>JARFIY010000008.1:1800000-2328836 GCA_036346155.1 Sinelater perroti
TTGTAGGTAACTTTTCTCTTTTTGGGTAGCAATAGTGGTGCCGCTAGTTCTTCTTCCTCCTACTCTCTTGTACAGGGTTAGCTGTATTACTCAGCTCCTGTGGTGGCAGTAATTACTCTCTTACTTCTCTCTTTCATAGGGCTAGCTATAGGAGCCAGCACCTGGTTGAAAGTAGTAAGAGTTGAGTTGGTTTGCAAGGCGGGCCTTCCTACATTTCTTCCGTTCAACCCCATAAATCCTTTTTCTTTTTCCGAACTGACTGTCCTGTTGTTGTTGCTGAATTGTATAGGTATTCGCAGACACTGTAAGGGGGAGGGAGCTTAAATAAATATATAACTACGCTAGTGGGAACGTAAAATCGTGAAGTGGTGCATATAAAATTTGTTATAACCCCCTTTTTATATATAAGAACAAACAAAGAAATAAATTGAGAGCATAAAGGAAGTAAGTAACTACCCTCTACATATGATTGGTGATTCACCATAGGCGCATTTTGAATTCCAAAAAAGTGAGAGTACACAGGAAGTAAATATCAACACTTGATATTCTCTTTGTCTGGTATTGCAAAGACATAATGGCATTTAAAGAAACAGAAGCGTAAATCATGTAAATTTATACGTTCTATAATTTTTTGGAGATTTGTTGTAGGCGCCTCATGAAGTGCAAGAAGTCAAGAGAAAGTAAATACTTTTCAGAGGTATTATGAATACGCATAAAGCGCAAGAGCGTATAAAAAGTGAATTACAGTCCTTCTTTGCTACCTCACAACAAGCGTAACAATAGCGTAGACGAAGCGTTTGAAAACTACACGAAACATTTGTACGCTTCGTCTACGCTTTGTGTACGCTTTTAAAATTCGAAATTTTCTCCAAAGTTTACATACGACATTCATTAAAAGCAGATTTTTATCTTTGCGTGCAAGGATTTTTTAATACTACTAATAAACTTTATAGGCTAAATTTATAAATGATAAGTACACAAAGCCTCACTCTTTGCATAGCAGTGTAAGACATTTTAAGATTTGCAAACTCCGTATCTTGTTCTGATTATTTTAAGCAATTTTTGTAACACTTTTATTACTTTCTTTTTGAATTCCTTTTTATATAAAAAATTATTAAGAAAGTTTCTTGGCCACGACTCATTGACGTATGCTTAAAATTTTCAAGGGTACCTTGTGGATACATCTTTAAAGGTCAGGTTCAGTCAACCGCAACTGATAGCGAGGTCTAGGTCGTTTGCAGCGAATTAGCACCAGATTATTCCAGAAATAGTTTATTACGCGATGTTTGTTGTTTTGATAACTGGCGGGAGGGATTCCGCTGCGGGCTGCAGCCACAACTTTACGCGTGCCAAACCCCAGAACACATTGGCGTGAGCGTTCGAAATGTTCAACGCAAAAAGTGGTTGGTTATTCACTTCTTGAAGAACCAACAAACCTCTAAAGTCTTTTATTTTTAAACTGACTTTTTTCGAATTCGTTAGCAACTGTCTTGGTATATTTGAAACCAGGCTTTTTTATCCTTTTTTGAAACTTTTTATTTTCGTATGTCGATCACTAATCTGTCTAAAAGTTGGACAGACCTTAGGCAGGATCATTTATGTTTTATTATTTACTCAAACAACCAACAAGAAAGATGACAGAATTCGTCGCTTAGTTCGCTAAGTGCGTTGTAGCAACGCCGTGGTTTCCTTCTTTTCCTCATCCACCCCTTCTTCCTCCTCCGCTTCTTCCTCCACTTCCCCGTTCAGAATGTAAACAGAGCTGTCTGCCTCCAAATTCACAAATTCGTACTTAACCGCCATTTCTGTAAAGACCATCATGTCCGCGACTATCAGCACGGCAAATAATAGGAACTCGTGCGCCTGAACGGGGAGCAAAATTAACTTTTGGGAATTGCCAGCTGGGACGCTTACTTGACTCTTGAAAAGTTTGGCCTGAGTGACCAAGATGACCAGCAAATTGCCCAGAGCCACAGATAGGTACCAGGCGGCCAAAGTGATGGTTTTCAGACATTTAGGGGCCTGAAATGCAAGACTAGGTTGATGCGTTAGCAGTTTCATGTTTTTCTTGCCTGCGTGAAGGAGAATTCCAGTCCTGCCACTCCGAACATGATCTCTGCTACCGATATGAGGAAGTACTGCGGTATTAACCATAGCATATTCACGCTATTTGGAGGAGACATCGTGTACAGCTTTGCGAACTAAATAAATGTTGTGCATATACAAGCTATGAAAAACTTAACCCAATTTGCCTCTATCGATCCGAATCTCTCCCTGAAGACCAACGTGTAGACGCCTCCCAACGCGAGCTGAACGCTGTTGCCAAACAAATTTTGGTTTTGCTCGCATCTTATGCGATAGTTGTACCTGCACAAACACCAAGTTACTATTTAGAGGGTTTTTTTAAAAAACGTACACTCCGGGGGGCAGTTCCATATAAGCAGAAACTCCGATGTTCTCTGGAAGCTCGTCGCTCACAAAGTAGACGTCAGTTATTCCAGCTGCGTTTTGAAGCGCTACGGTGACGTTGGAGAGGCTTCCGGAGCCTCTTATGTAAACTATTCTGAATTGTAATTTAAATATTAAGATGCTTGACAGGTAAAAAAAGTGGCATTATAAGAGGCGCAGAAATTATGATAATTAAATGACTAACTGGAAATTAATTAAAAAGTTTTAAAACATTTCCAGCAGAAGATAAGAATTGGAAATTGTTTGTGGTATAGGATAAAAAAAACAGAAGAATAAGGGATAATGTGGAACAAATTGAACGATTAAGAAGTGTCTTAATCTACAATAAGGAGATCGAAAAATGTTTTTTTAATGGAAAAAGATTAAGAAGACAATAAAAATATAACTTAAAGTAGAAATTAAAAGACGAATAATGAAGGAAATTACATGAAGAACAAGAAATCGTTAAAATTCTTCCAAGGAAGTCTGGATGAATAAACTTATCTAAAGACTGATTTGATCGTGTTGAAAACATCTAAAGAACAACAGAAATGGTAAAATATTTTAATAAAAGAAATGAAATGAACGCAATAGATGCAATTTAGGAGTAAGACCATCTTCTAACATAAAGAAACATAAGTCGCAGTTTGGAAAAAATATTGTTGAAGAAAAAAAGGCAGCTGGTAGAATTCGTAAACACGAAAACTAGAAGAAGAACAAAACCAGAGCCAAGCTGACAAAAATTGTGGAGTTCTAGGAAGATAAATGAAGGAATAGAACAAAACCAAAAATAGCGAAAATAGGTAACCAAAGTTGAAAAGGAAAAAGGAAATAAAAACAAAAATTAGCATTGCTTCGTTTGGATTTTTTAGATAAATACAAGGATAAATAAAATACGAACAGGTAAAGGGAACAGAGAAGGGCATGGCTTCTGAGCGAGCCTATCCCCCCCTCCCTCGTCGGGTACCTCACATCACCATTCTATTAGTCAGAAGAAGGGGTACCCCGTCAATTTTATTAATTATTATCAAGTTTCTCACACAGCAAAGGGCTTAAAATCGTCCAAAATTTTGAGAAGACTTAAGGCACCGTTCGGGGAGAACATTCTTAAGAAACTCAAACATACAATTACTAAAATTACTAGGCAGTATTGCGACAACAAACTTATGTTTTGAAAAATGTCCCGACATTGCCTTAAGATGCCTTGACATATAATTGAGGATTTGTTCTGTACTACGCTAGAACATCCTCACGACAGTCTTTGCAATTATTATTTGTTTGGACTTCTAAAAAGGCACTTAAAGAACGGAGAATTGATAATGATATTGCTGTCGAAATATTCGTTTACAATTGACTAGTGATTTGTAATTTCTTTATGTATGCTTTTCAACCTGTGGATATACAAAATCGAGTCCAAAGGAAAAGAATAAAGTGGTGGGAAGCCAAAACCAAAATTTGGGTTAAATTTGAAATAGAGAAGGAACAGAAAATTAGAAAAAATAAAAACACTAATGGGGAATTTTGGATGGTGGTCAACAACTTGGGAGAAAAATAATAAAAACAAATACAGAGTGTAAAATTGACATAAGGGCGTAGTAACATAACTAAATAAAATGCAAAATAAAAAGCACACAAAGCTTTAGAGAGCAAAATAATCCTATAGAGAAAGACAAATGAGATAAAGAAAAATCAAATACAAAATGAAGAAATAGAAGAAGCAATATGGTACGATGAAATAAATCGTGAGATGATAAAATGCAGAGGGGAAAATATACCAACAAATCTATAAAAGGCAAAATATGACCAGGAATTGGGAGAACATAGCTTTACCAATTAAAGTAAACGAGAAGTCTATCAGGCCATGTTTTCATCATCCTATGTGCAAAAAGTATACTCGAGCACACTAAAAAAAATTTGGATACCATATACAACAAGACGAGCTACAAGAAAAGCAAACACTTTATTCATTTTAAACTGGCCAATTTCAATTACGTTAAGTTCACGCGACTTTATACTTTTGCTTTATTAAAACCTGCATTTCGCATTTTTGTTCGCGGCATTACGCATTTGCCTTTGTTCGCGCTTTTGCACCTTTACACCAGGAAGACGACCCCGTTTCGTCTGCTGTGAAGATCGGGGTAATTTTTATCCATATCCTTCTCCTTTTCTTCTGGAAGCCCCAGGACCAACAGCAGGGAACCGATATCTGCGGGAAGCGTCGTTTCCTTCTGTTAGTGTTTTTAATTTTAGAGTTGTTTGAAGTTCTCTATTCAAAATTCAAAATTACCTATACAGTTCACTTATTCCGGCTGAACCAGTAGATAAACCCAAAAAACATCTTCTCATTGAGGACAGTAATAAAACAGAAACTAGAAGAAAGCAAACCACTGCATCTTACATTCATAGACTCGCAAACAGAATTTGAGGAGCCTATGGAAAGCATTAGAAAAAACAGGTAACCTAGAAAATCAAGGGACGCTACAAAAAGATTATATAACAAAACAATACAGGATAAGAATTTTAAAGCTTTATGATGGAGAATATTAGAATGGTTAAGATGGCCAAGACGAAAGTTTTGGGAAATTTTGAAAACAGATAGTAGTTATAAAAACAGTAAAAAAGAATTCTAATTTACAATTAAGAACCTAGGAGGCAAATTTGAAGTAATAAAATAACAGAACTGAACAAAATACTAGAAATATTAAACAGTCAATTGATGGAAACAGGAGGGATAAAATAATAGGGGAAGAAATAGAAATCTAATAAGTGGAACTCTGATGGACTAGCCAGTGAAGAAGATGAAACGGCACGACTCACTTGAGCTACCACGTCTACAGTTTACTATTTTCTAGTTATTACTAACTTGTAGAGATCATGTGCAGATCTTAAACTTAATGAAAGATAGAGTCCTATGTCTGCGTCCAGAACACCAAACATGGCCCTTAAAACTTTCATTTTGGTACGTTCGTAAAACAGGACCTCTTATACCATAGTAGTGTAAATGACTATTTGGCTTCTAAAATGAAAGATTGGGCCAGTTCCATTTATGTAGTGAGTTTCTTGCCCATAGTTACTCCCAAGTAGGTTGTCTGGTCTTCCCATGGTATTTTCTTAAATTCACCAAGAAAGGGTTTTTCTGTTCGAAAATAAATTTGGCAAAGTTTTCTCAAAGTGAATTCCGTTTTCTTTGTCCCTCTAGCATTCTAACTGGTCCAGCTCTCCCTTATTGTCAAATAAAGGTAAGAGTGAGGTGAATTACACTGCCATATTGCAATTTATACGTACTAGAACAAACCTCTTTGGTGGCCTCAAAATTCTGGATTTAATCCAGAAACTTCTTAGTAGTATGATGGGAGTTAAAGAATCTTGTGCACCAATCAATAATATGGCTACCAGTGTCCTGTAGTATAAATGATGCTTAAGCAACAATTCTTCATCAGTTTAAAGAACCATCTGATAAACACCCTTTTTGCATTAATGTGCTCAGATAATTTTTTGATCTCTATTATCATCTTTATCAAAACTATTATAATTTATGAGTTTCCACCTTCTTACGCAACTTTGGATCTACATTTTGATTATCATTTCAGATGATATTTTAATTTAAAATCCAGTTTAATACCATCGAATATTTTTTATTAAGTTTACCTTAAAATACATAGATTTGAAGAAATACTATTTCCAAATGAGCAAACTTCACATTTGATTTGATTTAACCCAAGAATTAGAGTAATTGTTTTGGACTACCTTTCTACAGTCCGGAGTTTTGGTCCTAAAAGAATCATTTGTTTGGATCACTAAAAAGAGCATTTGGACTACAGAGATAGAATGAAGGTAATAAACCTTTAGTTTAGAGACATTAACACGAAGGAAAAAATTATGCTAAGGTATGGAGTGGTGAAATAATCAAATCATGGATTATCCTACAGATTCAACTTTTTTCTGCGCTAATATATTTTCGCTTCTCTTCCTGCCGCACCAAAAGTAATTTTGTGTATTGTCTAGTGATTAAAGTGGCTATTTCGGATTAGCATTTGATTGGTGGCGCAAAAATCTGTCATTCTTTTTCCGTTACTCCATACAGACCCACAAACGGCTAATAACAGACACCACATTTTATAGTAGGAAATCCAGAAAACAAAAAAATATCAAAAAATAAAGATCGCCGAATTAAGGAAACCAGGAAAAGCGGAAGAATTTAAGGTTAGGTTAAAAGAGATCCTAGAAGGATGGGAAACAAAAGAAGCAGAAGAAGGAAATAATTGGCCTGTGGAAAAGAAGCGGAAAATACTAAAAACAGAAGTAGTAGAACAGCCAGTAAAGACTTCCGAAAAAGTAATAGTAAGGAAATGCCAAAAAAAGTAAAAATCAAAAGAAAACTTGGAAAAGATATCTACAAAGTAAGAAAGATTGTGATACACAGCACTATGTAAATAAAAGAAACGAGGCCAAAGAAGCTATTCAAAGAGCAAAACAAGAAACCTGGGAAGAATTCGGAAAAGAACTCGAGACGAACTTTAATGAGGACAACGGAAGAGAGTTTTGGAAAGTTATCAAAGGACTACGAGGGAAATATAGAAGGCAGGGCAATATGCCTCTCCTCTATAGCACAGAAGATATATTCAAAATTTTTAGAAAAAAATTACGAGGAGAAGTGGAAGAAAAACTATGTGAAGAACAAGCCGCTTACAGACCACAAAAATAAACGCAAGACCATGTATTTGCACTAAGAACAGACATAGAAAAAATATTAGAAAGGGGAAACCCATTGTACCTGGCATTCATAGATCTAAACTCAGCTTTCGACACGGTGCCCAAACAAAAATATGGAACTAGAAGTAACATACCTACAATAAGGCATAAAAAAAGTATACACTAAATCAAAAGGAAGAGATAATGCAAACAAAGTGTATTATGCGTTAAATAAATCAATAATAACGAAAGAGAAAGTAAGCACACAAGCAAAGCTTAGAGTGTATAAAAGCATATGTAAACTGGTATTAACGTATAGAGCTGAAAGCTGCACAATACAAGACAAACCCAGAAGTAAAATAACGGCGAATGAAATGATGTTTGTAAAAAGACTAGTCGGGAGAACCAAAAGAGGCCGCTTACGAAGCACAGTAACAAAGAAGGATTGGATCAAAAACCACTAGTGCAAGAAGTGGAGAAAAAACTATTTCAGTGATATGGGCATATGTTATATGTAGTTATGATGTTAAGACATAGAGACCCAAGACGAATAATGGAAGCAAGGCCAGAGGGAACAAGAAGGTGAGAAAAACCAAGGGAAATGTAGTAACAAAGTTTAGAAAGGAGAGTAGAACAGAAAGGAAACAAACTAAAAGAAATAAAAAGAATGGCTGTCAACCGGGACAGTTTTCGGAAATGGATAGAGGACCCGACGCTCTAGGGTATAAGGGAGAAGTAATATAAGAAGAAGCTAATATATTTTTAAAATTGAAAAAACAAATCCTCCCCTCCCCTCAGGCTCATTTTATGTTTGCTGGCAAACTGTGAGAAGAACTAAAAACATTATAATTGGCATAAATACCACATAAGTAGAACAGTGATGTGACCCAACTAAATTAATAGAAAAAAACAATCCATTTTTGGTGACCGCTGTGATTTTTAAAGTTTTAACTTTTCATGTTTCATTTGCAACTACAGAAGAGGAATCCTCGAAAATTAAACTGTCGTTTTTACGTGTTTGTCTTTATATCACAATGATGGTAGAGAACATCTATAATTGACGGAATTTAATTTACTGTAGGTGATGATTTCGGTTCGGTTGGTGACGTCATCAAATAAATCTTGTTACGTAGCAGCAGCAACTCGAAATTGTTCCTTATAATCAGATTTTTCTTAATTTTATTAAAGGTTATGTAAGTTGAAGAGGAAGTTATATCGTTTTTAACTGCCACTGCATATTGTTTTCAGTGTTTTTACTCAAAAAGTCCATTTTTTTTTTTTCTATTTATGTATATATGGAGGTCGCAAATGTTTTTGACTTTCACCACTCTCTTTGCCGATCATAAATTATGGATTTCCTCTTTGGATTTCGTTTAACTTTTCATGACAAAATGTAATTCCGTTGAACCACTAGCGTGACTGTCGACATCAATTATGAAAATTAGTCATGCTCGTGTTGTACTTCGATGCACTACAACGCTGATAAGGTAAAAACAGTTAACAAACTCACCGTATTCTTGGCTTTCCACTCAAAGATTTCTTGAAATCTACAGGATCTGTCATGTAGGTCAATATCTCATTATGGCTGTTGATTCCAACCAAAATGGTGTCGATCTTAAAAGGCATCGCTTGCATTATGACTAAGTTTTTACGCCAATAGTACCTGCGACTCCACTGCCGTTACTTTTAGCTTAAATTGGTGCTGGCGGAGCTCCAAGTTTCCGCAAATCAGGGGAGCCCTGATATCGATGTCGTAGTCCGTCGCGTTGTGGGCGGGGATGTCCTTGAAGAGGTACATTTCGGCGGCGTGCAGCTCGTAGAGGCGGTTGAAGGGGTTCCCGACCAGGAGCACGCAGGGGAGCGTGTTTATAACGTCCAACGAGGCCCGGTGCTTGTCCGGGAGGTGGGGGTAGCTGATTTCCAGCACCAGCTCCACGATTCCCGCGGACAGGAAGGCGAAGCCTGCGACCAGGCCCCACGGCCATGCGGTGCAGCGAGCACTCTAGAATGTGCATCTTGTTCAAGCAGGGGCAGGCGATCCTGTCAAACACGGGGATCAGGACCAGCACGATGGCCGGGTTGATCACCTGCATCTGGTCCGGCAGGATCTGAGTGCCGAGCACGGACCCGTCCATTCTGGAAGCCTAAAGTTTGAATCAAATTATCAAAGAAGTCTGACGAAGCAGGGTGACCAAGCCTGAAAAGTCCATCTGGAGCCCTGCTGGTCGAAAAGCGACCAAAAGATGGGGAGCGGCGTGTAGAGCAGCAGCACGGCGAAGAGCACCTTCATGTCGCGGATGAGCTTCATGGGGTACTTCTTTCGGGCATAATCCAGCCAGTGGTCCTTACTGTCGTCTTTACCTTTCAACCTCTGCACTATGGCATACTAAAAAAGTTTTTGTAAGACAAGGTTTCGTTCACGTCCAACAGATACGTAGTACCGTGGCACAGCATACGAAACGCAAGATCACATTTTCTTTGGGCGCCTTCAACCTATAGAATGGTTTGCCCAGCGCAAATAGAGCTGTAATTAAAAATAAGAAACAAACATATGACTAGAACTAAAAACTTGTAAATCAATAATTTCCTCTAGACCAGCGGCGGCAAACCCTTAACCCGCAGAATACTCATGAAATAATAGTACGAACCCAAATAGTTCCAAACAGTAAACAGAAGCAAAGTCATTGTAATCCCAGGTTTAAGGAGAAATCCTACTGAGTAGTGAGCTACGTCATCTGTTTGTTCTTCTTGTGATTTATTTCTGCTCCTTTTTAGCTTTCATTTGAATATAATAGTGAGATTGTACACTCCGTGAGGGAGCATGGCTGCGAACTGGAAGGTTTCGCCTTCCATATGTTTATCTTTACTAATCAATTATTTTTAATGACTAAATGGGTCTACCACTTAAGGTCTAAAGCCCAGGATCAAACTCGTGTCAAGCGTCGTACTGAATCCGTTGAAATAGTTTAAATAATGCTATTAATGGTGGCAGCTTTCTTAGGGGTCAAAATTATGTGTTCGATATCAAAGATATATAAAAAAATATGAAAAAAGGGAATTTACAGGAAAAGGGTCATAGATACAATGTTTTGTCGCGAGCCTTCACACGCCACTAACATAATCTATAAAAATTTCCAGTCAGCAGCATGATCTTCCCCCAATATTTTCTCAACGCCCTTAACGTCTCTAGAGGTTCTGCAAAGTTCCTTAAAACCCCTTATAAGATTCTTGTTGTCTTAGTTTAAGAGCACTTTTCAAATAGGAGTTACCCTTGAGGTACTGAGAGCAGATTTCTCCCCAAGTAATGCACATGTTCTTGAACTTTGAAAGTTGGAACCTTCATCCTTTTCCACACCTTGGTTGGAAACCTCCATTGTACTTTCAATCTCAGGCCATGAAGTTCTGAATGACTGCGTATTTGCATTAGGCTTAGACCACCGTTATAGCTAGTGCTTACGACCTGCCTTCCCATTTAGTTCAGCGTGTCAGGCTACAATCCGCCTTGTAAGTTGCGTCAGATAAGTTTGCCTTTTTACTCGCCTTGCAGAATTTTTTTAATTTTATGGAATTTAAAAGAGGCCCTGAGTTATTATACTTACACAAGGCTAAAAACATGAGGGCAGCAGGAAACCCAAAACCCAGCGCGTAGCAGGTGTCCTCTCCAAAGCAAGTGACGCTTTTCCTAAGCATGGGCGTCAGTATGGTGCCAACGAACCCCCCCAGGTTGATGCTGAAGTAGAAGATGGAGAAGAACTGCCTGAGCAGGTGCAGCTGGTTGGGCAGGTGAAACTGGTCTCCCCCGAAGGCTGCGACGCACGGCTTGATGCCCCCCGTTCCGACTGCTATCAGCCCCAGGCCGCAGGCCGTGAGAATTCTAGAAATTAGGCGTCATTTGGTCGAGCACGCAATCTGTCCAAAAATAGCAATATTCATCCAAAAATAGCAATATTTGATAAAAAAACTGTTTTCTCTTATGAGGAAGAAGATGTTCCCCCTCCTAATTATTTACATGTAATAATTTGGTTTAATACTTACATTGGTGATATATTTAATGATGCCACCGCAGCTAAGCACATTGTACTACTACCAATCAAGTAAATCAGCGAGAAGTACAAAATAGTTCTGAAACAGAATTAAAAAATTGTATAGGGCTATATTTTGCCGGTTGAGTCAGTAACACCGTCCAGGTAGATTTTTACGGTTTCCGAAACTTAAAGGAAAATTAGTTTTCAAGCGCCATTTTGACCCTAAAGGAAGAGACAGGAAGTTGGTTTATCCAATCTGTTGAATGATGGCCCAACTAATAAAAATATTATTGAACAGGATCGCCGGCCATTTTTATAGTTTTGTTCTAACCATAAAAAGGTAATAAATAATTCATTTTGTATCCACTACTAACATTTTGGTAAGACTTAAAAGTTGTGTTCGTGTCCTGGCGATGTTCCAGAAGTTATATTTTCTCTTTTTCTCCTCTTTTCTTTTTTGTCTTCTCTTTCTCTTCTACTTGTCACAATATAAATATGAATACAATTATTTTTCAATTGCAATATGATAGTTTTACATTTTAGAGAAGTCATATGATAAAAATGAAACTTTAGTTTGGTTTTTGGATTTCTGAAATTTAACTATAAAATCAAACCAACCCTACAATTTTTTTGGTAATATAAAACTTAAACAGCAACCAATTTTTATTAATTTGGAGGAATAGGGGTGTTAATATCTAATCGAGGTATTCCGTGGTTGCTTCATTTAACTACAATACTAATCGTTCAACGATGTCTAGATCTTTTCGTCAGCATAAATTAGTTGCGCAAACCAATTCTCAAGTTAATGTCTTGCCTTTTTCAAACAGGTTTATGATTAGTAGAAGAAGATAAATATTAAAAAATATTTTTTTTAATCTTTATCTTTTTTCAAAAGGTGCCAGGCATAATTAGCCGACGACGATTTTCCCGAAACAAGTCCAGAGATAAGTGGGCGTCTTAGGACCTCTCTTGAGAGTAAGGTCACGTTCGTGATGCTATTTTTGTACTTTCTATTATCATTTTAGACAAACTTTATAAAAATTCTTAGAACTCTTGCTGTCCAAAGCTTATTCTCAAACCTAATCTACTTCAGCTTGACGCACTGTGTCAGTGCAAGAGAGGTGGTCGCTTTGAGTATATCAAGAATTATAGTCTTCGTGAGATTTTTGTTGATACGTTAAGCTAAGATCGAACAAGATCACCATCTCCATTTATACTCGTAGAACTTTTAATAGAAAAAAACTAATGAATACATCACCACATAGTTGATGATTTTGGCCATTTGGGGGACGCTTAGTCGCCTTCAATGCTCACAGTAGGATCACCATAGCTATTGAGCAAAATTATATATTTTTTCAGTAAGTGTATAAGTGGAAAGCATTCTCTAGTTTGGAAAAAAAGGATGGAACCGCTTTACAGGTATAAAAGTAGAAGATGGCTGTGTGCAAATAAACTGCCAGTCAGAGGATGCACTCCTAGACTTCATGGTACTCACCTATACACAGTACTTGACTTGGTTAAGGAAAACATAGGATTTCAAGAATGACATTTATGTTGTTAGATTTAAAATGTATTAATAAAGGAGTTTTCTATCTGCTACGTACTATACATGTTCTCAACAATGTGCAACAACTTTACAAGAAGAAGACCAATGGACGATACTAAAGATCTACTTACAGAAATGTTTGTAATCCATCCCCATAATTTACCCAGACCAGCAAGAGTACCAAAATCTGGTGGCCAAAGCCAAGACTACGTCAGGATAGCTTGAAAGACAAACTGGAAATAGGTCAAACTCTTTAAGTAACTTCTCCTCAATTGCACTAATCCACAAAGGAAACAGCATCGTCCATATTTTCTTGGACAAACCTGAGGTTTTCGCTCAAGGTACAACATATTAAGGCGGCATTGGCCTTAATATAAAGGCACTATTTGCCTAACTAGAAGCATTCCCAATGTTTTTTGGCGTCTAAACTCCAAGCATCACTCGTCTACTGAGGTTGTTTGAGTTAGTAAATATCACCAAAAATTCCAAAAGGTATTCTGTCCAAACTCCTGAAGATTTAAGTGATAATGTCTGTTTCCTGATGGACTTTAAATGGATTATTTAAGAGACTTTTTCGAATTTAAACTTAACCTGCAAACTCATAGGTTTCATAACTATGATCCGAATAATAGTTAGTCTTCTGTACGGCGGTTTAGTTTAGACTAAAAATATTTGGTCTTTTAGGAGGAATCCACAAAGGGAAGCTTCAGTCTCAATATTTACTGTCAAGACAAAGTGGTTCTATTGCAATACTCTTTCATTGTACTCTTTTACCTCTTCTATTTTGTCGCTTTGTTTAGAGAAGATTCTCAGTTGAAATCTCCAATTAGGAATGGTCGCTATTTGTAATTCCAATGTTTAATGCCAAGAGAAACCACCATTTTTGTAATCATCTCACTTGGTGATATTTACGAGGGCTGCTGCATTTTCAAATGTTTTCGATTTTTAGTTAAGGGCCATCTGAAAAGCAGAGTCTCAATTTTCCTCTTAAGACAGTTGCATTTCCTTTTGTTACAATTTTATGGCAGGCAAAGCCATTTTTGTACTGCTAATCATCACCTCAGAATGTCACTCATAAAGATATTAAAAAGAGCTTTCCGCAACTTGTCTTGGACCTGTTTGATACAATGTTTCTGCCTAAAGAAAGGTATAACTGTGTCATCGTAAGATAAGATAGTGAGCCAATTTTTGGTTAAAGCACTCAGCAATGACCTTGGCTACTTATAAAATTTGAAAATTATTCTAAACTGCCTATCTTGGCTAATGCTATACATTCTAATAGTCTTTTAACACGAAACACAGAGCTAGCATTTAGGAGATGGTGAGGCTGCCTCAGGATGTAACAGTTTAGAGCAAAACCTTATCCTAAGAGTCACCTAGTAAACTCACTCATAAAGATATCAAAAAGCGCTCTCAGCAACCTTACTTTGAACCTAGTCAGGCTCTACTTAACGCAAACATCCCTTCTTTGAGAAAGGACGGAATTGCGTCATTGCAATAGATAAACTGGCTTAGATATGAGCAAATTTTTGATGAAAAGGTTACTTCGTTTGGCGCGGCATTTTTATACTCATTTGAAAGAGTCACTCATAAAGATATTTAAAAAAATTCTCAGTAACCTTACCTTGAACCTAGCCAGGTTCTGTTTAACACAAAAGCTTGTTCTTTGAGGGGGATGTAACTGTCATTGGAAGAGAGACAATTTTTGGTTAAAGATCTAGGTAATGATCTTCGGTGATTTTTCTTACTACCAGCAGGAACCTAATTGGGAGCTAATTCTAGATGGAAAATGCTAATTGACTTGGTTTTGATGGATAGGTTGGTTAAGTGAAGCAATACAATTATGTTGCGGCACTGGGCTTTATGATTTGTGGAAACGACAGTTAATATTGTTGCTACTCTGTGTCATACCATTTAGAGAACACTTAAGGTAGAAACTTCACTGCTATTAGCAAAACTTTTTACTCTGAAAGGCTCAAATTTTCAGGAGAGTGGTGATGTTGAGAAGATTGCAGATGCAA
This sequence comes from Sinelater perroti, assembly GCA_036346155.1. Taxonomy (NCBI): domain Eukaryota; kingdom Metazoa; phylum Arthropoda; class Insecta; order Coleoptera; family Elateridae; genus Sinelater; species Sinelater perroti. The sequence goes on from JARFIY010000008.1 coordinate 1,814,733, forward strand.
CCTCCAGTGATAAATAAATTCCCAGTTACCATAGAAAACTTGGAAGAAAACTTTACTGTCGTTGATTAGCGAAAACGAGAATACCGTCAATCCTCAACTGCTTTGCACCCGTGAAAGTAAAGAACTGCTCTCATCGTTCTCCAAAGTTAGAGTCATGTAAGTAATACTGGTGACTTCCAATAATAAGAGAATTTTTTTAGCCAAAAAATATCAGTTATTCTTTGATCTTTTCTGGACAACCTCATAAGAAGAAAACATTTGGACAATCCCATCACTGTTACTGCTTTGAGGTCGTTCAATTTTGTAGTTATTCTGTTTCGCAGTACTTAAAGAAGTCCACTGACTCTTGTCCAAATTGTGTTTCAATATCTTCATCCGTGTTATTATTATTAAAGAAATTGCGAGTTTGATTGTTACCTGTATCGCCCCAAAAAGCTATCCGCGCAAATTGCCCCCGCGATCGGTATGATGTAGCACACCATGATGAATACGTGGTAAATCACCGTCGCACTGTTTTCCGAAAACATCAGCTCGTTCCTCAGGTACAAGGACAGTATGGCTGCAAAAACAACACTTTTAACATACAACCAGCACAAAACCACCCCACTTACTGCGCAGTCCGCAAAAGGAGAACCTTTCGCAAAACTCGGTCGCAATTATGCAGAAAATCGAAGTTGGGTACGCGCTCTTCTGCAAAAAGGAGAAAATTATAGTGCTTGCCATAGCCTTAGGTCAAACTCACCTCCATTTTAAATCATTTGAATGGTACTGTCACGTCTACGTTCATTGACATTTGTTGCAGGCAGTGACAAATCAGAATTGATTCCAGAGGTTGTGCATGGAGTACTAGAAACTTTTACAAATGGCGTCTGGAAGATCAGACAATTTTGGACTACAACTTTGCGCTCTGATCAATGTTTGGAGGAAGCGTTCCCTGCGACCATATTCAGATGAGAGTGTCGCAGGCTGTGTTGCCGGCATAATAATCTCTTGATGTTAGTTAAACTTTTTGAATAATTGGACTTCAACTTTATACATTGATCAGTGTTTGGGAAAAGTGTTTCCTATGCATGGTACGATGGCATTTGAAGTTCTAAAAGAATTTTCGGTCTCGAAAACTCTCCAAGGTCATGATAGCGATCCTCGTTTGTCATGGAGGAGAATATCAATGGTACCAATGTATGTAGTCTATCCCACAACCACCTCCAAATGAAAAACTTATTTTTTAAAATTTTTAAAAATGGAATATTTTCTATGTCAATGATGTTGCAGTAAGTGATGAAACTTTACATAAAGAACAAAGTAAGGGAAGAAGGTTGTCTTCTAGTTGCGTAGAAGGTGGAAGAGTTGGGTCAGGGATTGGTTTCAAACACGCACTAAAGCAACAGCTCGTATTTAACTGGTTTATTTAGAAAAGTTACATATATTCAATACGGCACGTAAATTGCTCCACACTGAAAGCTTGCAACTATGGATGTATGTCGAACGGAACTGAAGTGGTGCGCTGACGTCTACATTTTTTTGGTAATTTTCAGACACTGCGTATAGGGCAAATAGAGGTTCCGCTATCAGTCATGAGCGTTTTAGTTCCACGCGCGTCATCGTAGCAAGTTGGTCATGAAAATTGCGTTTCAGGTTAATCGATCGTTATCACAACATTCATTAGTACTAGGATATAAGAATAATATACTTCCATTTAGAATACCGCTTACGCCTCCGCGCCCGGAGACTCAACTGAACGTTAAGTGCCTTACATAAAGCAGACATTTTGATTTAGCCGGAAATCGCCAACTCGGACTGTCCCTGAACTGAACATTAAGTAGAGCCGAAAGGCTGAAGCGATAAAAAAGTGGGTAGGATACTGGGGATGGCGTGGCAAGAGGCCTCCAACTTGAACTTCAGCCCTTACAGGCAGATCAAAAAATATTTTGTCTATCAGACACAGTTCAGAGAAACATCATAAACATATTCTTGAAAGAGAACAGCTCAAAAGGTGTGCAGTGATATTCTTCATCGTAAAGTCTTTGCGAAGCATTACAAATTACAGAACACAAAACTTATATACGAAATTTTTTTAATAACAGATAATTTTTTTCTTGCCTTACAGGCAATAAAATGGCGCCCTTGCAGCCAACTCCTAGTATAGTCGTGGCTCTGATCGCCCCCAAAGTTAAACTCCCTAAAATGGGTCGACGGGTGAGTTCAGATCTCTTCTAACTAACAATTTCAAAGTCTTAAACCCATAGAGTTCTTATAGGCAAATAAATAGGATCCTAAGAGTTAATTAACACTATGAATGACGCCTGGTATAGTTATGAAATAGCGCTCTGACCTACCCTCTTAAGTCGAACTCCTAAGGTGGCTCGGTGGTTGGGTTCAAATCCCACCGAAGCCAAGTTTAAAATAGGCATTGAACCCATAGATTACTTAAGAACCCTAAGAGCCATACAAAAACTTTACGATTCGTTGATTCAACTGCCAAAGATCCCGAGCCGTTCTTGCAGCACATAAACGAGGGCAAGAAGCCGCCTGCTTTATATAATAACAATATATAGCGTGTCGTACCTACACATTCAGTAATATAAATACTTTATTAAATCACGATAGTAAAATAAAATTTGCACAATGAACACAGATACAGACAGAATACTATCAGTTAGATATATCATAGTCATATATAATGAGTAACAGCTGATTTATGTATAATAGTATATTATATAAAACATCTACCTTTAAACATTACCTTAGTGATTTGGACAGTAAATACACCTACGCTTTTATAAAATCCTCTTAAGAAACGCTGCACTCGGGCCGCCCGATTTGCTATGCGCGGCTCTGCTGCAGCTCGACCCTCCGGGGAGGGCAGCAAATGGGGCGGCGAGCCGCGGCAGCCACACCCCGCTTTAATGGTCCCGTATCACATTGTTTACAATAATATTAATGTCCTATCTTCGTTAGAGAGATCACAGTTGGGAAGAAGGCAACACTTAAACGCTTTTTACAACAACCATGTTAGTTAGCAAATCAGCAAACTGTTGCGTAGTTCCTGAACAAATCGCTATCGGATATGTGGCTCATTGCACGCGCAAGCGCTGTCAAGACTAGGAGGAGAGGGATTCTTCTGCTTCCTACCCTTGAGCATAGAGTAAGCCCCCGTACTGATAATACATACTCATTCACACTTCACGAAACTTTTAAAGGAAATTTTTTATTCTGCCCTACTCTGTACATAAAGGGTATGAGTTCTGTGTTCCTACATCTACAATATGCAGCGACGCGTTGTACACACTTAATGTGAAGCGAACCGTGCAATGAAATCGACTAGAGCGTAGGTCGGTACGAATTCAGCTCCATCTCTACAAGTTCTGGTGAAATTTGATTATAAAATACATTTTGATAAATTTCGGTATTGTCTACGATCAAACCAATAAAATACTCGATAGGCACTCAGGGCTTAGGTCCCCATTTCATAAATCATCAATGAATCATAAGAGCGTTCTCGGATACATAACACCAACGGAACTGGCGCGTAGCTAGTTTCTGTACACCCTGTAGTTACACTACTTGGACTTGGGTTTCTGAATGGTACTATGAATTTGTAGTAAAAAATCGGAATCAAAACGGTACGTTATGCTGGGCGGAAAATGGCGAGTGTCTTCAAATTGCAGAAGAATCATTTCAATTTTCAGTTAGCCACGCCCACTAGCCTGCTGGCTACGCCTCTTTATACGTCGGCCATACCTTAATGCTTGATGAATTATCTCTACTTGAAAGGATTTTTCTGCAAAAATAGAGCGTTTTACAATATAAAAATCTTGCCTGTCAGCCTGACGTCACGCCAATCGCGGCCGACCGCAAGGGCTCTAAAGATTTTTTCCAAATTAGTTTATATCGGTTGCTTCCTGGATCCATCACGGGCCACGTCTTTAATTATTGCAAGGCAAGCGTGGTAAATAGAAACGAAAGCAAAACTGGTATTCAACCCAAATTGCCTGGACTGCAGATCTAAATTTCTCGTTGCAAGGTCAGTTACAGTTACACATAGCACTAGTGGACAAGGGACAACGCCTGGACGGAGTAAAGCAAGACGTTCAAACAAGGTTACGTGTAATTTGTGCTCGTTTCTGATATGGTTCATTTCGGAAGGTCATCAAATTAATGTAATGTGCGTGAGGTGCGAAGCACAGTGCTTTGACCAGCTGCAGGTGTCGAATATCGAATTGCTAGCCTGACCTTTACTGACCAGACGCTCTGTGGCGGACACCGATGTGCGAAGCCCGGCGCTGTGCCTCAGCATCGCCTTGTGCGTCGTTTTGATTCTTTTGTGTGCGTGGTGCACTAACTTTCAGATACTTGTGGGAAACGGACGTATCAGTCTTTTCCATCTTAAATTCACATACTTAACATTATTAAAGCTCAAGAAAGGCGTGCAAAAAATATGCAATGCCAGGATCCAGGATGCCGTGACTTGCTTGAAGTCCCCATATGTTATGTGTGGTAGTGAAAGCTATAAACAAAGCGCGGATCTTTATGATAGTTGGCCTATTAGTACCAGGATGGTCATAAATTCGCACCCTGTTTGAAAGAAAAAACTAGACTTTTAGGAGTTTCGAACCGAGGGTTTGGATGGTGCAAGTCCGGTTCTTTGCTACTGCACCACACGCCCTTTTCTTTTGGATTGATACAAACTTACAAACAAACCTGGTACAGTTTTATGAAGCCTTACTCTTATTACTATAAATAAATAATCCGTAAGTATCTCGTATAAAGCTTTCTTCAATTTTTATCTCAAAAAAATATAAAATAGTTCAGAAGTATAGTTATCTGTGCATTTCCCCCTAATACACTAAACATGACGAAATGGTGTGCACATTTCTATATTTGTAACTTGTTACCTTGTACTCGATCAAAAATGAGTTTAAAGCAACGTACATTTTACCCTGTTTATTTTCTGGGAAATAACTTCGGGGTTCAATGTAGTCGTAACACCAAGGAGGAGAAACCGATTGTGGAGTGAGTTAGAGAAGAAAATAATGCAGACCGAACGGTACTCGATGGGGGTACCTAGGGAGTTCTGTGGAGACGGCTAGATCCAAACCCCCCTGCTGTAGCTCTGAGAGCACGAGTCGTCTCATCATAACTCGTAGACGTCCCTTCCGTTGGGTCGGCCGGCGGAGCGCTTCGACTGGCCCTCGCGGCACCTCTGGGGGCTGCAGTACATGTTATAGCCGGGGATGATGTGGACCCGCACGTCTCCGGAAGGCCGCACGCCCTCGGGGCGCTGCCTGCGCGAGAACGAGACGGTCGTCTTGCAGCAGCAGTAGTGGAAAAGGTTCACGTAGGCGCCGCGGAAGTGCCTGTTGGCGACGCAGTAGAGGATGCTGTTGATGCAGGACTTGCTGATGGCCAGCCAGGCGAAGTTGTAGAATATGCTGTCGGGGACGGTGCGCGCCGTGCCCACGGCCAGCACCACCCCGAACGGCAGCCAGAATACCACGAACAGCAGGAAGCTGTACATGTTGGTCTGCATCAGGGAGTAGTCCCAGCCGAAGATCACGGGCGGCTTAAAGTTGGGGCGCGTCTTGGCCCTGCGCACCTGGTAGTGAGTCCGCGCGTAGAAGAAGAGCGTGAACATGAGAGGCACGAATACAAACACTATCGCTACGGAGGCTTGATACGGAATTAAACCTGGGTACTTCCTGGTGCAGTAGTCGAACGAGAGGTCCCTGACGAACTGCAGGCCGGAGGTGACGGCGCAGATGCTCCAGAAGACCAACAGCACCGCCGTTATCCGCCCCGGCGTCAAGAGCTTATAGAACGTCGGGGAGCTGCACAGGCGGGCCTGGTTCTCGGCCGCGATGGCCGCGAGCGACAGCACCGTGACCAGGAAGCACAGCGCTGCCAGAAACCACTGGAAGCGGCACACCACGAGGTTATCCTGAAGGCCGGCCAGGATCACCACCGCGGAAGCGGGCACGACCAGCCCCGATACCAGCAGATCTGCTAGTGCTACGTTCACCACAAACGTATTTCCTGCAATAAATAGTCATTTTTATCTGTAAGTCTCGCCTGGTCGATCCTGAATGTAACCTTTCAGTGCTCCTATATAAATCCCAATCAGCGTCCGACAAGGTGACCTACGTCTGTGACAACCGAATACAAACGATTTAAACCGAAACTGACCCAGCTATAGGATAGAGCTTTTTGACCTTCAAACCATGATCCTTAAAGTAATTTGTATCTAGAGAGAACTGATCTCATAAATCCATTGAATTTTATATTTAACCAAGAGATCTAAGATCTAGTAACTAAATGGTACAGCAATGATGACGCACTGATGATACTTCTAACCTAGCTTGAATATAATTCTCTTCCTAACCATTTGAGATTGGTAACACCAAAGACTTTAAAGAAGCATAAAATCGTCTGGATCAACTATAATAACAGGAGATGAATTCAAATGCATCAACTCTGATCCTCATTAAGAGACTACATATATTACCATTTTTAACGTTCTTAAAAGCTGTTATCCTATATACATTAGAATCGCTATCAGAAGAAGATACTCAGGATTGAAATATGTAGGTGCATAAGGAAAACCAAAGAATTAATAACAATTTCTGTGATCTTCAGCTGATTTTTCCTTCCAATGACTTTAGATCAGTAAAAAGGTGAAAAACTATGAATTTTGGTACGGACCTGATAACTAAGTGTAGCCAACCCAAAACTCAATCTGGATGCGCGTTATAATAGACTCTAACGAGCACTCAACACCAAATTGATCAGCACTTCAAATTATCGTAACATTATATGAATGGGTAAAGCCATCCTGGGCACTCTAGATATAGGTTAGCTTACCAGTTTATTCTATAACAAACTGACCTTTACTTTAACACCAAATATGTTAAAAACAGTATAAATATCTTCACCGTCTTCTACTTCAACAATTTCATCATGTAAATTATTTTGACAAGAAATTAGCATGAACGCCTTGGGTGTCTTACCCATGTTCGGTACCCACCTCGCTTTCTCAGGTAGTCGTCGATCATGACGGCGCTTATCATGAATACATTCCCCACGCTCCCGACCGCTGCCAGCGACGCCAGTATGAGGAGCCTCGCCACACGCGACCAGTCTCCACTCAAGGTCACTGGGGACACGTTCTCTGCACCCAGGGTAGTTTCTGTCATGTTTGATAGCATGGCATGTAGTCACCTGCAAGAAAGAGGCATGTACTGCTTCCGGATCATAACTTGGTACTTCAACAAGCCTCGCTGAACGTAAGAGAAGGACAAAGTCAAATAAATTAGTGGTGGGGGAAGGGTTAGGAATATAAACGAACACCTAGCGGAAACTTGGCCTAAGAGATAAAAATTGCCAAAAAAAGGTCTTGGTAATAGAAACTAGAAGGAACTGGAGGAACAGATTGGACACTCGCCATCATCAACAACATGGTGACTTTTTTGAAGTATAGAAAACTAATGGTTAATCGGACAAAAACTTTTGGTTCAGGTACTAATTTTGAAAAGCATTATCCCCGCTTCTATTTTATTCGATTGATTTAACACCCAACAGTTATAGTACATTATCAACCTTAAATGACAAAAACGCTATTTAGTGTAATTTTCGAATTTCAGAAACATGCCTGGTACGCACAGCGAACGTTACATAATAAAGGGTTCGGCGCAAAACGGCGGTCATGAAGTAACGGCTCTTCTAACGCTGCGAGAAATAACTATGCGCGCATCCAATTGCCTATGACCTAATTACCCCGTGGAGCGTTAAAGCGGTGCCCGAACTACATTTTCTGTCGATAGTTGTTATAAGGTTAAACACTGTAATGGCTTTCAGCGAATTTCATCGATCGCTTTGGTTTATCGTAAAGCGGCACCGAGGTCTAATCTTAAGGAACAGAGTGCCACGAGCGTATTTCCAAACACTCACTAGCTGGGATTATAAAACGTGACACCATAGCCCACATTTGGCAATATTAGGCAACTTTGGAGCTCTACAAAAGGAACACTCATGCAATGATAAAAATCTTGTGCTGAGTGTCTATCAGAAAAGATACAAATTAACTCATCGGTGATCTTCTTACTGATATTTGGAAAATCCAATTATTGCAGCATTAGTACAAATTAAGCATTCCAATGATTGATAACATGTCATATAAGGGAAGTTCTTCCAATAGCACAACCATACATGGTAACGACTTCAAATATTAAATTCTGTATGGTAAAGCTTCTAGTATGGCCACTATTGGCTAATAGACTTACACGATCGCTTCACTAGCTGACATCATTACTCATGTCTTTGTTAGTTGCGAAAAAAGGGGAGTCCGTTGTGGTACGAGCTGTTTTGATAGAAATTTCTCAATAATGGCATTATTGGACTTGGATGTTGTTCCCTAAAGCTGTACCTATAGTATTTTTAGAATTCCATTATTCCATGTATATGTGCCTTCCAAATGAGTCTCCAGTCCAAATACATGCCCAAGTATTTTACGCCATCTGTCGTTGGTATTTTTATAATGCAACTTTACTGTTCATTCCTGCCCATTGAGTACATTTGCACTGAATGATAGAATTACCATAAAAAGTGAGCATAAAATAAATCTCTTGGAAAACTCTTTGATGTTATTGGATATAATTTTTGTGACTCTTGTTTTGTATCTTACTCTAAAATGTTTTTCAGCTCGACTGAAATTAATAAAGTTGCTGCATAGTACCCTTTCTCTTTAAAAGTTTAGTTTCTGGTATCCACAACATCTGCATCGTGTTGTATAGTTGAATCATGTCTTTGGAAACCAAATTGGTGGTCCGAACTTAGCGTTGTACAGATACAGTTGCGGCGAGTGTCTTTGCTGGTCTTTTCTATAATTTTATTATTGGCATCAAGGTCACTGGACAATATATGTTAACTTTCATTGAAGATACCATCGAACCAAGAATCATGATGTATGTGCCTTCTTGGAAGATGTGCGTGTTCTTCTTTTTATTTGAAAATCGTTATATCTAATATCAACGCATGTGCCGTCATTATTATCATTCTATTTGAATTTGGTATTTGGTTTAAATGAAACTGAATGAAGCTGATGTTTATATTATTAATTTTTGTTCTTCAGTTGATTGCTTTACAAACATAAAAACTATAAAACTTTGTCAGTAGAGGAGTTATAGCTCAGTGTGTTTGTGGACATTTTTATTTCTGAGAATTCATTTTGAATCAAAATTCAAAATGCATAAGTTCTTTTTCGAAAAAAATTAAGAGCAGATTAAAACTAGTAATGTTTTCTATTAGATAATTAAAAAAATAATAGTTTTCTTCGTCTCAACTACACTGTGGTCGGCTAAGTTTTGCCAGCTGAGCAAACCGCGCGATAATGCATGCCAATGCTGAGACTCAGCAGACCAGCTTTGCAGTCAACTAGACCTGCATCTCTCGCCGCCATCGTCACTCAGCCGGCTTTTCGTGAGCATGGTACTTTGGTCAGTGCTCGTTCCACATTCTGTCGACGCCTCGCGTGAGCCTGCATAACCGTGGTTTCAAGAATCACGCTAACGTGCTTGTTGGCGTTTGTCCAAGGATCAAAGAGTCGTCGAACAGAGAAATTTGTATATCGTGAAACATTTAATGGCATCCAAGTTAATGTTTTTGATGTGACCTTGCCAGACGGAGTATAAGTACAACTTATACTCTATTCTTCCTTATAAATGTCTCACTAAAGTCTTCTAACCATCTTTCTATTAATTTCTGCCACCCCCTTAACATTTTAACATATAAAATTTGATTTTGGCCAAAGTATTGATATTAGATACCGACCTGTGAATGTAATTAGCACACTGTACTTTTAGAAAGTTATGGAGCACTTCAGACAATAAAAATTATTTAATCTACAACCAATCAGAAGACCTTTAGGTGCTAAAACAAAATGAAATAGGTTTGAGCTTAAAAAACAAAGGTAAATGTTTTGGCGCTGTTTTTTTCACATTCTTTTTTCTTCTTTGGTTCTCTTTTGACTGTATTCATCTGTGTAATCCTCAGCATAACTTGTCTTTCTTTTTTTCCTCTCTCTTTTTTCTCATGCGTGTCAAATTTCCATGCTACTTCAGCTGTCAACTGAACTGAAAATATCCAAAAAGAACAGAATATGAGAAAAAAAGTGGAGCTACAGGTACAATCCAAACAACAAAGCATAAGCTGAACATCAAACGAGAAATAGATAAGACCCAAAAAATAATTATGAACGCAACAGTTTTTACCTGCAGACAATTGCATTTAAAAGAAAATGAAGAAAGAGATTAAATGAAAGAGTTAAAGAAGTATTCGTAGCAAAAAAGATAAAGTAGAAATCTACTTATAAGAAGGTAGTCGAGTATATACCTTAAGAAAAAAGGTTAAAATACTGGATATTCAAAGGATATACTATGCAGGAAATAGTAGCAAACAGGAAGAATAAGAGAACAAAATAATAGAAGGAGTAAAAGAAAGGAGAGAAAATATAGAACAACCGGCGGGAAGAGATTGGAATAAGCCAGATGATGATAAAATGCAAAGGAGAAATTTGAAAAATAACAAGCAAATCTATAAATGACAAAATATGCTCAAAGATTTGGAAGAAAACATAATGGTACTGATGTATAGAGAAGCAATACAAATGAATGCAGGAACTATCTGATCATATGCCTATTACCCTATGTGCAAAGGGTGTATTTAAATGCACCAGAAAAGAAAATTGGACAAAAGGCCTACAGAAAAATAGACAAACCCAAAATCCCATCTTAGTGAGAACAATAATAGAACTGTACCCATCCCAATACCTTGACAATCGATTCCTAATGGACCAACCAATGAAAAAGCTGGAACAATACGACCCACTTAAGATACCACATCTAAGGTGTAGTTTTTTCCTATTTACCAGTTACTTGTAAAGATTACTTGCAGATCTTAAGCTAACTAGAAAAGAAAGGTTTGTTCTAAAGCCCTGAGCACCAAAGGTAGTCCTTAAGATTTTCTTCAGGTGCGTCCCCAGAATAGGAGATAGGATAATTATTACCTTGTAAAAGATGAAATTATTTTCTGTCAATAGTCTCTAAAATGAAAGAGTGAGATGACTTTATCTATATAGAATTTCTTGCCCATAGTTACTTTTTGTAAGCTTTGTGCTCTGGTCGGTGCTCGATCCGAATACCGTCGATGCCTCGCGTGAGTCTGTAGCGCCAAGGTCTCCAGGAACACTCTAACGTACCAGAGCCGGCTAGATGAATTATTGGGTTGAAACATTATTCTATTTACTGCCAATAGTCGACTTTTAGACTGGAAGATTGAGCCAATTTCCATCTTTTTGGTGAGTTATTTTGAAATAGCTTTCCTCCATTCTATTTTCTATCCTTTTTCTATCTTTTGTTGAAGGGTAGGTCCGCTAAATTTTTCTCGAAGTTGATGCTCATCTTCTATCGCACTAACGTTCTAACTGGTCCAACTTTTCCTGGATTTGCCTTATTGTCAGAGACAGAAACAGTCAGCCGAATACCGTCGCCATGTTGTCTCTACATACAAATCGTAAAATATCGGAGAAACAACCAACTTTCCTGGTGACCTCAAAACATCAAACTTAATCTATGAAGCTTTTTCCAGACGAGCCGGACTACTGGTATGATAGTATGACTTACTATTACAGACTCCAAGCTTTTTTATTGAAAACATTTAGGTTTTCATTATCAAACCACTTTGATTTATAAATTTCGATCTTTGAATCAAAATCTTGTTTGTCATTCCCATAATCTTTAGTTAAAAAATATATTCATTTGACACTAATTAAAATACTACGTAAGTGGCGCTGTCCTTTTAATAGTCAGTATTACAATGTCAGATCAATAGGTACCCTTGGCCGTTGGGCAATAGATTATTATCAAGGTTTCTCACCATCCGAAGATTTGAGAAGACTTAAGTCACAAGTCGAGGACCTTTAAGAATACTCAAGTGTACGTGTTGTAAAAGCGATTTTTAGGATGAGAAGCAGTTGAAAATAAGGTTATTGATATTGCCCGAGGATTAGCGTAACTGAGAAGAATATTCCCATTGTTCGCTTCCTTTTCGAAGATGACCGCTGATTAACGGTTGCTGAAATAGCTTCTGCCAACTTTGGGACGAAACAAAACTCGCATATCGACAGACTTTGAGATGTAATTCTGCTTCATAACAATGTCTGGCTCCACTATTTTTTGGGCACCATTTGGGGGATATAGATTTGATGGCAATGTTCTTGGATAGTATTACCTTTATTAGGGTGATCAAAAAAACTATCTATCAGAAGGAAAACAAATAATAAAATACCATGTGAGTATGACATGAAACAAAAATCTGGATAACGAACTAGGAAGATGAAAAAATAATCAAAACAACAAAAATAAAATATTTGGGAGATACTGTGAAGTAACCAAGGCGGAAACAATAAGGAAAAGAACGGAGTAAACGGGAAATGTAAACCATAAATACCATAGAAGTGAATGGAGAGCACGTTCGAAAGAAAAAAAGCGACAGTAGATGGAGAACTTCAAGTACTGAATTCAATCTCTGGGCCACTTCCAACACTCAAAATCTTAACTTTGGCTACACACTTTTAGATGAATTATATTGATTCTTCCATTCTAATAGAAAGCACAGCGTTTTCAACTTTGGCCACTTTGGCCCTCAAAAGCATCTGCTAGATTTAACTTAATGGATAAGCTAGTTATGACTCATACCAAATATAATCCAACTATGAAGCTTAGATAAGAAGATAAAAAAATCTCATAAAGTTTAAAATTCAGCTGAAAAGTGCTCACTTTATCAATATTTCCCATCAGAAAATTGGGTGATAAGAGTTTTGGTCTAATTTAAAAATGTTAGAGATATTTCGAAGAGAGACCTGAAAATTTTTTGGAACTGCGTAGCATCGAATAAATTTTGCCTCATAAAAAAATTTCTAAGATCTCAGGCGCGCGGAAAAATTAAATTTTGGATCGTGGAAGAACCCCCGTCACTATGGAAGGGCATGGTTCCTTACAAACCATGAAACACCCAAGGGTGAATCCTTGAAGTTCCAGATAACCCGGAGAGTGTGGTAATCTTGCCCTTTTCACCTTATTGGCCATTTTATCTGTGCAGGTAGTTCTTGATTGAAGATCTGAATGTTCACCATGGAAGATGCTTTTTTCCTTATTCCTTAAATATCTCATCAGTGTTCTAATTAGTCCAGTTCCATCTAGATTGCCGCAGTTGTATGTGACCAATATTGCAGAAAACATCATTGGTGTGTACTATGCCAAATTATTGGGACTGTTATACCAGAAATGGTGATAGAAGATCAAATACTGGTATTACTCGATTAGCTTTTAGCTTTTAAAATTGTAACCTTCCCCGTTAAAATTATACGTGGGTGTGCAAAATATTTGTAGAATATGTTTAGAGGAACGCCAATTTTTGTATCTGCATTTCTAGCAGCCCGTCTGGTTAATCGAATGTTTCCAAGTAATAACTGGCACAGCGCGACTTTTCAACAAAAAAAGGAGTGGGGTTTTTCCGAACAGTCAGTGTAATGAGAAGCAGCCTGAAAATATCTGTCGAAATTCCGCGCTGACAATGCATCACCCGCCCAGTCCCGCTGGATGGCCTTCCGGATAATCCGGAGCAATCGGCCTAAAATCAGGTTAATGAGGTTTTCCGCGCGCAATATCGCTGTGATCGATCCGACAAGAAGGTGGTCAGCCAGCAAACAAATATCACGCGACTGACAACTTGTTGCAACCCCTGATGGAGATGAGCGTTGTGGCGTCCTAGTTTCAAGTTTGGAAAGCACGACAGGCCTATACTGCAGCCAAAAATTATAGAACTACTAAAAATTGTAGTGGAAAACTAAATTTACTTTCAACCAGCATTTTGGGCGCGCTGTTTGAATTATACGAGGTACAATAAAATAGTATTGGAATAATGTGACAGCAGAGTTTTAAATTCTAATGGAAACCAGCTCACGTTAGACTACACCACACTAATTTTAGAAAAACTTTTGAGAAGAGACCCACATACTCTAGATGTAGAAGTTAGAATTTTAATTACCCTCAACAAATTAAATAAGAAAATTTGATTTCGATTAGTCCCCAAAAGTGACTAAAAAGTAACTAAATTCAGTACGGCTACAGATTGTTCAAGCGCACGATCTACAAAGATTATAGAGGTATGCGGTCATTCCCCTTAAAAAATTAAATACCCCACGCCTGCTTTGATTTACTTTTTTTGACGTGGACCAATTCAAAAACGCTGTCATAAAACAGAAGGGGGAGGGGGGTAAGAAAGCCTTTAAGAAATGTTCTATAAGCGAGGACATGCAAGAATAGCCGTTCTGTTAATTAAAAAAACGAAACGCACCTTCAAGCATGGAAAAACTAAATTTTTTCGGTTAGATCTTGGGCGATAAGCCCAAATTAACTAAAAAACCGGGAAGGTTAGGTTTCCCTTCATGCGAAAACCAACTCAATAATTTTATCGGCCACTTGTTGTGGTTTTGTTGGTGTAAATTAGAGGGTCGATCAAGCATCGCGCTTTTTTGTTATTCAAAGCACTTCGTGGAAGATAAAATTAAATTAATTTAAAAAAATTAAATCTCAAAGGGGGTGTCAAGCACTAAAAACTGAACATATGGTTACGGGCAAATGTTAGGGTCATTACGCTTGAATCGCAATTTCTATTATACTCTACAGGGGATGTCTGAGAGCAGAAACATGGCGTGAAATATTTATTGCTATGGATCGGCATCTTCCACGGCCGAAGGGCCCGAGCCGAAAGCGCTCATTAAAAATCGATCCGTCAAATAACTGCGATGTATCGACACGGGGGGATGAAAGGGCAGCAGCCTGGGCTCGGGCCGAAGGCGGCGGGGCTGCGGAGCGCTAGGAGACGTGCCATTACGGCTGTGCACTCACCACCGTCCTTAGGCGAAGTCCGGGAGGCCGCGCGCTCCGGGCACCATTCCGTGGGCGCAGGGGGCTCCGGTGCGAACTATCACTAAAATGCGGCGGATCGTTACCGGGAGCCGGTGGTTGCGGAACGCGCAGAGACGTCCTGGTGATAGGGAGACGTTGCGAGGCGTCTGGGCGACAGGCGTCTGTCCGGTAGCCCGCATGCGCCCCGCTCGAACATGAGGAGATGGGCATCGGGCGCTAGCTTTCAAACGGCGCCGTCACGCGATCCTAAAAAGCATGTAATCTCATCAAAGGCTCTTGAACTTGACATCAAAATGCTTTTTTAATTTAATTAATTAATACTGGGCTTGCCAGAAACTGTTTTTTTTATTTTATTTATGTTAACAGAATGGGGAAGTTCTAACGCCCTACGTGGAGATATGGTCTGCGAACTGAGGGGTTAAAGATCCCACGTGACAAGATATGGCAAACACTCTTAGACGACCGCATTATTACCCCTTATTCGAAATGAACGCAGCTACTCAATTATTTTTAGTGACTGAATAGGCCACCCGCCAGACATCTGACCCCAGCATTAGCTTCCGAATTAGAAGAAATAAAAAATTTTGTGAACCAAGACCCAATTCATGGAAACATTTCAATCTACCTCACCCCTCGATAGACTAATAATAGATAAAAAGAGACAAACGCGGTTAAAACAAGTTTTGAAAATTATATGGTACCTGAAAACACACTGAAAATTTACTGGTAAGGAATTGGTTTCTTACCAATAAATTGGTTAAACTCCTACAAAAGAAGAATGGGGGGAATTTACCAAAAATTTGAAGATTTTTTGCTAACGCACTCTCAAAAAAACTGTTTGGGCTGATTTTAATGCTTTCCAATACAAAAACGACATATGGAGCTCTTTTTTGGTTGTGGGGAAGAAATTCCAATCTATTATTTTGACGTCCCTCTGCTCCCCCCCACTCAATGACAACAATACATGAAAATCGCTTGGTTTTCACCTTGTCGTTTGCCTACTTTCCTTCAGTAGTTCAGTGGTAATCTTAGACAAATGAGGAATAATTTTCGGGTCTTTTGGCTTGAAGTTCTTAACTTCGTTAGAACATTTTTGGTTGCCTAACTTGCAGTAGTAATAATAGTACTCCTCCCTCCCTCTTCCTTTAATGAGAACAATACGTGAATATGATCTGGCTTTTCAACTTGCTGCTTGTTCACTTCCCTTAAGCAATTAATTGGTAAACAGACAAGTGGGGGGTAATTTCCGGGCTATTGCCTTGGAATTCTCAACTTTTGTTTTCCTAGATTTACAAAGGTAATAAAAAAGCTATACACTCCTCCCTCTCTTCCCAATAATAACAATTAGTGAATATCACTTGGTTGTCTATCTGCTGTTTGCTCACTTCTCTGAAGTAGCTCAATAGTAAGCTAAGACAAATGAGGAAAAATTTCCAGTTTGTTGCCTTGAAGTTCTCATCTTCGATAAAATATTTTTGGTTGTCTAAATTTGCAATAATAATAAGTGACAAAAATACATGAATATCACATAGTCTTCGCTTTACCGGTTGCTCATTTCCCTTCAATAATTCAGTGGCAAGCTTAGACAAGTGAGAAATAAATTTCGGACTTCTTGCCTTAAAGTTCCCAACTTTGTTAGAACATTTTTGGTTGCCTAAACTTGCAGCAGTAATGGTAGCATCGTACATTTCTTCGCCTCCCTACCGCAATCACAAAAATAAGTAAATATCACTTGGTTTCCACTTTGTTACCTACTCGCTTCTCTTCAGTAGTTCAATAATAAGTTTAGACGAGTGGGAGTTGCCTTAAAGTTCTCGTCTTCGCTAAAATATATTTGGTTGCCTAAACTTTCATAGGTAATAATGACAACGTACACTCCCCTCCTCTCAATCAAGTGACAAAAATACATGAATATCACTTGGTTTTCACTTTGCTGCTTGGTCACTTTCCTTAAGTAGTTCAATGGTAAACTGAGACGAGTGGAGAACCATTCGGTTTATTGCCTAGAATTTCTTATCTTCGCCAGAATATTTTTGGTTGCCTAAACTTGTAGTGATAATAACTCCTGTCCAAAATACATGAATATCACTTGGTTTTCGCCTTGTTACTTGGTCACTTCTCTTCAATAGTTCAATAATAAGTTTAGACGAGTGGGGAATTACTTTCAATTCGTTGACTTAAAATTCTCATCCTCACTAAAATATATTTATTTATTTATAATCAAAAGCCATTTACCAAATTGGTGTTGGCTACTAAAATATATTTGTTTCCTAAACTTGTAGAGGTAATAATGACATTATACACTCTCCTCTCCTCCTCAGTCATATCACTTGGTTTTCACTTTGCTGCTTGGTCAGTTTCCCTAAGTAGTTCAATGGTAAGCTTAGACAAGTAAATAACCATTTGGTTCATTGCCTTGATGTTATCTTCTTCGCTTGAATATCTTTGGTTACCTAAACTTGCATTATCAATAATAATACGATGAAAAGTTTTTCGCTCCCATTGGCAAAGATACGTGAATATCACTTGGTTATCTACCCACCGTTTGCCCACATCCCTTAAGTAGTTCAATGCTAAGCGTAGACGAGTGGAAAATAATTTCATTTCAGTTCGTTGCCTAAAATATTTTTAGTTGTCTAAACTTGCAATAGTAATAATAACTACGTATTCTCTCCTCAAATAGCAAAATTACATGTATATCACTTGGTTTTCACCTTGCTGTTTGCTCACTTCTCTTCAATAGTTCAGGGGTAAGCTTAGACAAGTGAGGAATCACTTCCGAGCCTGTTGCGTTAAACTTCTCAACTAAACTTGCAGTAGCGACAATAACACTATACAATTCCGCTCTTCTCCCCCTCCAAATGACAACAATACATGAAAATCATTTGATTTTCACTTTGCCGTTTGCTCACTTTCCTTTAGTAATTCAGTGATAGTCTTAGACAAATGAGGAATAACTTTCGAGTCTGTTGCCTTAAATTCTCAACTTCGTTACATTTTACAGCAGGGGCGGTAGCGCAGCTGGGCAGCGTGCAGCCGGTTCGGAAAGCAAGCAGCAGGTCCGGAAAGCAAGCAGCAGGTCCGGGCAGCGAGCAGCAAAAAAATCCAAAAGGGACTCACCTGATGACACTTGATGGTTACTTCTTAAGGGGCTGACGACTGAGCGCGAATTCTTTGGTCGCTCGGGTTTTAAGGGCTCAGCCATGCCCTACTCTGCTGGTGGAGTGCAGTTTCAGGGTGGAATCACGCTGAGCCCGCTGGGGAATGCAGGGCTTGTCCAGGATTGGTGGACGCCGGGGGCGCCTTTGCTCTGATTGGAAAATGCCGTGGCGACTATGGTCGGTGGTGTTCGGGTCGACGCGGGATCGCTTAGCACGACGCGGCGCGGCAGGTCAACTAACCCGGTGTTGCACATGGCGCCACAAAGTTGGCCTCAGGTAACATTTCTTGGGATTATAAATTCCAAAGAATGGCCCTTGTGTTGCCCCGAAAATTTCCGGGACAGGTAACATCAGCCCTGGCGAAATCGGGGCCAGATAACAATGTGTATATCACTTGTTAAAGTTCTCATCTTTACTAAAATATCTTTGGTTGCCTAAACTTTACCCCTCCCCACCCAATGACAACAGTAGGTGAATGTCACTTGGTTATCAACCTGTTGTTTGCTCAGTTACACTTAGACAAATAAGCCTTGAAATTCTCATCTTCTCTATCTACCCCAGACGCCAATATATGAAAGTCTCTTGGTTTTTACTTTACTGTTTGATTACTTCTCTTAAGTTATTGAATGGTAAGCTTAAACGGATGGGGAATAATTTCCGGTTTGTTGCCTGAAGTAAATACCATACACCAACATTTAAATCCTTGATGTACTCTTGTGGTTTCTTTAGGAATTTATCAGTTTGTCTCGAACGTGGTGTCCTTTTTCAGGGCGTCTGATGAGGGTTTAGGTATGGTCGATTTTGTAGCTGTACCTGTTATTGCCGCTCCTCATGCCAATAGAGTAGTCTCTTCAGGATCGGTTTTATTGGAAGTAGGTTTGGTGTTACCCTTAACTAATATATTAGAAAACTTCGGTAATCTGCTGATAACTTTAAAAGGGCTCTAATAATTATTAGTCAGAGAAACTAAATATGGTTTCTCTACACGAGTGAAAATATGTTTAAGTTCTCAATACCAAATCCTAATTGATTGCTTACACTATGGCATAGGTCATCCTTGATTCATGTTTATGGTAGTCAATATTCCTAAACGCAAATAACTGAATCCCTGGCACAAAGTTAATGACCCAACATCAGTTGGTGCTTCATATGTTTATATTTACAATTGGATTTAATTTGTTAACCAACTCATGGATTGGTTGAAAAGTTTATTTGTGCACTGACAATTTAATTCTACCATTTTGGACCTGGCAATCTTTCATTGTCTCTGGTGACCTTCATTTGGTATGTTTCGATGCAACATTTTTTCTTCTCTATATCTGAGATAAATTTGGATTTCTAAAGAGGGTGTCATGTTGACTTAGGCATAGACTTATCCAGGTTTTGCTTGAACT
Source organism: Sinelater perroti (assembly GCA_036346155.1). NCBI lineage: Eukaryota > Metazoa > Arthropoda > Insecta > Coleoptera > Elateridae > Sinelater > Sinelater perroti. The sequence goes on from JARFIY010000008.1 coordinate 1,834,269, forward strand.
CAAAGCTAAGTGGCTTGTGGTCTTTGTAAATCTTAATACTCTGACCTTCCAGACCAATAGAACCCCCATAGCTGTATCCAAAGCTTTGATTACTAACAAAAACTTTGCATTACAGTTAGCTAAAGCGCCTTGAAGTTTATCAAAACTTTCTTGCGCTTTGGAATTCCATGTCCGGATTTTTGTTACTGGATCTAATGAACAAGCTGCTACCAGCTGTCGTTTTATACTACAAACTCGAATAGTCTAAAATAATGGTTTTGGTCATTCTTTTCTTTAATGGGGATTTGATGATTTGAGAAGTCGATTTTTCAAAAATCTGGGAACTGTAGAGGCAGTGTAATAATGCTAAGAATGATAAGACTATAGGTATCTTCATGTTTCTCTTATTCTTCTTCTTCTTCTTCCTGTTTACTTATTTTGGAGTGTAGGAGACTTCGAATGGAATTTAAATAGTCATGTTGCCAGTATTACCACTTATCTTTCTTTTTTGTTTCAACCTTCTCTTGCTCTTCATAAGCACCTTTCTTCCGCAACATTTCTCCACTTCTTACTATTTTTGCTATTTAATTTTGGACTAATTTCTGCTAGCTTTCTATGTGTCTCTTTTCCAATTTTTACATGTAAAGAAACTCATTTAGCTCCAAAGAAGTCCTTCGAGTTTTCTTTCATCTTCTTTGACCTTAACAAGTTTTCTTCTTTTTGACAAATTTCCGTATCTTTTTCCAAGTAATTCTCATCCAAAAGTATGTTCATGTTTATTATCATCATAATCCTTCAGGATGTCTCTAAACTTGAAAGTCATGCTTGTTACACCATTTTGTGGGTTCTTCTTCTTTCTTGGTTTCTTTTCGATTTTAATAGGTAGATAATGAGATTTCACAGGACATAAGTTTTGTTCTGAACTGTCATAAACTTTTTACTTCAAAATACCTCTAACAATTTGCTCATCGATGTGATTTTCCCCACTGGAGCTCACGGCTTCGCCTATGTCACCGATGGAGGATAGGAGGAGATAGATATCGTTTTATTTGGATTATTTACCTCTCATCCTCCCTACTATTCTAACCCAAACCAAGATTGATGGAACAAAAACCAAGATCCTAATTATATTATATTGAATGATCCACAGTTTGGATAGCAAGATTTTGCTTTGCACTAAATAGGATCAACCTCTAGTCTATTCGATGAAGACTCTTTAACTTTCAAATAACAAGTTTTGTAGTCCGCATACTTACAAGTTGAGATGTCTTAATGACTTAGAGGATGGGTCCTTAGGCAAAGATGAGAGTCCATGTTAACTTTCAGACTCCCAGGTGAACCCGGAGCGAAATCGTCGCTACTTATTCTTCATTGACTTCATTTGATATCTTCATATTCATCTTGTAGATCTTTTCTTAATTGGAAATTTTACCTACAATAATTATTTCCACAAATTAATTTTTGGGACCACTGCACGATACCCTTCTACTTAAAATCAAAGAGTGAATCTGACGTTTAATGTTTTCGAATCGGTTCAAAATAAATAACTTGCATTATATACCTCTACATTTGATGTTTTATTGTAGTGATTTTACTTTACGCTCTGGAAACCTCGCAAACTGCCAAATTCTGTAACGTGAAGCTTCCCAACGCCCCCAACCCCCGTATCCCTCGGTATGAAGGTACGTACTCACGCCGAGATATACTGCACTGCATCGCGCCGATCCCGCTTTCAGAATAGAAAGAGCCCCTCGCATGACAATCTGATTCTGCTGAAAGCCGTCTCTGGCCAGTCTAGGAGCCAATCGGACGTCAGAAGCAAGCGGAAGTCCAGCGCGAACTCGTTCCTGAAGAAGAGCGCCGAGATCTTGCAGTCTTACAAGGTGGTCCTCAATAAGCCCTCGAGCAACGTCGGAGACGCGGACACGTTCTTCAGGAATTCGCTGAGGAACTACGAGGACTTCGAAATAACAAGGACCCTCAAGTGGGAGCAGAAGCACATCAAGTCCGACAAGTCCTTTGAGTCTCTGCGAGCGGTAAGTCGCCGTTCACCATTAAAACCCACGGCCAATGTTTATTTCGCGCGTTGCAGACCACCAAAAATTTATTCACAGCCCCGTTCCTTGGACAAGGCGACGTCCGCTATAAACGCAGACATAAGCATCACGGTGGCGAACATTTCGTCGACGACTTTAAGGAGAAGTCACACAAATCTTCAGAACCAGTTAATTTAAAGGAGGCAGCAGAAAAGGAAAGGGAGAAGGAAAGCTTGAGGGTTAAGATCGCGAATGAGCAGGAGCTCTTGGAGGAAACTGAGGCTGATATTTTTTACTCCCCCAATAGCGAGCCAGACGAACACGGCAAAGTTAACAAGCAAAGAACTGAAGATCAGACTGACGCAAGGTCAGATAACGAGTCCAATCAAGAGAAGTTAAAAACAGCTGCAGGAGAAAGCGATAACGACACCAAGGACGACGTTAAGATGGCCGAAGACGATGTTCGTAATATTTTTTGGTTACATTTCGCCTTTCATTGCTGCCGTGTTAAACTAGGACCTTCAAAATGTCGAAGACTTGGTGCAGCAAGGCGGGACTATCCTCAACGAAATCGTCGCGGAAAATTCCTCGCTCCGGGCAGCCATCGAAAGCGACAGCGCGCCGCCCGATGAGAGCGGGGACGAATTCGAAACGTCCGAGACGGCCAACGCGGTTCCTTATTCCGAAACTGGGGATACAGGAGGAGAGGTAAATGCGGACTATGCGGTTTTCCGTTATTGGCCGCTTGGTCTTTATTTTGGCGATTGCTAATATATTGTTTGTTGTTGTTTAGACCACCGAAGGCACAGAGTCTAATGTGGACGCATCGGAGAGGGTCGAGAGCGAAGTAGAAGATGGTAAACCGAATTATCTTTTTTTCATCTCTTACATAGTCTTGGTGTCCCATTCTTTCTACCTTTTTGTCGGTTTTATCTACTTATTTCCTCCCACCATGCATTTTTTGAAACTAACGATACTTCAGATGGATGCGTGGTTCCTACCATTAGTTAAGGGCCTATAAGAGTCCTATATGTTTTTGAAATGCTATTTCCCCTTAATTTTGCCACGTTTTTTATTGTTTCAGTTACCCTAAGACCAGATGCGCCAACAGGTGACCATGAAATATAATTTCTCACATTAATCCAACAAAAACATTTGCCGTAGCGGGGGATGGGGCCAGAACAGCTATTACTTATGACCCCAACATTGACGCAGCTGTAATCAGAGAGCTAGAAGACGCCGAACGCCAAGCGATGGAAACTGCAAAAATAATCTATGAGCTCAAGCAGCGAGTTGCGCAACTACTAGGCGTGCGTATCGGTGCTGCTAAAATAGGCGCAACCCTTCGCCCCTATGGGGATGTGGGGAAGCGATGCTAATAGAAATACTTAACTTTAGAAATCGAGAATGACCGATGTAGAAGCCAAAGAGCTGGAGGAGAAGAACAGGCAGCTGCGGGACCAGATGTCCCTGTTCGAAGCGAAGACGAAGCGCATCCAATTCCTGGTGGACCAAGCCAGCCTGTTCGAGAACATGATATCGCCCAGGCCCCCGATCGCCGCGAAGCACAACGAAGACATGCTCCCGAAGGTGATCATCTGCGGCACGACGGAGAACAACATGCCGAAGATAATCGTGTGCGATGACAAGAAGAAGAAGCCGCCGCAGCCCCAAAAAACCAGCTACTCACTACCTCCTCCGGTGGTAAGCCTGAAACTAATCTAAATCTAAATATCGCTTGTCAAATTTTTTCTCCCATATAATGGAAGAAAGATAAAGTAAACATAAACCAAGCCGAGTCGATAAGAGGGACATTCTAAGTAGTGGTAATCCGTTATTAACATTTAATTTAAATCCTTAGAAACTTCATAGCATTTTCTAACAATTCAGATAAATCTGCTTGGTATAGTGCAGCAAATTTGGTTCCAACAAAACGGAGCGACTATCCATACTACTAAATCGGTCATGTCGGATCACTAATAATCACACCACAACTCTTATTCTATTGATAAGTGCTTACTTCATCCAAATATTGAGCTCTTGGTGGTATTTAAGCATCGACATTTTACAATTCCAATTAATTTTAAACACAAACATCCTAGGTAGAATGCGGAAGTCGTCCTAGTAGTTTCTAGTAGCTTTTTACAAAATAAAAGCTGAAGGCAGCAATCAATTTGTACTAAACTAGACCAAGACAACCTATAATAGCGTAAAACACGAACCAATACGTTAAACAAACTAATAGGATGTAAAACAAATTGTCTGTTGAACTTTTTTTAACCTACAAAACAGACAACTAGACGAGCAGGCGCGAATAAGCGCGAGCAGGCGCGAGCAGACGCGAGGAGACGCGAGGAGACGCGAGCAGACGCGAGCAGATGGGAGTAGGCGCGAATAGACGCACCACCCCAAAATTTCTTTTTAACACAATAGTCCATTATTCAAAATATGTTTAAATATACAAGGTGTTCCAATTAAATGCTTTTTATGTGAAGTATTAAAATAAAAACAAACTGCGCAGGACAAAAAAAGTTTAACCTACTTCGTGGAGTCTAGAAGTTTGCTGAGTTTTTTCCCATAATCTCTCTCCACTAGGAAGTAAATTTTTATCATTTTCAGAACGTGATGCCGCAATTTGCCAAGCGACTCAGCGAAAGCTACTACATGCAAGAGAAACTGGCCGCCGAAAACGCCGACCTAGAGGGCAAAAGGTACGCACTGATCTAGTGCGCGGCAACGTGCCAAAAAATCAAGAAACATCAAGTCTGACAACCAATTTGACAACAAACTCCCCTCAAATCGCAAATGCCAATTTACACGCCAACGGTCCCGCACAAGCACCGCCGAGCAGACTAAAATTCCCTTTTCGCACCCCCAGATATAAGCTCCAAGAAGATCTCCTGGACAAGGACCAGACCGTCGACAGCCTGCAGCGCAAGCTCAACAACCTGCAGGGTGAAATGCGCATGGTGTGCAAGGAGAACTCGCTGCTAACCGAGAAGCTCCAGCGCATAGAGGTACGTGTGAAGCACCACAGCCGCAGTCCTCCACAGCTCTGTTTCTTTTCAGTCCTGCCCAGCTCCCTGCAACAAAGGCGTAAGTTTGGTTGCGGCGAGCCCAACCCAAGCTCCACCGTGTAATTTTTGCAGGATTTCGAGGAGTCCGACGAGAAAGCCCCCTGCAAGAAGCACGGAAAAAGTAAGACGAGAATGCCTTGCGGGAAGAACAAGGGCCCCTGCCCTGCCGACGTGGAGTCGCGGCTCCAGGAGTATTCCGAAACCACCCAGCAACTAGTACGTTGCATTTGGCGCGACGTGAGCTTGAGTGCTGACTTGTGCTTTTAGGAGAAGCAACTGAATGATATGGAAAACGAAGTTCGCAACATGCAAACTGAGTTGGTTGCCGTGCAGAAGGAACGGATGCACTTGGAGCAGCACCGGAGAATGCTGTGCGCGATACCTCCGCCCTGCGCTCCTCCGCCATGTGCTGCATCGCCACCCTGTGCTCCGCCTCCGTGCCCAAAAGTAAATATCTGCATTTTATTGCAAATGTAGCAAATTGAAAATACTGCTGTCTGTCGACCTTCTTGGTGGTGTTCCGACTACTTCCTTATCTATCTAACCAAACAGCGATTTAATTTCAGCACCTTGAGGATGAGGTCCGGAAGCCTTTGAAGAGCCGACTCTAAAGGAGCTGGAAGATTGAAAAAATCTCATAGTAGGCTGATTGGTCTGGGGTATCGCAGTCTGATTGGCTAGTACCCCGTGGGGGAGTAGACCTAAAGGTTGGGGTCTCACCGGGTAGATTCTAGGAAGGCTAGGTATCCATGGTAATTATTGGGGTGCGCCTCCTTTCATTTTCCCAGATTACCAATTTCTTTCTTGATCTCTGGTGGTCTGCTGAGCGATCCCCTCCACATTGTACACACTTTGGCGTATAGTCAAATCTTTGACAGTGATGATATTACTCCTATTTGCTTTGGCTTTGCTCTGCTGTGTTTTTATTGCCTTACTGATGACTAGGACCTTTTGGACAAGCCACTCATAAAAGAAAGCTCTCTTAAAGACAGCACAAATTGGTTTCTCCGACCACAGCCGTTATGTATTAGCGAAATTGACGATCATTTATCAAACCCATCGATTCTGTGTAATCTTCCCTAATGGAAACCGCCCGGGACCTTTTTGCTCTTGAAAAATTGATCTTTTTTTTGCGAATCAACTTTAAGTTTAAACTGGTAGTGTTGGCCCGTGCCTGGTAATGACGCTTAAATAGACCATAACCAGTTCTAGAGGCCCACATCGCCCACGTTCTACCAGTTATTTAGGAATGACGTCACTACGGCCGACTTCGCGAGTATTCAACCCCATATCCCGAAACTGACTATTACGATATTTTCGATTCTAATTTCTAAACATCAAAGATTACTAAAGGCCTACTATTTGAACTAATTTTTTAGAGTTTTGTAGAGTCATCTGGGAGTAGACCAAAACTGTTGCTCTTAACTTGTCTCTTATATTGCCTTTTACTCTTATTCTGAATTTTATTAAAGGCATTATCATCTTTGCCATTGCTTAAAAATGTTACAAAGATGAAAAAAATTGATGAGTCATCAAACAGGAGAAATTTCTCCACGCTGGTGTGCCTACATCATCTTCATACCTCAACTTCTGTTTTATTCTCTGTTAACATTTAAATTATCCTTGCGTCTACTTTGGGTTTGTCACCATTCTTTCCCTTGTTTCTTTCCTTTTTCCCCTTTCAGTCTCAATGTTCTTTTTTTAATTCTTTGGACTTTCTTCTCCATGTATCTTAATTTTTCTTCTCGACTTACCTCAGGTATCAAAGTTTAATTGATCTACTCTACGTATCTGATTTTCTTTATTTTCTATTCGATTATCCCTTCATGCTTTAATTCTTGAGCCCACTAATTTAGCTTTAAGAGAAACAACAGACAAAAGTATTGTAGGGCGCAAGCCCTAGAGCTGCACTGAATACAGCGATCCATTAACTGCAACTAATATTGTTTATCATTGTTTTTTTGTCTTAGCCACCATGCGCAGGACCATGCAACGCATCTCAAAAGGTAAACTCTCTTTAAAAAAATTATCTTGAAGGTTATAGGGATAAGAGTCGACTTCTGGTCACTGATGTTGCAAATCCTAAATTGATTTTCATGGTCACAAACATGTAGAGACCTGGGATTTTTTAGAGTCCTAAAATCCTTATAGATTTCTAAAATGTTCCGTGCGCAGTTTTTAGGTCCTTGAAAAATCTTAAGATCCTTGTGGAGTCCTAACATCCTTGAAGAGTCTTAGATATGGAATCCTAAAATTTGGGTGAAATCCAAAGTTTATTATGTAACCCGACATCTATTGAGTAGCCTAAACATCAACACGTAGTCTAACATTTTAATCCAACCCACACTTATACTCCCAAATCTTCCATAAATTACTTTTTCATGTCATTTTCCCATACTGAGTCTGATGTTATTTACCCACACTAAAATTCGATACACTTTTCTATACCACAAATTTTATATTTTCTCTTATAGAATCCATCTTATTACCCCATACTAAATCCCACCTAACACTGAGTCCCATATTACTTTCCAATCCCATACTGAGTTCCATACTATTTTTTCATCGTATACTAAATCCCTATCACATACTAAATTTCATATTACTTTCCAATCCCATCTCATACTAAATCTCCTTATTTTTTATCCCATGCAAAATCTTATATTACTTTTCAATTCCATACTGCTTTCTGATGGTATATATTAGTTCTCATATTACTTTTCTGTCCCATACTACTTTTTCATCCCATACTAAAACTGATATTACTTTCCATTATTGAATTCCATACGTTTTCCTATCACATATTGAATCCCATGTTATTTTTCCATTTTATATTGAATTCCATACTACGTTCTCATCACACACTGGATCCCGTGTTATTTTTTATTGCAGTAATATTCTAATCCTATACTAAGTTTCGTAATACTTTTCAATCTTCTACTGAATCTCATACTATTTTTTCATCATATAGTGAAGCCCATGTTATTTTTCTATCCCATGCTAAATCTGATATTACGTATCAATCCCATATTGAGTCTTATATTATTTTCCAATCCTATATTGAATCTCATGACTATCTGAGTCTATACTAAATTTTATATTATTATTCAATCTCATCACGTACTAAATCCCATGTTATTTTTTATTCCATATAGAATCTCATATTACTGTACTAAATTCTATATTACTTTCGAGTACTATACTGAATTCTATACTATGTTCCCTCCACATACTAGATTACATATTACTTTTCTATTCCGTACTACTTTGCCATTGTCTACTGAATCCCGTATTATTTTTCTATCCAATACTAAATCTGATATTATTTTCCAATCCCATACTGAATTTGATATCACTATTTAATCCCATACTAAGTTGCACATTACTTTCCAATCCCATACTAAGTATGATATTACTTTATAATCCCACACTAAATCGCATACTTTTTTCCATCACATACTGAATCCCATATTAGGTTTCCATCACACACCGGATTCAATATTACTTTCCAATCCTATCCATATTATTTTCTCACACTTAATCGCACACCTCTTATACACTGAAACCCACTGGATTCTATTTATTTCTCATATTAAATCACGTTCTATTTGGGATACTATTTTTTCAAGTTCAGTCCCGTATTTTTTCAAAATGATAAATCCCGTAGTACCCATAGTGAGTGAATACATACAAGATGACATACCTGTTAGGACATTATGTGCCCATAGTAAACCTTACATCATTTTCGGATATCATTCTCCATTCTAAATCCTGTATTACAGTGGTGAGACCTGCATGTTCGACTTCACTAGCCGGTCGACATGCATCACCTGATCCGAAGCAACACACCGCACCTTAGACGACCACACTATTATTCTTTGTTCAAAGTAAACAGATACTTAATTATTTTTAGTGATTAAGAAGGCTATTGGTCGGGCATCTAGAAGTCCAAAAGAATTGCAACTGTACTTTTTCAAAATAGATGTACATTTTGAATGGCAAGTTAATCATCTACGGAGAGGTCTGCAAGAAAGCCCATAAGAGATCAACGTTGATAAAAGAGATGGGATATGGTAAACCGTACTAATGGTTTCATGACTAAAGAAGAATTCAGTTGCTAACAGGAAAAGTATAAGAGCAACTTATAAGGAAGTGATACACTCTCATTCCATGCCCCTAAAAATATACATGGAAATAAAAAATGGAACTAAGAAGTAAGAAAATATGTTTTGGCCAGAGGTTAAGATAGACAAAGAAGAACTTGAATACCTCAAAGTTTGGTGGAAAATATAAATAGTAGGCTTGGAGCTAGAGAACATTTGGCTATGCTGGGAATAATGGCTGGATTAGGTTATGCAAAGCTGAGGTGAAGACACCGCCTGAACATATAAACATCGGTGTTAAGTTGCTCAAGACTGAGAAACTAAAGGAGGGTAAAATCATCCAAGGATCACCTATAGGTTCAATTGAAGTGAGATTTTCTACACTTCTGTGATTAGAAGAAAAGGTAAGAAAAGAAAAAACGAAGAGGCAGAGGTTGGAAGAATCGGGAAAAAAATCTGAACAGTTCTAAAAGATTAAGATCGGATGGTGATCATCCAACATCACTTATAGTGACAACATGAGAAGACATTTCAGTGAGTTACTTTAAGTAGAATAACATAAAGTACATTTATAACTATAAGCTCAGTAAGTATATCTTAATCTTCCTAGATCTTTCTAGGTCTTTCTTGATCTTCCTTAATCTTTCTTGATTTTTTTCTAATCATTTTTCTTGATCTTTCTAAGTCTTCCTTGATCTCTCCTGATCTTCTTGATTTCTATTGATCTCTATTGATCTCTCTTGATCTTTCTTGATCTCTCTATTGATATTTCTTGATTTTTCTTGACCTATCTTGATCTCTCTTGGACTTCCTTGATCTTTCTAGATCTTTTTAACATTTATTAATCTTTTTCCATCTTTCTGGGTCTTTCTTGATCTCTCTATTTATTTTTCTTAATCTTCTTTAATATTTTTCAATTATTCTTGGTGATCTTTTATCACCAAGAAAATACGTAAACTTCAATCTACTTACCAATAAGCTTTGCAAAGTTTAAAGTGAACAACATGAAAATCATGCTACAACTTTGAGCCGGAAATCGACTCTTATACGATATCACTTTATTCACACTCCTAAAATAAGTACAACGTTTATTATGCTTTTCTCGCCTTTGTTTATTTTCTCATCATTTTTCCAACCTTTTCATTCTCTATCGTCCGTACTTTTCCGTGCACAAATGTCTTACGAAAATGTGACAACGACCATCCTAGGGAGGGGGATCTCCGGAGCAACAGCTGAGGGAGCTGCGTGAGCAGTACAACCGCCTGCAGGACGACTACAAATCGAAGCTCACCGAAGTGGCCGGGTTGCGCGCGGACGCCGAGAAGCTGAGGCAAACGGCCAAGGACGCGGACGAGGCGAAGAAGGCCGCGGAAGAGAAGATGAAGGAGTGCGAAAAGGAAATGAAGCACTACAAGTCTGAAAAGAGCAAGGTTGCGGCTCGAACACCCCTAACTTGCCCACTAATGTCTTTTACCTCAGTTCATGGGGTCCAAGGAGCAGCTGATCGAGCAGGAGCAGCAGCTGAACGTGGCCAAGCAGCGGTTTAGGGAAGCGCAGGACGAGCTCGAGGAGCTGAGGGCTCTGATTCAGGACCAACAAGCGCAACTGGACGATTACCGAAATAAGGTGAATGCAATCCCAAAATGTCCTACAGTTGTCTTTCTAAATATGGGGGGAGCTCTCAAGGTAACGTTCATTTCAGTACCTTCAAGCACAACAACAAGTGGAGGAGCAGAGGAGGCAGATCGACATGATGGAAATGGAAAACAACCGCATCAGCGAACAAGTGAACTTGGAGATTCAACGAGTCAAAAACCAGTTCCAAGAGAAACTACAAGAACTCACCCCACTACCAGATATCCTGAAAACAACGCAGCTGAAGCTGCAGGAAGCCCAACAGATGCACCTGCTGGCGGAAAGGAACAACGAAGCCCTCGTGCACGAACTTCAAGCGTACCGAGATAAGGCAGCGGCCATGGCCGACCAAATGGAGAAGGTGCGCAGCGACCAGCAGCTGGGGGCCGACGAGAAGGCCACGCTGCTGCAGCGGCTGGAGGACAGCGAGGGCAAGCTGAACGAGGCGCAGGACGAGAACGAGCGGCTGAAGCAGGACTTCGCGCGCATGGAGGAGGTCGCGGAGCAGAACGAGAAGAGGGTGCAGGAGAAGCTGCACGAGATCGCGCAGCTCGTGTCGCAGCTGGAGACCGTCAGGGAGGAGTCGGCGCGGCAGGTCGCGAGGACCAAGGACCGCTGCGAGACCGTGCGCCGCTCGATGCAGAACCAGATCGCCGACTTGGAGCGGCAGCTTGCGCAGAGCAGGGCGCAGGCCAGGGCCGCGCAGAAGGACCGCGACGACATCCGCCAGAAGATGCAGTCGCAGATAAACAACCTCAACGAGAATTTCGAGGACGCCCAGATGCGCATCCGGAACCTGCAAGGCCACGTCAACTTCCTAAAAAGCTCCTACACGTCCGTGTTTCCGCACGGAGACACCATGGTTGCCGACGTAATGGACCCTTGTGAATGCGCGAATGCCTTAAACTTCAACAACTAGCCCTCCAAGCAGTTTCACTAGCCATGCACCTGTAACACCCGCAAATTTTATTTGGTCGTCTTCTACTGACTGATGTTCTTTAACATACCATACAATTTTTTACAAATAAATTATAATACCGACACAAACCCAAAAACGGTTGTAGATCATTGTAAGTTCAAGATTTTTTTGCCTCGTCAGAAAACATCTTCTACGCCAAAGCCAAAGGTTCAAAGTTGCTATTTCTTTTCTTCAAACCTACGCCCAGCCGATAAGAGAAATGCCATATAGTGGACTTTATCAATACCAGCCTGTTATGGCCAATGAGAAAAAGCTTGAAGACTTCAAACTGTAAATAAAAAACCACATAAGGTTTTGAGATTGAAGAAAGAAGAAACGACGTTCCCCTCCACTTCTTAGGCGAATGTAAAGTAGGCAAACGCTTAAGAATCAACAACTTTGACAGACCAAGCGGGGGTATTAAAAACTCTCCATGTTATCATCCATATTAACGTTAAAAACATTATCAGACATAAGTCGTTATTGTGGAGGATAGTAGTCAAGCTATCTAACCAGCAATGTAAGAAACGCCATCTTGTTTATTCGTTATGACTTTTCAGAAAATCTGTCATTAAAAGACGCCAATTTAATTTCTTAGACAATTAAATAATAACCAAAACCTCTAAACATTGAATGGTCTTCAAATTTTGGCGTCTAGATTTTGGTGCCTAGATTCAATATGAGATTGATCTGGCTTGGTGGTTTCTTAAAAACATTTAGAAAAGTTTTAGACATTGAAAATCACTGATCAGTCAATGTCAGATTAAATTTTCATCAAAATATATTCTATGGTCTGCACTTCTTATTCAAGAACACAAGATTATTTTTTTTAACAAATTAAATAATTTGAAGCACAAGTAACACTAATAATTTATCAAATAAGTTCCATCCCCATTTTCAGTAAATCTGAGGCATTTTTGACGCATTCTGTACATCGAAAAATTTGTAAGGCTGGCGACATTGCGTAATAATCGCCAACTTAACGGCAACAAACCATCACTGATTGCCAAACAGTAAACAGCAATCAGTCAATTTATTATTTATTTGGCTCAAAGCATCTGCTTTTAGTTTACACCAGATTACACTAAACCGTTGCCATAAATTGCGTACGCCCAAGACATTCCCCCGGAATTGATTAACTAGAACCATACAACCATGTCGCTGGAGCAAACCGCATGTGAAGGTATCCCGAAGCACATTTCGAAGGAGTTTGTGGTCATAACCTATAAATTAGATGTTATTCTAGATTTGAAAGCCTTTGAGCGGAGGCTCACGGAAGTCATAGCCTGTTTACAGCCCTCAACAATTAGATGGAGAAGTATCACTTAATTTATCATGAGTGTGTGCTGTTTCCTTCAAACGAATCATTTGCAGTTCTCCTGCTGGTGGTGTCGGTGTGCGTGGCTGCAGGCGCGAGCCAGTGGCTCATGGACCCTCTGACCAGAGTAATACCCTTATCTCAGTCTCTGTCGAACCACCCCTTTTTTATCATAGCCACCATAATGTTGAGTAAGTCATCCTCCTGTTGATACCGGCTGCTGCAACTGCTCGTACGATTTTAGTTATAATATTCCTGCTTGGCGTCCACAAAAGGGTCGTCGCAGCATCTATCATAACTACCAGGACGAGGGAAGTGTTGTGTGACTTTAACATGTCCTGCGATGACACCGGCAAGTTGATACTGAAGCCGCGCCCCGCCAACGTAACATGACAGCTGCAAGAGTACAGAATCTGCTGAATTGCTCCCGAACATCATTTCTGTTTTATTGTTAATCTAATGATTTAAGCCTGTTTTAACCAAAATATAGATGTTAATTGATTTGCTGGAGTGTTTTGATGGATGAAAAGTTTTACACCTGGCGCAGATCTTGAAAAACTGCAGAAAATGTAAAACTGTTTTTATTTTCTTTTACATATCTTGAATTATAAATAGAAAAATAACCAAATTTTTTCTTGCAGATTTTCTATAGTGGGCTTTTTATGCATTATCTAGTCATATTTAAAATTCTAATTGATATAGAATGTTTACACTTCTTTTTATAAGAAAGTGCTAAAGCAAGTTTTAATAATGTCTAAGCTGCCCAGCTCTTTATTTGAGAAATTGGAGGAAGTAAGGAAAAATTGAAAAGGGCATTTAAGTGTATCCAGGTATGACATGATATCGTAATTATGGTAGTTGTAATTTTTTATTTGTAGATTAAATAAACTAATGATGCAAAAAATCAATTGGGACTTTAGCTATTCAAGGTCACGGTTCCTTTAAAATCTGCCATATCGGATAAGTTAGTTAAGTGGTTAGAGCTAGAATAAGGCAAGAAATACCCAATCTAACATTTAAAAAAGGGCCCCAGCGAAAGAAACTGAACATGGAGGCGCTAAAGTCGGAGAAAGGACAACAAGAGTATGAAAAAGTAGTAGAGGAAAGCCTAACCTATAACGATCAAGATACAACGATAATGGATATGTGGGGAGCAATTAAATCAGCAGTCAGGGAAGGAGCTCAGAAGTTGGCAAATGTCAAAAAAGGTAAAGGGCATGAATGGTTTGATGAGAACTGTAAAGAGGCTGTAAATGAGCGAAAAAAAGCTAGGCTTGCTATGCTAAAAGATAATACAGTTGAGGCCCAAGAAAAATACAAAGAAGCCATAAGAAAAGCAAAAACGGTATGTCGAGATAAGAAAAGAGAGGCCATACTGCAGAAAATTGAAAAACTAGAAGAGAATCACCAGAGGAAAAATATAAGAGAGTTCTACAGAGGTCTGAAAGCAGAAAAAGAAGGCTACAAAAATGAACCAATGTTTTTCAGGAATGAGGAGGGGAATTTAATTACAGGAGGAGACGAGATACAAGATATGTGGGTGAACCATTTTGAAAGAATTTTAGGAAATAGGAATGGTGAGAGGGAGAAAGAAGGAGCTGCGCTATGCAGGAGTAATAATAACACTTGCTTAAGAGTGCCTACTTTTGAAGAGGTGGAAGACATATTGATCAAAATGAAGAACAACAGAAGCCCAGGAGCGGACGATTTACCAATAGAACTTTTTAAATATGGTGGTAATGGGATACACCAGAAGGTTTTTGAACTTATAGTGAAAATATGGCGAGAAAAGCAGATGCCAGAGGAATGGACAACTGCAGTGATATACCCAATCCATAAAAAAGGAAATAAACAGTTACCCGAAAATTACAGACCCATATCCCTGCTAAGTGTAATTTACAAAGTGCTAGCAAGTTTAATTAAAGTTAGGATGGAAGAAGAAGCAGAGGAGAAAATAGGGCAATATCAAGCTGGTTTCAGAAAAGGAAATCGATTATAGACCAGGTGTTTATAATGAAGCAAATACAAGAGAAGATAGAAAAGAAAGGAAAAATTGTCTATGCTCTTTTTATAGACTTCAGAAAAGCCTACGATACAATCTACAGATCAGAAATTTATAAGGCACTGGCTTACCTAGAATTCTCAAATGAATTAATTTCCTTAGTCCAAATGACACTAATGAGGACAACAAATAAGGTAAAGTTCAACGGCCAAATGTCCAAGGAGTTTGGAAGTAATAGAGGATTAAAACAGGGGGATCCTCTATCAACTATCCTATTCAATGCAGTCTTGGAAACTATTATAAGGAAGAGCAAAATTAAAAGAACTATTTAAACGGTTAGAAAATAAGGCAAGTGATTTTGGCCTAGAGATCAGTGAGTCAAAATCCGAGTATGTAATTTTGGGCAAGAAGAGACATCAAGATGAGGATGAATTAAAAGTTAAAAGTGTTAAATCGGGCAAGCGCTTCGTTTTTAAAGAGGTTAAAAGTGTAGTGTATCTGGGGGTGGATATTACTGGAGACGGTAGCTATAACACTGTGATTGAAAGACGTATCGGGCAGGGTCGAGATGTGCGGAAGTTATAAAAGATACTCCAGTCAAAGAACGTGTCGCGAGCGGTCAAGCTAAAGATATATAAATCAGTGATTAGGCCAGTTGTTCTTTTTGGTAGTGAGTTGTGGGTGATGACCCAAGAAAATCAGCAAAAGCTAGAAGTCTGGGAAAGGAAAGTTTTGAGGAGCATATACGGGGGTGTTAAGGAGCAAAATGGTTGGAGAAGACGAACTAACGCAGAGTTACAAGAGCTGTTTAATGAACCTGGGATAGCAAGTGTAGTCAAACAGAACAGGCTAAGATGGTTGGGACACATTATAAGGTTGGAAGAAAATCACGTAACAAGACGTCTATTCCACCAACAGTTGGAAGGGGAGAACAGAAGGGGAAGACCCAGAAGAACATGGTGGGAAGACGTGGAAAAAGATATAAAAGAACTCAATATTAGGGACTGGGAAATGTGTGCAAGGAACAGGAAAAGATGGAAGAAAATAATACAAGCCATAGGCCTTCAGGCCTGAAGTGCTGTGCTTATATATATATATCGGATAAAACTGTATAGCGCCATTACTGAAATTGGCCATCTTTGATCATTTAGTTGTATAATCTTCCTACCAAGTTATAAATGTTCAGATGTCACTAGGCCTCTTAGAGGGTTGAGAAAAATTGGAAGATGAACTTCATGTAGGAACACCTCAAAGTGGACAACAGTATGGAAAGAGTGAAAATTATTAAGATATCAGATCGTCGATTCACGTTGAAAATAATCGCTAGTCAAGTTAGAATCATTCTAATC
Source organism: Sinelater perroti (assembly GCA_036346155.1). Classification (NCBI taxonomy): domain Eukaryota; kingdom Metazoa; phylum Arthropoda; class Insecta; order Coleoptera; family Elateridae; genus Sinelater; species Sinelater perroti. The sequence continues at coordinate 1,850,726 of JARFIY010000008.1, forward strand.
AGCCTCATGTCTGACGAAAAGGCCAGAAATCTTAATCGTGAATTTTTGAATACCACTTAGACACAAAACTCCAAAGATGAGAGTGACAGATTGCAAACTCTCCCGATTTATGGAAGCTGAAACAAAACAAATCGAAAATGAACTGCACAAAGAATGTAGTGTTAGGACCAACTTTTTGTCCTTGGTTGGATGCTCCACCATGACAATGCCACTTATCACAATTTTGATTTATGAATTTTTGCCCCCATATTTGCCAAATTTCAAACTTAATGATATTTTTATTCCCCTGCCTGAAAAACCATCTGAAAGGATGCCATTTGAGTACTTCGGACGATATTCAGAAATGGGTAACTGATGAATTGAAAGGAATTCCGGCAAAACCCTTCCAGCACTGCAATAAATAAGGGGAAAATGTATAAGAGTAAAAGGAATAAAATTTATGACTAAGAGAAATCACTTTTTCTGTCAAGCTCGATGGCTTTTTCCCATTGCAAATCTTACTGTGAATTGAATTAACAACATTTATTCAGGAAGAAACGATGAACACTAAAATAATTTAGTTAAAGGAAAGGGAAACAAATTAACATAGATAAGTTCCACATTTATTTTCAAACTAAACCATCGTAAAGCTGATTGTGGGTTTTACTGTAGTTTGAGCATCAACCGATGCTTAGAGGCCCCCCTTCTCTCTCATTGCGTGCCACATTCCATAATTGAGTAACATCCTTACCATCTCAAATGAGCATATACAATGCCTCAATGAAAAATTTTGGGTACAGTAAATGTTCTAGTGATCTCAATAAATAACTGATGGAAGATTGTGGTGGAAACAAAGGTCTACATCTTTCTGAAGGCAAGTTTGTCATTTCATTACAGAGAGCAACACAGAATCTGCTCGCTTCTCTCTGTCTCTCTCTTGCCCTTTTTGGCAGTCTTACTCAAATTATTGGTAAGCTGTGGTCTGCTTCTGTAGGTGCCTATAAAGGAATTGTTTGCGATGTATTAGTGGTTGCATCGTTTCTCTTGCTATCATGGTGGATGTGCTTTCCCTCGCCATTATTGCTAAACAGTGAAACGAAACCCTGATATGCTGTAGGAGTTTTGGAAATAGCCTTCATTTATAAGCGGCGCCTTCCAGGATTTTGGGTACCAAAAGAAGAGTTAGAAGATGGTTGCTATCTCCAAGATAGGTTAGCTGATCTGCGGCTGTTGTTTGAGTTGTTCGGTTCTATGATGATTATTAATTAGCTATCTGGCTTTCGTGATGGTTTTGCCAAGGGTGAATTCAGGAAGAGACAAATCTCTTTACCATGACAAGCACCCCTTGCATCTAGCAAATTCAAAGATGTTTCCTCTGGTCTTAATATGAAATAAAGCATAGGGCATTGGTTTTCCATGCTCCATGTCCTCATGGATATCTCTTCACCAATAAAGTCTTCTTTTGCTACTCCTCTAAAGACAACTCAGAACGTTGTCTTCAATCGCATAGAATGAGAATGACTAGACGCATACATATAGACCTTGCAAGGTTCTTCACTATTGGCAGTGTTATAATTAGCATTTGTTTGACACTGAGCATCCCAATACAGTTCATCAGATGTATTTTCGCAATGGGCTCTTTGCCAGCAACCCCATCACCGATATGAAGTTATCATTTGAGCCCGGCGAATTCTCTTGTGGGCTGATCTAGGGCACTAATGTAGGATTTTTGTTGCTCGAGAGGGTTGGACGGCATTTCTCACCATGTTACGTGCTGTGATGGTTATTAATCAACTCTCTGGCTTCCATGGCGGTTTCGCCAAGGGTGACTTGAGGAAGACGTAGATCTCTATCAAGACGAGCACTCTTTGCATCCCACCAAATGCTCCTAGCCCTACTCGTAGATATGATGAACATCTCTTGACCAATAAGGTTTCGATTTACTCATTAATGAAATAAAGTCTCTGAAACTCCTCCAAAGATAGCTCAGATCACTGTCTACAGTCGTGTGAAATGGGAACGTCAATTTCCTGTAGTCCTCTTTGCTTACTAGAGATATACTTATAGACCCCGCAAGATCCTTCACTATTGGTAGTGTTTTATAATCAGCATTTATTCCATGCCGAGTATCCCAATACTGGCTTCCAGAGCTAATGGTTCCATCACCAATATGAAGTCGTCATTTGAATTTCCCTTTATTGGCAAAGCCGTGTTAAACACTATATAATGTTACCATTCTTCCCATATAATGTTATAGTCTTAGAAGTCGCAATTAACCTCCCCCCACCCTTCAAACATCCTTCTGTTATAGTCCTTTATGCTTCATCTTAAGTTTGTTCAGAATTTTTTGTTTCCACATCTGTTTTATGTTTATTTCTAGTTTTTCTTTTAATTTTCCCAATATTTTTGGTTATCAAACTAAGTACCGTTTACATTTGCTTTTTTGCCATACAATTTGCGGAAGAAAATTGACGTCACGACCCACGAAATTCGTTGAGCAATTCAAGTTTGCTATTAGGATTATAGGAGTGTGAAGAGAACCTAAGTCGATAAGTAGATATCTGTAATTGCATCATTTCTGTTGACTGTAATACATAACAATTAAAATAACTATTGCTATCATTAAACACTGATTTGAAGGTGCAAATTTTTTGAATTAATTTAGATTATAGTGGTTTAAGCGATTTTTGCATTAAATTATAAATTGTTGTGCTGATGGCGTAACTGTAATTTTACGGTTTGTTAATACAAATTACAACTTATTGTGAATCTTTAGTATTTGCCACCTAAAAACACAAATATATCATTGCAGACTACATTTAGTTGTGTATAATTAACATAACGTTAATTATATTTTTACATGTGGTAGCGCCACCTGTGGAGTCATATTTTATTTAGCCATTAGCACCAATAATTTTTGTAAATCATCGATCAGCTTCGACTCATATACAAACATCATTTCACGCTTCTGTGATCCTGGCAGCAAGATTCAAATTTCGCAGTAATATTCATGGATCGTTTTCATTTACACGCGTGCACCTTTGTCAAAAATAACTTTTTTATTTCTATATTTCATTAGTTCAAAATCGCTTTTGAATGAATGTCTACTCTAGAATTTTCATAAGGTGTCTCAATTTTTTTTTAATTTCAACTAACTTAAAGTTATAAAATTCTAATTTATTTATTGAGGCATGCAAAAGCTAGAACGTGAATAAAAAATTGTGCCAATAGTAACCTACACACGAAAAAAATTACTTGCACCACTTTGTATATAATAAAAGCAGCGGTCCTCAAAATCTTAAACTCCAAAATATGTAGTGAGAACCGCTCGAATCTTATCTGATTATTTACCTTATCTATGCTCATCAGTAAATACAATAAGGTTATCTGTAAGAACAATGAAATTGATATTTTAAATTAAAGGCAAGTAGATGATTAGTCGCAGTCCTCTAGAATGGATCCTTTCATCGAGTACCTGAAAAGCGTTAAAAGTTCAACAGTAAGTAGTGGCCTTGCACGAAAATCCTTAAACCGGCCGGTCTAATTTTAGAACCACATTACCGCCTGGAAGGACCGACAAATCAGAATTGTGATGGGTAACGAGTCGTGTGACTTAGACTCGGTGGTTTCGGCCCTGGGCCTCGCTTACGTGCTGCGCCAGCAGCTACCACCTGCGGTTCTAGCAGTGCCGCTTTTAAACATACCTGAAGACGAGTTCGAGCTCAGGCCTGACAACGTCTATGTGCTTAAGCAAGCAGGGATCGATAAGAACCTGCTAGTGTTCAGGTGCTTTTAAACACTTTCTTTTGTTTGTGCCCTGATGGTAGCAGGTAAAAAATGCTTTCAGGCAGGAGTAGACTATGTAGTAGATTTTTTTCACTATTAAGTTACCTCTGCTATCTCTTTAGAATTTAAAGTTTCTGTTCCACTGATTTTGTCTTGCTTTCAGAAACAACATAAATCTGCAAGAACTGCAGTCAAACAACGCTCTAAATGTGAGCCTCGTTGACCACCACGTGCTGCGGCCTGAAGATCAGTTCCTGGCCGAGTCCGTTACCGAAGTTATCGATCATAGACCAGAAGACCCAAACGCAAATTGGGATGCTAGCAAAACTAGCATGCTTATCCAGCAAGTTGGGAGCTGCGCCACTTTGGTTGCTCGGAAGATGCTGGACTTGAGCGACCAGCTTCAGAACAAAACCCTCGCCACGTTACTGCATTGTAAGTTAATTTCAATGCCAGCTTCTCTGGTGTTTAAAGTAAAAGGTTTAATTCAGATTCTGCAGCAGGATAGCCCTTGGAGCATTTAGATTTCATACTTGTGCACTAAATCGTCTCCTTCACAGAGGAGATTCATCGAGAAGTATGTACATGAGAATGCATTGCTTAATCTGCATGATTCTCGTTAATATAATATAGCAATTATAAAACTATTAACGAAACCATTTTCATCAGTGGGATGCTACAGGGTTCTGTTCTGTAATCACTGCTATTTGTTCTGCTTATAGACATTGCCACATGGAACTTATAAAAAAATAGCCTTTTTATTGTTGCCCATTTGTATGATTTAGAGATGTCCATTAGTTATTTCTACAACTCACTAGTGGTATCCGCTAAGTGTAAAGTGGAAGAGTTTCTCATACAAGGGAATGTACTGACATTTCCAGCAGCAAAACGTATTTGAAGTATGATGGCGGATGATTTTGAGTAGCACCACACACGTCTAACATCATTCAGCATCCATATAATAATTGCAACTATTAATATACAAATCAATGTTTAAAGCATGGCGTTTTTTCAGATACCATTGTTTTTGACACAATTGCATTCAACCCGAGGTAGGCAAAGCAAAAGAGTTGGACATAGAAGTCTCGGACAAGCTATCCAGTCGGTTTGGTTTAAGGAGGGATTCGGAAACGCTGTTTGAGGAGCTGTGGCGCGTCCACAACGACGTCTCGCACTTAACGCCACGGCAGCTGCTGTTCAAGGACTTGAAAGTGGTGGAAGGCTTGCCAGTACCAGTTCTGCCGATGACCGTGGGCAAGTACCTGAAGCTGCCCAATGTTGTTGAAGAGATGACGAGGTTTTGCAAAGAGAAAGGCACCTCCATTATGGTGATTATAGGAATACATGTTGAAGGTCGGGACGTTGAAAGGGACATCGCAGTATTTGATTTTCGTAACAATGTTAGTTTGCAAGGCTTGGTGGTGGAGAATTTAAAGAATGCGTCGGAACTGAAAGGATATGACTTTGGTTTCGAACAAGTTGCGGTTGAATTTCCGCATATTTTGTATTTCAAACAAAACAACATTAAGCTCACTCGGAAGCATATTTTGCCTCTGCTCAAGGATGCTCTTTTGCAATATAAGGCAAATAACCGACTATAATGAAAGCAAAATAATTCATTAGTTATGGTGATATTTTACTTTCCAGTTAGTTGTTATAGCTCTGCTCACTCTTTTTATGAATTAATAGTCAAAGACAGTTTACTTGACCAAATTGATATTTAAGTACCAGTAAGTCCTCTATTTCATCATGATATACAGCCGAAAATCTTAGCGCTGGCTAAAAAAATTGGAACACAGTCATGAAATTCAAGTGAAAACACCAAGCAGACATGCTCAGCTCTCCTATGCAGAAAACTAAAATAATCAAAGTCCACTTCTTTGTTGATTTTCCTGCATGACATTTTCAGTACTATGGCTTACCATGGGGTGGAAACAGTGCCATATCATTGCACCAACCAAAGTGTGATTGTGTCTTCAGAAACAATCGAGAACCTTTATTGGAAACAAGAACCAATCAAAAGCAGGCATTGAGCAGTACAAGATTGTTTAGACACTAAAAAGGCTGTTGTATGTAATATAAATAAAATTTTTTGTTACAATAAAAAAGCTACTTTTTAAATATCTGATCATGATTTGTGAAAAGGTATTAGGGTTCCCCAAAATATTTCCAAATGACACCAAATGGTACCGTTTTGGATGTTTTGAATTATCCTTGGTTACAACTATGGATTTGATAGCTGGCCTATTTAAATCAAGTTCGACTTTGGTTCGACCTTGAAATGAGCAAGAGAAGACTCGAATCAAAAAGTTCAGCTTGTTTTCTTTTTGCATGTCACAACTCGGAGCCCTTGAAAAATCTCCCAACACTGCCATGCTGATCTCAGCGTGACTAATGGCTGAGGGATGATCGTACGCATTTCCTGTGGACGCATAAAGTATTCTTTGTCATTAAACTTGATCCCCAGATGAATTGCGGCCGCTTGCAAATAAAATCTTCGTTGCTATTCAACTGAGATAATTTGAGCACCTGTCAGACCTTGGTTTAATTTTACAATACACTCGAATATCTGGCGATTTAATTCTTAATTTAGCTATTAATAAAGGATTGCTGCAATCTTGAGCTTCTATCTCGATCATGTGGTGCTTATCTAAAAGCAATGACCTAGAGCATCCTAGATATGCTAAAAATAGAAATGTCTATTTTTGAGTGATCAGCAATGTAATTTTCGACTTGTGGGGAAGGAGGGGGAGATATGACAATGAGCAGTGCTGCAACTGCCATATACATTCCTTAACATAAATTGTTCCTTTCTAGAGACCTGAGAAACGTTGGAGTCTTAGGGACTTTGAATTCAGATTCAAATCAACTGACCAACAAAATTCTGATTCATTTCATTGTATAGCCCTAAACAGCAAACACTATCGAAGTTTGCTCAACTGTTCTCAAGAACACATTCTCAATTTCTGGTTAAAGACAAAGTTTAAAAGATTTATTTTACGTCAAATCATAATGTGTACATTCATATAGTGTTAAAACGCGACACCAATAATTTATAAATATGAAAAATCAAATTACCTCTTTGGTATCATCTGCAAACATAGCAATATAACTAAACAAGGGATTCTGAAATGATGTGGCTGAAAGCTAGCTCAAAGATGACTTGGGAACTCCCCAATAGTCAACATTTTTCATAAATAATTGTGGGTGGTGCAAAACCTCAATTAACTTTTTTTTTTTGAGTTGTAGTGTTATATTCTTCTAAACCATACACAACACAAACATCACTACTCTTTACGATTAGAAGTTGCAAACGCTAATTTTCTTAAGCATCTAAACAAATTTGTTATAATACTGTACTTAAGCGTATAAACAAGCTGAGAAACAGAAAGAGGCGACTTTAAGTGGGGATTTCATCAATTCATGTTATAAAACTTTCATCTTTTATATAGCAACCATCAGACAGAAGAAAAGCGATATTCAGGGTCATTTAGTTCACATAATTTCACAACATGGAGTTTACGCTACCATAATTTTTTAACTATTTTTAAGGTACCCAACCTGTCTGAATTAAAGTACAAAAAAGGGAAGAACAAATATTACAGAGTCTGATGGAAGGGTGCAGGAGTAGGAACACTCATCAAGGGAGAATTAATGTCTATGTCCATTTCTGGGGGAGAAGCCGGCTCTTGCTGGCTATTAATTTTATCCTGGAGGCTCTGATATAATGCATGCACCTTCTCGGTGTGTTGATGATTTGGTTGCAGTGCCTTTATTAGCGTGTGCAACCGGGTGGGGGGCAGCCGCGGGTACACATACCACAAGAGCTTCAACAAGTGCCTCGTCACGTTGTCCCTGTTGAGCCCAGCAAAGAAAAATTCATCAAACAATCCTGTGCAAAAGTCTGGGGTAGCGAATTCATCCGTCATGTGAATTAAGAGAGAAACCTAAAAAACCAAAAAAATAATTTTATATTTAAGCAAAAAAAATAACTCACCAAGGAATGCAAAAAAGGATCTTCGAAAGCTCTATCATCCCTACAGTTCCCAAGAACTGTTAATATCCGCAATAAGCCGACCCTGTCTTTGTGCCTGGCTACATGCAGGGTGTAATACATAGCCAGGATGCTGGCCACAGAACTTTCTTGAATGTAAGCTTCGACAGCATCGGGAAGAGGCCCTGAATGCTCAATGACCGTAATGGCAGCTTCACGCTCATCTGGCGGAAGCTTGCTGGAGAAGTGCCTTACTTGATCATCAACCATCAGTGACATTAAAGCCGGCAAGAATTTCGTTACTACTTGGCTGTCCAGTTTGGGTTCTTTGAAATCCTGCGAATCAATCATCACCCATGCACTTAAACCTAAAGCCAGCATCCGGAGAAGCAAAATCAATATGGTGTTGTCCTGCAAGTTAATTAGCAGTGAACTAATTTCATTTATTACATAATTGATATCTACCCGAGGCATTCCTTCGTTGTTGATTAAATGCTGCAGTATTTTAATGGCTGATGTCGCTAGAAAGTTTATAGCATAAGGATCACACAGCGTCATGGAGAGATCTCCCAAAACTTGCTCTTGGCCCCTCTTGACGTTATCCAAAAATCCTTGCAACTCCCGCGACCGTTTGATGTCCACATTCTTCTCTCTAATGCACGCATCTAAGCACCAGGTGAATTTGTGGCAGGGGTCCACGGATATAATGTCTTGCACTTCCAAGTCGTGGAGCGCCATCAGCAGTTCTGCCCGCAAGGTGCAGTAGTGCACGTTGCGCGTTCGTAGGAACAGTGTTCTCAGGAACTGCAGGACCATATCATACAGCTTTACGCTGTTGCCGATCATGTGAGCCAGTTTCTGCACCACCTCTCCTTGGCGCCGTACCTACGTTATATCAAATGTATTTACACGTATCTCACAAGGTGACCTCTACCTTCGGTGACGGTCCGAAGAACTGCATGCTGATGTTTTGGTGATCGAACAGAATGTTTTCCTTCTCGCTAATATACTGGCTGAGAAGTGGCGAGACTTCGTCCCCGAATAGCGACTGGTTGTCTTTCCATATCTGTCGCTTCACTTCGGTATCTGTGTCGTTGTACAGGTCCCGGTCCCTCACCAGTACTTTCAAGTATTGGTCGTCGATCTGGGGGGTGTTCCTGAGAATGCTCATCACGATGGGCCGGAGCGCCTTCACCTTTACCACAGGAAAGCTCTTGATCAGCAGTTCCCGCAGCTTACGGTCCCTCTCCTTGCCTTCCTTTTGCCCGATTTCATTGATGTGGGTAGTTAATTTCTCTCGCAACTCCTGTACAAAGCACATAATTCATGAGATGTGAAATATGGCGGCGATCTCAAAGAAATAATTTGAATAATTTGAAATAAGGACAGTCATGCTTTAATGAGTGCAGAGGAGTAGTAGAACTGATCGGATTATGACGCACAATATCATTACAGCTCTGTTTCAGTTATATGTAAGCGTTGGCCATTGGGTGCAAAATCGCAACTGAGACAAAAAAAAGAACGTCAAATGACTGGGGACGTTTGAACCTTCGGCATCCAAAAATGAAACAATTGAAAACGATTTTGGGATTTTTCTAACTGTCCATGCAGATTACTATTGCGTCACATTATATGACAGAACTTAAAAAAATCTCTTATAATGTCTCTAATTAACCATTTGGAGAAGCATCAGAAGATAATCTTGACATTTTCTTATGTTGGCTACATTAACACCAGTATGTTCTTACTATCAGCTAGGCTATTTGAGAAATGAAAACAAAAAGACTCAATACTCAAAACTTATAGTTAACTGAGCATACCTATAGACAGGAAAGAAGCCATATTTTTCTTATGGTCGAAGAGAAGTATTTGAAAAACCTTGTACCTTCAACACAATTGGAGAGTACATTCATTGAGTCTTCATTGGTTAAAATCTCTCCTCACAGTGATATCCTATGCCAGTTTACATTTTTTCTTTTCGTTATAATTTTCTTAATCAAATTTACAAAACCATGACTAAAACATTTAACATATCGAACGTTTTAGGATGTCACATACTCCAAAGGCAACATTGCCAAGAGTGAACAAAGACAATTCTATAAATTGCATTCGCAATTTGCTTCTTATTTCCTTATGAACTATCTAGTATCATAACTTCAAATTTGTTACCTCCCTGACCATTAACTTTTTTTGGTATCAAACAAAGATTCGTTACTTTATAGCATTCTCAAAATGTTCACTTGTCTAGTTTTCTAGATTGCATGGGAATAATCATTTTGAAGCTTTCATTCTTCAGAATGTTTGTCCTCTCCATGCTTTTCAGTCAGTTGGTGCTATTGTCCTGAATTTTAGCCTTATTTTACTGATTCTACTATGATTGCCAATGACCCTCATGAAATTCCATCTGGTCTTCCAACATAAGATGATAGTCCAGCACTTCCAATAATACCGTTAACTAGTTGTTCAAAGAGAGAACGACTGAAACATTTTTTTCATTTGAACCACATTTGTTCCTTCTGGTAAGAATTGCTTTGAGTTATCCTTTGGAGCGCGATTTTTACGATTGTTACACCAAATTGATGTTTGGAATGACCAGCATCTGGTTTTTGGTTTGGAAGTTTCTTGTGTGGTTCATTTGGCTTAGAAATCAGCATTAATCGAATTTTGTCTATTTTCAAACTAACCATTAATGATTCTTCAGCATAAATTTAACTATTTCAGGTAAAATGTTGTTTCGTGTAGTGTGGGCTTTTTCACATTTTGTTTCACAATCTCTTCTTGATGATTTGAAGTTATTTAACGTAAAAGCTGCAGTATTTTCTCTATTTCTTCCTTTTGGTTAATGTCTGTCATTTTGTTTTTCTATGTTCATTATACCAATTTGTGAATTTATATTAATTCTAGGGCAATTTATGTGAACTGTATGGGGGTTTCTTTCTGACACCCAACTCTAACACTCGAAATCTTCAATTCTCCCTTTCATACTGAGCGTTCTATTAATAAGCAAACATCTAGTTTTGGAATAACTTTTGAATTATGCACAAGAAGGTAGCATTTGCAATTGCCTGTGACCACGGGTTTATAGATAATTGATTTAGTGTTGGTTTGACTATGTAGAAATGAAGTATTGAGGTGGGGGGTATTCAACTAAACAACGCATTTTTATTGGAAAAACTTTGTACCTAGAAAACTGGAGTCCTCTAACACCAAGAAAGTGGTCAACGGATTACAAGACTCTTCGAAAGCTATCAGTCAACAATGCTGGTCCTGTAAGACAAGTATCTGAACTCAATGCTTATAAAGAATGTAAGCACACTAGAACAACCACAGGTGATCCTGGCTTTTGTAAGATTTATTTTTAATACCTAGCTTCAGTCCTCTTGATACGATTGATGTTGAATGTTGGTGGACCATAAAAATCTCTTGTAATAAAGGACTTAGGATCTATAGGTGGCTCCATCAACTTCTTATCGATAGAGGTCACAGATAGTGGGCTTACTGTGATTATGAACGCTCTCTTAAGCGCTTTAGATGTACTCCAAATTGTTGAAATATCCGCATTACACCAAAGACGAACTGTAGAGCCCCATTCTGTTTGATTCGTAGCTTGTTGATAGGGAAAATTATTGTTTTCTATATGAGGAGATTGTTCAGCGTTCAAAATCTGTTCATAGTTGCCTTCGTCTTGTTCGCCATTCCCTCATCATGAATTCTCTAGGGTCATTTCAAGATAGGTATATATTTTCATAATAAATCAATTTTTGATATAAACCACACTGCAAGTGGAAAACCATAATGTGGATCATACCTTTTCAATGAAAGAAACATCTCTGACAGTATAATTGTGCAACCTAGTACGATAGCACAGTCTAATCAATTTATAGATTGCAAATTTTGTTTGGAATTCGCAAAGATCTACTTGGTTACTCCCCAGCACCTTGTTAGCATTACTTCCAAGGCCATAATCCTCTGCATTGTTTTTTGCCCGGTTTTAGCGTATAGTCATTTAAAGCTGAGATAATTTACATTACTACCGCCTGGTCTGTTAAATATTAACAGTAAGTTTGAGGTTGATGGTAATGTTACTTGAGAGCCAATTTGCAGATGGTGTAAAGGTGAAAAGGAAAGAGAATAGCAACCGAGTGTTGCAGCACTCGGACATAAAATGCAGAATGATACAACCACCTGTAGGTTATCCAGAAAAATCCTGGAAACCTAGGTAGTATAATTGTCCAGCAAACTTAAAGCACAACAGGCTTAAAGCTAAACCAAAAGGAAACATCATATAGACTGGAGTATCATTAATGACATTGATAATCATCTTATCTAATTTTATCCATTTTAGGTTATTATGCAATTAGTTACCTGATAAGAAGGCAAGTTAAATTATTATTAGTTAAGGATAGCATACATTACGCCCCCTCCACACCATACACACTGTCTATGCTATAGAGCTAAGGTTGTCAAATAAATTATATAAGGCAAACCTCAACAACGGATGTGTGAAAGTCGAGACGGCGGACACCGTGCAAATCTAGCAACGGCAGCATGGGTCGCAAAGATGGCAATAATATTCCGTTGGCGATCTAAAAAGGCACAAATGCATTTTACTTCAATTAGCTGTTCGGGCATCCTACCTGAAACTCTTCGATAGCCTTTAAAGGGTCAGTGCAGCTAGTGAGGGCGTGTTTGAGGTAGTTGGGCCCGTTAACACCCACCGCTTCCAGGTGAAAATCCGACCGGGACGACATGACATCCACTTGCGCTGGGAATTACACCATAGCAATCAATCGAAAACCGTCACCACTTCTTAGTACCTGCTCTAGGCGTACGATGTTTACTTGTTTTACCCCCACAGGTTCATTAACAAAACAATGCCACAATCGTATTCACTGTCAACTGTCGTTTGCATCACGTGACGCAAACACGCGCCGCGATTGGCGGGCGCCGTATGGGAAACGATACGCATATCCAGCAGTCTCGATTTCCGTTTTAAAACTAGATATTTTTGTTTACCTTGGTGCGAGTTTTTTAGTTAAAACACTCCTGCAAAGTGGTGCGGACGCTCAGCATCGCCTGCTTCGCGCGCCTGGCTGTTTCACGCGAGCCGCCGCTATGGTCCGCTTCAAGCGCTAGCGACGATGGTGTTGTATCGCCTGACGGTGGTTGCGGGAGCTCGACCAAAGCTTGTTTGAGAAATGGCAAATTCAGCCAAAGTCGCAAATGAACGCGATTAGCGTCACCGTTCGGCCTATGTCGCTCTGAGGATGGGACCGGCGACATTTCTGCCCGGAAATTAATTGAAATTAACGTAAATTAAGGAGGTTACATGTATTGATTACAGTATAGGTTATGTTTCCAACTTACATTAGTATTCTAGGTGTGTTAAAAATCGCGCGATTGTCCCGCTAGGTGTTTCCCGCAATGTTTGTTATTGTCTGCCTGTTCCAGATATTCAGTCATGGTGGGAAGTTCCAAGCATAGCCCATTTTTGTTCCCTCTTTCGCACAGCCTTTAACCTTTTGGATTTCGATATCGAGGTGCTGCACTCCGACGCGTCGCTTTTCAAATGTCTGTAACACGTTTTGCTTCAGGACTTGGAGGAGGCTCTTTTGACTGATGGAACTGAGGAATCATCCTGGCTTCAAGAGCTCATCGTTAAACTTTTAAGAGGCTGCCTTCCCAACAATGAAATCTCAACCTTCAACTATCAGATGTTTTTGAGGCGGCTGTTTCGCGAGAAATGCAAGGAGCACGACCGCTACAACCCGTTTAACACTGACATAGACTTTCAGCTGCTGCCACTACGAACGAAGGTCGACATCCTGCACGCGCTGTGCGACTTCCGCCTGGACGCCGATGATGTGCTGGAGCAGCTGAAGAACTTGGAGGCAGACAGTCTCCGCGTAGAGCCCCTGGGCTACGACAATAATGATTCCGCGTACTGGTACTTCTACGGCACACGTCTGTACCGGGAGGACTTCAAGACGAAGAACAACAAAAAGGGGAAGTCGGTGTGGCAAGTAGTATGTTTTACAGAGGATGACTGGTTCCAGCTTGCCAAGAAGTTTAAGAAGGCTCAGTCGAAAGCTGAGCGGCAGCTGTACCGCACCCTGACGGAGAACTTTCTGCCCGAACTGCCGCGGCTGTTTTGCGAGAAAGAGCGGCTCGCTCGCAAGCGGCTGCTGGAGAATCAGCCCCGGAGGACCTCCAGTCGGCTGGATATCAAACGCAAGCAGGTATTGGGAATGGTTTCTTTGTTTTCGATGTGAATCAGTTGTTTTTCATTGATGTTTGCTTAATCATCATATTTTATAGATAGGAGTTTTCCAATTCATTTTTGTATTAGTTATACTTAAGACTTTCGAAAAAATCAGCATGAATTTCCATTTTCATTTTTTTCAAAAAATGCTTGAGGTTAGCTTTGTTAGGTTATCAAACCACAACTAAAAAACTGACCGACTAGAAAACTTGTGAAGTGTGAAACAATGTAGTACCATGTAAGTGATAATTATTGTAGCTTAACCTTCTAATGGTGTACAATAGTGCCATTTAACCTCTAAAATAAACAGTATAAAACAATCGACCATCAGAAACAAAATCATAGTGAAACGTAACCTACTAATACTTTTTTTTTTCATGAGCTATCAGCACTGCCACCTATATGTGCTTATTGTGTGTACTAAGTTAATCCTAAGTATCTATATCCTTTATTTAATCGAACTAATGGTAGCTCAATATTTTCTGGGGGAAGCTAGAGATAGAATTTTAATTTAAGCATCAAGTGTGGAAGTATGTTATTAAAAGAATAGTAAGATTTTTTCCTTAAAACCAAAGATACTCCTCACTCATATTTTGAGTTTCTTTATCTTCTACAATTTACTCTAATGTAATAATTGCAGCACCTCATTCTGCAACCTGCATTTTGATATCACATGATCATGATGGCACCTTTAACACCTCATTGCTTTTTTTATTTTACTTATGTACACACATCAACTGGCATACCTTTGTTTCCACTTCCAAAATAACCACTCAATTTTGCACTTTTTACCATCTCCCAGAATTTTTATTTTGTTCTTATTTGTCCTCCCCACTACATCTACAAACCTTACCCTAGTGAGCCCAACATTCTTTTAAGAAACTTCTCCATAGTACTATCTTGAATCTGTTATCATCCCATCGCTTATCGGTTACTATGGCCCATTTTGTTACCTTTGTCGTCTTTGTTTCACTACTCAATTTTAGAGGAGCCACCTTGGTAACCTTCATCTGCACCTTCAAGTTAGCATCCTTTCTTCAACTTTCCTCGCGTTCTGAACCTTCTTCATTCTGTGTAAGAATCTCCTTAGTTTCGCCTTCATTTTATTTTCCATTCTACACTTCACTTCCTCCTTCATCATTGTATTCTGTTGTTTCAATATCCCTTGAGACTTGCCCTTATTTTTAATAGTCAACACTCGATCTCCAATCTTTCAGTGTTTCTTTCGACTTCTATTTCTTTGTTTTTCTCTTCTTACTTTTTCTTCCGATTATTGAAATGTCATTTCAACTACCTTCTCTAAATACGATTTTACCTTTCGTTAGTCTTAGCTAGCCTTTCAGCAACTCTGACTTGCCCTAATCTTTAATTTTTCTATCTGATCTCTAATCTTTCAAAGTTTATCCATTTTATTTCTATGTTCTTTCTGTGTTCTCTTTGTTTCTTCGCAGTTGAGATATCCAAATTCTTTATGTATCATAATAGAGATTAAGAGAAGACTAGCTGAGGTGATTTGCCCATCCTGATATGTCCATATATGTTCTTTTACTTCTTATTTCGTCGGTTAAATGTCTTATTTATGTTTCTTTTCCGTTTTGTCAAAGATCTCTATCTTCTCTAACTACGCCAATGTTATACTCTCCTCCAGGCCTCTAACCTTTGAATTTCCATTCCCTTATACTCTTTCTGTTAGCGATCGAACTTTTCTTTGGCTGTGAATCCATTGGCGTGGTGCACCATATCTTTTGATTTTTTTTTAAACAAATGTTAATATCGTATGGGCCTTCTTGTGGTCTAGTCAGTCATGACCAACTTCAAATTTTTTTATGTTTCTGTCTTTGTAAATTTTAGGTTTTTGTTTATTGTCGAATTGAGGGTAGTCACAGTCACTAAAAATAATAGAGTACCTGCATTCAATTGGAGCAAAGGGTAACAATGCAGTTGTTTAACAGTATTTGCCACCATTTCGTCTCTTACAGGAGGTTATATGCAACAATAGGGCGGTAAGAGCTAACACATGGAAGCCTTAATCTTCCTGTTCTTAGACTATACACGCTTGCAGAATGCAAAGCTTCAATATTATCCTTTTGTTTGGAATATTTGTTGGCATCAAAGAATAATAGCCTCCGTTTAGCACATTTTAGATGATTAAGCCAAGATTTCCTTCTTTTATTTTGTTTCCTTTTCTAGATCTTGAAGTCTGTAGTTTACAGTTTGTGCTTTAACTAAATTTCACTTGCTGGCTTCTTTGTACTATGTCATCAAGCCGAGTGACCTTGAACTTTATATAATTTGCGCTTCTGTTGCAGGAACTCGTAGAGCAGGCTGAGAAAGCGAAGCAAGAGCCTCCTCTTTCTGAGAAGGAGAAGGAAGCCGAGGAAGAACTGCGTAAGAAGAAGGAGTTGGAGCAGAGGCGGCAGGAGGCATATGAACGGCGCGCCCGGCTGCGCGAGCAGACACGAAAGAGCGAGGAGAGCGAGACGGAGACGCGGCCGAAGGGGCGGTATGAGATGGCCGGCAATAAAAAGCGCGAGAAGAAAGTCAAGGCCAAGCCGAGGCAGGATTCTCCTAGCTCCAGCAGCAGTAGAGGTGTGGATTTTTATATTGAACCGAAATTTGTTCTGCCTGTTGAAATGCCTTAACTACCCATTATGCTTTTTGTTGCGTTCTATTTACATAAAAAAAATTTACTAATCAGGTAGTCTTTATTTTGGTTTTTTGGATGTGTCATTAATAAATAGAAACAAAACGGTAATACAAAAAATGTGTGATAGACAATTCATCTCTGACAATAAAATAGCGACTACTAGTCAACGCTCTGCCAATGGTTGCTTAATGCTTGTGTTCAAAAACCATCTTGCAAGCCACGACACTTACTACAGCATAACGTAAATCCTTCTGCTTTACGTAAAGTAGAAAAGATGCTTATGACCATCAAGCTAATGGTGAAAAGCTTTGACAATAAACAAGACAACTATGCGTTAACGTTTGTTACAAATTGTATTTGCGTCATTTGCGACCTTGTAGAAGATTATTATCATCGTGATCAGTTTTTGTGTCAAACTAATGAACATGATAAGCAATATAATTCTGGAAACAGAGCAGGTAATTTGCCTTTGTTACATAGTCTGCCTGATTTCAACGTTTTTTTATGAAACTGGGGGGGAAATACGCAAAAAACTGTTCACTTCATCAATAATGCGTTAAGTTGACTCCTTTCCCTCTTCATAATCTGGCCATTAATAGGAGGTGCGATAGCGTGTAATTTCTAGATTGTATTTCAAAAATATGACAAATTAACTGTCAGTGGTAGTACTAATTTAACACCCACATTATACTTATGCGATTTTCAGATCGCGGTCCCAGCATCACTCGTTCTTCCAACCGCAGTGCGACCAGGGCTGGCAGCGTCAATGCTGAAAAGGCCAATGCATCAAATGCTGCAGCGAAGTCGAACGTTACAGTCACTTCCACGACTGTGGGTCGCCAAACCAATAACTCGTTGGCCTGCGCCACTGGCCAAATCGTCATACAACCAGTGTCCAACCCGCATCGCAAGAAGTTGAAGACATCTCAGGTGTAAGTAGTCACAGTGGTGATTTTAACTTGTGATTGTCCCCGATTCATAATTTTATTCTTACTTTATGGATGCTTAACATTTTTATTTTGATTGTTAACGTAAGTGAAATGTAATGTATGTTTAATGATTTGTTTTGATGTTTTCATTATTGTAAGTACCCCATAGCTACTGCTTTAACTACCACTACCTTAACCAAGTTATGTGCTGATTCTGTTTAAATTAACACTACCAGTTTGACTATTTCCTTTGCAATTCAATTGCATCATCAGATTTGTATTTCTATTTAACAAACATCATGTGATTGAGATCCGCTATAATCTCATTATGGTAATGAGTATTTGTGTGGTGGAATATGGTGCCTACAAGAATAAAGAGACTGGAATGTGTAAGGAATTGAAGTCACTTAAATATTTTTTGGGATGTTTGTTAAGGGTGTGCTTTCAATAAGAAAGCTGCAGAGCTGTTAATGCAATTTATACACAGCTAGTGTCATGACCAACAAAAGCAAATTTTAAATGTAACAATACGACCTTGGTTTAAAATTTCTACTTGTTGATATCAAAGGGTATAGATTAAAGTTATATAGGTGAATGGTGAGCACAAACATCCAATTTTGTCGCTATTTCATAACCTCTTGTAGTTTGTGGGTGATGCACAACCTTGAATAGCCATAAAATATGGTCTGGATGAGTAATTTGACCCGTCACGTTTTGACCTTGTTGGTTTCTTTACTCTTTGATCCTCTTAAAACTTAACTTTATATTTTTCAACTACATGAAGCTCTTAACTAATAGCTAATCATCATCATCATCATCAGCCTGCAACCGTCCATCGTTGGACGTAGGCCTCTCTCATTTGTTTCCATGCATTTCTGTCCTGTTTGTGAATTCGACGTTTTCATCATGGTTTAAAAGAGAGGGGTTTGGCATTTTCTCGCCGCGCTTGCCGAACGTGTTGGCGAGTTTATTTTCAGCCGCCCACTATGGGAACAGACGCTGTTTGCAGCCGCCCGCTCCGGGTCAGACGCTGCTTACTATGGGAGCCATTAAATCTAGGATTTAGAAGTTGCCTCCCATAGCCTCTCATTTAGTTTAGCCTGTGTGCCGACACAGTTACCGGGATGTGGCCGCTTATGAAGCTTCTAGGAGCCATAAATGAGAGTGAGAATCTAACTGAGGACCAATATCTCAGAGTGACCCGAAGGTCCGGCAACCCTGAGTATAGAGGTACTACCTCTAGTTAGACTCCCATACATCCCAATAATAAAATAGCTAATAGGTTAGAACAATTGTGGAGATATTGTCTAGAAATGCTCTCTGTTCTTTATTCTACTGTTTTTATTCAGGTCTGGCATCTTAAAAAAATAAAGTAATATATATATACACGTATATATATATATATATATATATATATATATATATATGTTGCCACATGTTGCTGTGACTGAATGTGGTTAAACGGAAAAGAAAGAAAAGAATGACGCCGTTTTTCAAAAAAGCATGTTTTTACCTGTCACAGGTGTGAGACCTATATAATATAGGTATATAAAAACGCGCCCATTTGAATGCATCCTTATGTCAAAATTTCAAAGCAATCGGCAAAGAACTTTCGGAGATATAAGATTTTTCATGACTAATTACTCTATAAAACTGCAAAAATATAACTATATATGATTGTAACTAACATTTCAACTCCTCCTGTAGTTTGTTGCCAAACCTCGCATAAACGTTTCAGTTTTTTGATTTAGGTCACGGTTGACCTGTTATAATAGGTCAAAACATAAATTATCATTAAGTAATTAGACAGTTTGCCCCACGTGTCGGTGTTTCATGCACTACGTGACCAATTCTTGCCGTTAGTAGGCGCTTGTGGCACAACTTTTATTTATGTGAAACCGAATATAGCCCAATAAATGACATCATGCTTAGATATGGCTGATAAAACGATTATAAACTCTGAACTAAATATTTAGCTTGGGTTTGCCCGTCTTTGGGACGGGCCTTTTTCTATTTTTAAATAATTTTGGAAAAATTTTGAAAAATCAACGAAATAAGGCAATACAGAACAAAGAAGAGATTCTACGGTGTCTTCTACTGCAAAGAAACAGAAAAGAGAAGGCGAAAAACACCTGAAGCTGACTCCCTTTCCAAACATTAACATCCCTGCTTTCTACCTCTCACTCCGCCATCAGCTCCCTTCAGGTAAGGTGCATTAAAGTTTTTAATTACACCATCTCTGGTATGAGTATTAGTTTTATAGTTTTAATTAGTATCAAACAAATAAGTTTCTTGGATCACCATAGAAGCCATTTTCATAATGTGCCTGCATGTGGGTTATAGTCTGCTTGTTAAGCTAATCTCATTTGCTCCTTTTGTGTTCCGTCGAGCTAAGCGAAAATGTCTTTTCTGTTGATCGACAAAATGACCTTGTGTACTTGACAAGCTGCATGCTATCTAATCTAAGCAAACTAGTTTTCAAATTTCAATTCGTAGCTGAATTTGCTATTTTAATAAAATAACTGTTTAATACTGCATTAAGGTTAAAACGCTATAAAACAAACAAGTTATCTTCCCTAAATTTGTTAAAACTGCGAAATGCGTAACTTAGCAATTATATCTATTGCAGATTTTGCCAAACCGACGAAGACCTACAAACCGGAATGCACAAAATTCTGGATTACGTAAAGAACCACAAGGATGCGTGGCCCTTCGTCGATCCAGTCGAGGAAGAGTTTGCCCCAAATTACTACTCCATCATCCGTAAGCCGATGGACCTGCAAAGGATGGAGGAGAGGCTCGACTCAGGCTACTACAAGTCATTTCTGCGGTTTCGCAGTGACTTCCAGCTTATTGTTGACAATTGCAGACTTTACAATGGCGTTGACAATGGTTAGTATTGAAATTACTGTACCGGTTCAAAGCTAAAGTTTTTGTGTGCTTAGAATATACAGAAATGGTCGGAAATTTGCTGAACGTATTTGAGAAGGCCACAGAGAGGTATTTGGATCAAGTGACGTCATCCGATGAGGAAATTGCCGTAGAGTATCTCGTCGAGGAGAAAGAAGAAAAGCCATCAAAACAGAAAAAAGGCCCTGGGTCGTCTGCTTCCTCTTCTACTCGCAAGTCGGTTGCTGCTTCCACCACAGACAAGAAAAGCGAGAGTGTTTCTGAAGATGCATCGGACAAGAAAGGCGCTGTTTCGGATCACTCTGAAGACATGCAGACTGACAAAAAAACCACAAAGAGGAAAAATGTGGAGGATGGCAAAACAAACAAGAAGAACATAAAAGTAGCATCGAATGTCGAGGAGAAGCAGACGAAGAAAAAGAACAGAAAAAACTGCAAGCCTGGCAGGAAGCCTGTGAAGAAAGAGAAGAGCTCGCCTAGCCCTGCCAGGGGCAGGAGTTGCAGTCGCAGCAGTAGTGTCAGCTGGAGCAGTGACAATCCACCGCCATCTTGGCCACCCTCCAGTCCTGAAAGTCTGCCAGCCATCACCAAGGGCAAACATGCCACTAATTCGTACACAAGTGATGAAGAATCAGTCAACAAGTTTAAAGGTAAGTTTGTGGTTACATTACTTACATATTCTATGTGATGGGGGGGGGGGGGGGCAATCAATAAATTCTCAGTTTAGTATTGCATTGCAGTATGTCTACTTATTAAGTATCTTATTTTATAATACCTTAGTGAATTCCTTTACCTATGAAGGCTGTTTAAGTTAAACCAAAATTTTTAAAATGGCTCAATTTTCTACAAAAACTAAACACAATTGAGAACGGCCTGAAACTTAGTATATATTTGATATTAAAATATCTTTTACTCTTCACCAGACATAAAAAGCTTTGCCAGAAATTATTGGCACATTCTCCTTACAGTCCTGACTAAGTGATTTCTAGTAAGCAATTAAGAGAATTTTTGGAAATTTCTTTTGTTTTATGAGGGACGAAAAGGTGATGGTTACATAGTTGTAGCTATGGGAGGGCGGGGAGGGGGTAGTCAAAGATAACCCACCTTGTGATTTGGTGTCTTCTCTTTTATCTTTTCTGCGCCATTTTGTAATCATTGGATATGAGATTGTATTCTTATCATATACCCTGACAATTTGACAATTAATAGCTTCGATTATATATGTGACTTGTCATACTCACTCATATGGTGAAGTGACATCCACTATAGTAAGAACATTATGGAGAAAATTACTACCAAGGGGAAATTGTTTATATCAATTATGGCTACTTCACTTAGTTTTTGTTCACATCAAGTTGATATGAAACCCATAACTGTTCTTTGTCGAAATTTGAATGTCTTGTACCCTGATTTTATGAGTATTATTATTATGACTAAACTAAATTATTTGCGAATTTCATGGTACTTTAAACACTCATAGTTAATGAATTAATTTTTTTATTAGTATTCTTTCTATAAGGGTTTAACATCATATTTGAACATAGTGTTAGTCTTCTCTCTGCATTCACAATGCCCTATAATGTCCATTTATGTCTAGTAGGAACATCAAACAAAATATTTCCAGAATATTATTCAATCCATTCTGCTGCTATTTGTGGAAAATGTATTACTTGAACAAGATAAAACACCATTTTAACTCAACGTTCTCTCTAAGGTGTTTCTCCTCTGGTCAGCACAATTATCAGACTTACTGGGCTGGATTGGATGTTGTTTGGCTTAACCATTCAATCCTTGCCCAGTTATATTACTAAGTAGAACCTGCACTACAAATATAAAAGGGTACAACAGAATTTTTTAAGATCTTTTGACATATATGATTACAGATTTGTGTGAATTATTATGCATGGTGCACCTACTCATTATAGTGTGTAAATAAAATTACATCACCAAGGCAAGAGTTTAATGATGTTTGTTTTTCTCTTTCGGCCTTAAAAATACCAACAATAGGAAACTATAAAAAAAATTGAAAACGTTCCTGACGAAAATAATGTTATTAGACACATCTTCAACTTAAAAACTTTTTGTACACAACCCTTTATAATAATGATGGGAGGGAGTATGACCTGCGAAGTGGAAGGTCAAGGTTCATCGTTGCCTAGTTTTTGATATGGAGCATTGTGGGAAGTATAGCGTCTTAGACAACCGTTTTATTGCTCCTTGTTCGAAGTGAAGGTAAATATTCAAATATTTTAGTGCATGAGTATGTCATCTGCCAGGCATCTGAAAGCCCAGGATCAATACTTTAACTGCTCGATTAGGAACTGGCACGTGGATGACGCGTTAGATTCATTAAAACCAAAGGTTGTCATGATACCATAACTATAATATAGGAAACTACCGACCAAACATGCACTGCTTAAGGCAACTGTCTCATCTATTTTAAAGGTTGCTAGGTGTATCTAGCAATGCTAAAAACGGAAACCAGAAGTGCAACAAGTAATGCAAAGGTTTATGCTAGCACTATCACAATTTTCACTACTAAGACAGACAAATAATTAGCAAGTGATGACAGCAAACGGCATTGAAACTTAACTTGAAAGTCTATCAGACCAAATACCAACGTAGACCAATAACGACGTGATGAAATTGCCACATTTAGACAACAATCTACCAACAAAAATGGTACACAAGAAATGCTACATCACTAAGAAGCACAGATAAATCAAATCAATATAATTAAACCCTGTTCATAACACTGAAGGTGGTATTGTCTTATTCATCAAGCATTGTGAACTGGAAAAGTTTAACATAAACTACACACAAGATACAATCACACAGGTGGAAGACTGGAATGGTCCAATAATATCACTATTAGTCTACAATCTATAGAACAGTAAAGAAGGGTTTGAGGAATACTTGCTAGGTTAGGAGACTGCAATGTCAAAACTCATTTTCTGGACATTTAAACTCTACAATCTATCATACAAAAAAAGCATCCTAGATCATGCCTCTACAGAATAATTTGCTCACTAGACTGTTTAGACTCTCATTACAAAAGGTATCAGCCAAATATATTAGAACGCTTCTCAAAAATAATATTAGAAGAAGCTATTTTTCTAAATATGAAACTAAAAACAGCCGACGGCGATTGGAAGGCCGATGAAAAATCTATCAGGGCCTGAAAGTTTGCCTGGCAGGAAAAATGAACAAAATAATAGAACAGAGAAGATTAAGGAAATAATGACAGAAGAAAAACAATGATACAATTCTTTAAGAAGGTAAAGCCAGTGATTACTCACTATGGGAAGCTACCAAACGTCTTAACCAACTCAACAAAAATCCAAAAGGCTGAATTATGTACAGAGTATCTCGGAAAAATCCTCCAATAACTACCTGAAATACCCGGAAGATTGTTACAACCGCCACTACTAATTAAAAAATTTAAAGTGTAAGCTCTAACAGATACAATAAAAAAGTCATTTATTATTAATATTATTTATTATTATTCAGCCATGTGGGTTTATTGTGTATTTCTATTATTCATGATTGACCACCTATGTTGATGATTTCTTCTTCTCATCTTTGATTAGGTCTGCCTCTTTTCCTCTGACCATCTCTTGGAGTCATTCGTGCCCATTGTTCTAATTGCAATCTTCCTATGTGGCCTGCTTATAGTTGTTTACATATCATCACAATGCCTTTTGTTCCCATTTAATTTCTTGTTTTAAATTTAATGTACATATTTCCATTTTATTTTGTGTGACACTTATTTTTTGACATAGCTTTTTGTTTAGTGTCCAGGTTTGAGCGCCATATGTTATAGATGGTATTACACACTTGTAGAGATGTTACTATCTTTTAGAATATTTTTTAAATACCAAAAACATTTCCAATCTGTCTATTCTTCTATTTACTTTATGATCAGTTTTATTTCCAAATGTAATTGGGGTAGGTCACTTCTTTTGTGTATTTCACTCTTTCGAAGCCCAGGATTATGTCCTTTAATAGTCTATTCATTTTACCAAAGTTAATTTTTAGACCCCCTTTCTGCTTTTTTGCTTAACTCCTCCAATGTTACCTTTAAATTCAAAATAATTTGAAACGTCTTAGAAGAGGAACATTGTATACCAAACTACCAGTTTGGCTTTAGAAAACACCATTCCTCAATTGGGCAAGCACATAAGGTAGTAAAAAACATAAATGTTACCTTTAAAGCAAAACAATATATATACACTACCATTTTTATCGATTTTAGTCATTTTATCTCATACTCAAACCATGTCAAGTACGAAGAAAAACTTATTAACTTGAGGAGTACCACAGGGGAGTGTCTTAGGGCCAATCTTATATCCATTGTTCATAAAAGTTATGCTATAGCAATCTTTTATAGAACTGAACATCTGCAGAATTTGATTTTGATAATGAGCATTGCAATGACATTACTCAGGCTTTCAGTGTTTTCAGTCTTTAATTTCTCCTTGATTTTGGATTTCTTTGTCTTGAAATAAAGCCAGACGGTTTTGTTTTGCTATGTTCAGATGCTCTTTCCAAAACCTTCTGGTTAGACAGGAATATTTTTGACCTACCATCTTTAATCCCAATATATTGTTTTCCATAGTCACATGATCATGTATTAAGTTTCTTGGTATGTTATAAAAACAAACAGGTCCTCCCCCATCTCCTCCTTTATTAGCAAATTTATTTGAATGTCATTTCTACGGCTTTGATCTAGTAAAACACTCAGCAGCTGCTCAATATTAAGGATTATTGACATTTGATCAAATAACGTTAAACTACCTCTCCAATATAGCATTAAATGGTATTTATAATGTCAATCACTTAGTTTATTTTGTTTCTTATGCAATTGTCTAGCGCTTTATTACCAACTCGTAAGCTTAACTGTTATTAGATTTGAATGTCAACAGCAAATCTAGTAATGAAAAGCTATGCAAATATTTTTTTACAGTTAGGCCACTGTTTCACTAATAGACTACACATTACACTCATACATTCATAAAATTCATCAGAATTATTTTGTCATGGTAAATTTTTCTTTCAGGTAAGGACAAACCGAAGGACAAGCGGAAAGATGTCCCCAAAGAGGAACCTGATAAATCCACCGACAAGAAGCACTCGGTTGTCAAAGAGCGCTCGCCCTCTCCTCCACCGCCAAAGCAAAAGGACAAGCACAATAAACTGCGAGAAACCATAGAAAAACTGAAGGCGAAAAGCGAGATCTCCAAAAAGTTGATGGACTTGGATTACCAAGACCTGGACGTCGACAAAGCAAAAGAAAACCGCGTCTCTCCCAAGGAGGAGTGCGATCACAAGATGAAAAACGTCGACTCGCACAAGGACGCGGTTAAGAGCAAAATTAAGCGGAACAAAAACGATAAGAAGCTTGATTTCGACGACGAAAATAGCACCGTAGACAGCATCCAGTCAGACAATAAAAAGCAAGTTAAAAAGGAGAATCCCAAGAACTGTGGCACGAGAAACGCGGCGATCGAGGCTTTGACGTTAGCAACAGAGCAAACTCTTAAAGATATAAATAAGTGGTTGGACGACACGCCCCGTCTGTCCGAATTTAGCTCCGCTAGCAACTCTCCCTCGCATTACATCGGCGTCGAAGAGTTCGACAGCATCGGAAACAAAATCGAGCAGGATTACCGCAAGAGGCTCGACAAACAGCCTTTGTCTGCCAAGAAAGATTTCGGGAAAGATGTGAAGCGGCGCTCCTTTCACAGGGACCCAACGAAATTTCTCAAGAAGCGGGAAGTGCAAAGGACAATAGATCGATTGCAGCCAGGGAAAAGCAAAGGAAACCTTCTCTCTAATATCCAAAACGCGAACAAGTCGGACGACTTATACCCTCTAGGCCCTCTGTCGAAAATAAAGGACACAAAGAACTCGTTGATTGTTAAAACTGATGAGAGTACTCCAAAGTTGAGTTTGGGTTCAGTTTTGGATAGCTTTGGTAAGCACAAGTTTGTGGATGACGTTAAAAAGGAGGAAGGGGCCAACGCAGACTCGCCACTAAAAAAAGAATCTGACGCTTTTACTTCCAAGCTGGGAAACTTGGAGAACCTCAAAAAGGAACCGTTGGATAATAAAACGCCGCAGGGCGAGAAGAAAGATGGATGTGGCGATAGCGAAATTAAGATACCCATTAGCGAATCTGGTCCTGGAAAAGCCACGCCGAATTTGAGCGCGTGGTTCAAAGCTTTTGGTGCCCCGAAAGTGCCTCCAAGTCAGAAGAAGAACGAATCTAAAGTGGATGCAAAGGAAGCTGAGAAGGCCGAAGAAAATTCGAGCAAGCAACCGCTTGCTCTAGAGCAAAAATTGAAAGAAGAAAACAGGAAAGTGGCTGTACCAGAAGTTTCTCCGAATCCCGACAGCCCTGCTGCTTCTCATGGGCAGCCTACTCAGAGGCAACGCAAGATGAGCACTGGCAGTACGGTGTCTGAGAGGTCGTCCTTCAGCCAAGACATGGATTCTCCTAGAATTGGAATAGATGAACGCCTTGGGGCATACCCTGCGCCTTATCCTTCTCCCTTACATAGATCACCTTCCGGGGCATCTCCTGTGATGGCGTCTCCAAGGCCTGATGTCTCACCAAAATCTGCCTATCCTACCGTTAACGGGCAAATTCGTGTAGGCTTTTATCAAGACACGGTGTCCACAAAGAGCAGCCCAGATAAGTCGTGTAGTCCTCGCGATAATCCTCAGTCTCCATATCCTCAATATTCGGAACACGTTTACACACCATCCACCACAGAAAGTGTGAACTACTCCTATAATAATCCATCTTATTATTCCCAAATGGGTGCATATTCAAATCCGACAACTCCTTCATACAATTCAGAACAGAGCAACCAGACTTCTTATTATGATACTAATAAGCCCCTAACAGACCAGTATCAGGCAAAAACATCCGGTAGTTATCCTATAAATTCTCCAAATTACCAAAACGTGAATTCACCTAATTATCCACCAAATTCTCCGAACTACCATTCGCCTGTGGCGAATTCTCCAGTTTCTAGTATAGCTCAGATACCACCTTCGCCGGCATCTGCTACTTACGATTTGTTTAGGCAGCAGCAAACAAGAGCTCTAGAAAAGCAGCAAACCACAATGTTTCCCGTCAAGAAGCGAGCCTATAATGAATCTGAAACACCGCAGCTTCCAAACGCCAGTCAGCCACAAGAACAGCAGGGCATATTTGATAGAAACTATGAGTTAGACTTGATAGCAAGTAGGCAACTGGCAGCAACAAATGCATCCCAACCCGTTCAACCACAGGAGCCGACACGGTCTAGAAGTCAGGACCCACCGCCACAGCAATATGTACATCAAAACATACCAAATCCCAGAGTCAGCAGCTCTCAAAATGTTCAAGCTGTTCAGTCAAATGGTGTACCTGGTGCTGCTATTCGCCAAACCAATCAGGAATCCAACAATTTTGGTAATACACCATCGCCAAATTTATACAATTATTCCACCACTGAACCAAGCTACCAGTCTCCGAACGCATCATCTGACAGTCCATTAGATCTTAACGCTAGGCCTGATGCTAATAAAAAGGCTGAAATAGAGAAGTTTGCAAACATGAATTATGCAAATTCTGATATCGGCTTTGCTCGGAATACTTCCTCCTATGACAGGGTGGATTTGAATTTCCCCAGAACAATGGCATCGTCAGTACCAACTAAAACAAATGGATTACAAGCGACTTCTTCGACAAATTCCCAGAACATCCAAAATAATGAGGTACTGATGCACTACTCGGATAGCAGTTCAGTTTCGAATAGTTTCAGAGAAGGAGATGTAAATTCCAGTAATGTTCAGAGTGAGAAAGTTGCACAGGTGTCTAGTTTAAACGTACCGCAAACTACTGAGAGCCGATTGAATACTTCGTTGGACACGTTAGGCAGCTACAAACCGCCAGAGATGTCAATTCCACGGCCAGGCTACAGCACAGCTGTAGATCAATCATTAGGAAGCTTACGAGGAAATTTGACGAATCTTTCGCATATTGTCGACCGATTTTCCACAGAGAACATATACTATTCTGATAAGGCCTTGCCGTCGCCTCATATCTACAGCAAAGCTACCGTAACCAGCGCTCAAAATCTGCCAATGTTCAGCCAATCGGGCGTGTCCATGTCTTACGGCCACGAAATGCAAGCAACACAATCTCCTATATACAGTAGGCAGATCACTGATCTTCAGAACTCAATATGTAACCAGTCGAAGGTGGCCAGCTTTTCTCAACAGCAGCAGCAGGATAAGAAGTCAAAGCGGCGAAAAGGCGCCAAGACTTCCACGCCTGCCGTGACTTCCGCTGAGACGTCAACCAGCAGCGTTTCGGGCTTTCAGTCGTACACGGGCCTGAAGAGTGGAAGCGGCATGGAGCCTGGCGCTATTTCACTGAAGACGACCAGCGTTGTGCCAGGAAGCGCGTTCAATTTTGGACCATCGCCCACAGGGCTAGGATTGAGTACTGGACTGTATGGAGACAAAGATACATATCCCAACTTTTTAGACGATTACCGGGCGGCACCCAATTACTACATGGCAGCTGCGGCTGCTGCTGCCCACCACAGGTCCACGCCAGACGCAGGCGATAAACCGGTTAGGGCGGCCCATCAGCCTTCTTCCGCCACTGCTGGGTATCCCTTCATCGGGGCTCCGCAACCCAGACCTCCCAGCTACCCACTGAGCGGGCCCTTCATGCCGTCGCACCAGGCGGCGCCCCTAATGGACGCGAGCTCGCCCCTATACCAGCAATACCTGCAGGCGGGCGTCCTCCACCAGGGCCTCCTGGGGCCGGCAAGCGCATACCCGCCCGGGTACCATCCGGCCCTCAGCATGAGGCAGCCGTTTGACTCTATGACCAGGCCCTCATGGCTTTAACTTCGTGTTTGTTTTAGCCGGAAAGTTTTAGGAAATTTCGACAGTCTCTTAATTTATAATAGTGTTTACCAAAGACATTTTTATTTTTAACTGTATATAATTTCGATTTTTATAATAACATGTATATTGTACAGCATTTTATACAGTATGTTTTTAAAGTTTTGAAAACGTAAGTAGGTGGTAAGTAGAAAAGGGAGTTGATTAAGTTTGAACAGTTCTACACCTCGTGGTTGGTCATTTGTGATTCTTATTGAGTTTACCTATTGGATTTTAATGCAGATGTATTTATTTTGTTGCCCTCTGATGGTTGCAAAATATTCGTGCAACGGTTAGGTGTAGTGTGACTATAAGCCTTCGTTTCTGTCCAACAGGAACGTCGAACGTTACAGCACTTGTGACGGTGTAAATTTATATTTAAGAGAACTTTGTTATTGATAGGAACTTTAATGTCTTAAAGTACAATACACTGCAACTTTTTTACATTTGACACCCTAATAAATTTTAATCTCAGAGTCGAAACGAGCATATGATGTTTATTAATTTGCAATAAACGTTGATTTTTTTAATTCTATCACTAATTGTTATTATAAGGTGTTCCCTTGGTAGGTTTGGAATCTACGATTTATTTTTTTATTTCTCCTTTTTTGTTTTAAAGAGCAGATAGTAAAAAGCTGCTGTATTTTTCTTTTGTAAATATAACTAATTTTTTTGTAATAAACGTGTCTTTTTTTCTATTTTATCTTCCGTTAGCTGTTGTTTGTAGTCTCAAAATCTAATAGCAAAAATGTCTGTTCAATTGAATGTTGCAAGACCCCAACGTAAATATTTTGCAACCATAAACTTTTATCGAGCTTAGCGATGAAGCGGAGAGCGGAAGCTCCGCGTTGTTTGATTTGCAAGCCGCCCCTGCTGCTACATTCCGCCAGACGTGCAGCACGGGTCCCGGTTCGTTGCAAAATTCCTTTAGCTGTTGGTTAACCATAATTGGCTGTTGCTCCGAATCTAACCGTACGTGCATAGCGAACATCGACAATATGAATTAAACCACACGTGTCACTTAGTATATTTATATAATTTGTATGCTCTAGCATGTATTGACTAATTAAATCGACGTCACCTTAAGCTTTAAATCAGATTTTATTGTACAAAATTGTGACAAAGCCAATATCAAAAGTGTAAATATGAAATATCTCGAATGGCAGTGTAATTTTGAAGACATATGTATTGTTGTATGATGAGAATAAATATTTAGAAATTTTTATTCCCGGACTTTGTTTCACACTGAGTACTGGGAGCCTAGGAACCCGATTGGTATGCTTTGAATACACCAAAAATTGCAATATACAATTTTCTATCTGGATCACATATGCTATGAGAGTTTTTGATGCGCTTACTCTGAACAAAGTATTCTTTTGTATCAGGACAACATAAATTGTATACAGTTTCTGCAACCACTGTTGTTTTGCTACCCTGCTTTTTTCTACTAATTCCTTGCATTCTTGGTCGATCCAATCTTTGGTTTTATTTTCTTTATTTTTTCGATTGTTTTGCGTATCCTGTTAAGATTATCTTTAAGTAATGCCATTCTTTTTCTATATCGTTGTTACTTCTTCTTAGCTTCTGTTCTAACTCTTGGATACTTTCTCTTCGTCTTTCTTTTTTGTTGTTTTTGTTATGCTTCTCTTTGGATTGGTTTGTTCTTTGCTCTGCTATACGTCTGGACTTCTTTGTGTCTGCCTGCCGTTTAGAGATCTATCTGATTCCTAGTTCTTCAATCTTGGGCTACACCATGTTTCTTTAAGTATGTTCTTTCTTTTTTGCATAGTACTTCTGATTACTAGATTAATGAGTTGCTTAAATGTAGACTCTCTTTACCTGCTATTGCTTTGTATTCTTTTTCTTTCCCCATTTTTGCGTTTTGATCGTCCATAATCAGTTTTTTGTCATAATTTGGAAGTTTGTAGATTGTGTTTTCTAATTCATCGTAAAAGTTTTCTTTCCGTCTTCTTCTGTTGAGACATACATGTTAATAATACTCATTTTCCTGTTCTCTTAATCTTAATAGACTTACTCTTTCGTTTATTTTTCTATTACATTATTTTTTCATTTATCAAGAATCCTTACTAGCTTCTTCTATTAATGGTTTTATTTTTTCTTTTCTATTTAGACCTTGTGTATCCCATGCTGAAATTACTAGTTTGGATTTTTTGTAACTTTCTACTTTTATTATACCATTTCCATTGTTCTGTCCGATTTTGTTTGTTTTTTTTAGTTTAGTTTAGTTGTATTTTCTGTAGCCGCTCTTTATTTTTGACTCACACACCCATCCTAGCTTCTGATACCTTATACGGACACGTTTGCCTTCATTTGTTCCTACTATTTTCCGTATTTAATTCTGAATTTCTCTCTCAAGTCATATAATCTTCAAGTACTATTCCCGTTCTTTTCAATTTCTTTTTTCTTTCATCACTTCTCTCTTGGCATCCCAACTTTTCATTTTGGCTATTATTACTTGCTTATGTTCGCTTCTTCCTACTTTATACGCTTCTTGAAATGCTGATCTAACTTGCAGTTTTTGTTTCAGCATTTTCTTCACTGCTTGGTTTACATTCTTGTCCTGGCATTGCGCTCCTTTTATTACTATGTTTAATTTTCTCTTTTGTGTCCATCTGTTCTGCAAGTTTGTTAATCGTATCTTCAATATGTAGAAAAAAGGAGAGGGAAAAAATCAACAAAGAAAAAGAAAAATGGAAGAATCGTGCAATACGAAAGAGATGAAGATGCTTTATAAAACCATAAAAGGGGAAAGGAAAGGACATCATCAACAACTATAGGAGAGCAGGAAAGCTGTGCATGAAGGAAACGAAAACAAAGGAGAAAAGAAAATAGAGCAAAAATGGAAGCAGAAGTAAAAAAAAAGTTACTGAACTGGGACGATTTTCAAAAAACCATAAAATATAAAAGTCCAGCAGCAGACAATGTACCAATGGAATTAATAAAATATGAAAATGAAGAAATGAACAGCAGATTTTCGAACTAATAAAACAAATATGGATAAAAAAAGAGTGGGACGAAGCAAAAAAGAAAAAGCAATTTGCAGAAAACTATCGACCAATATCACTCCTAAGCACGACGTACAAAATCACTGAAAAAGTTAGAGACAAGTCGCAAGGGAAGATCAACAGTAGATTAAAACTCAAGAAAAACGAAAAAAAAGAACATAAGCATCTATGTGTTCTTTACAGATTTCCAATAGGCTTTCGATAGACTAAAATGAACAGTGATAATAAGAGCAAGGGAAGTTCCGAAATAATATAGGGCTAACACAAGGGGATCCCTAATTACCATATCTGTTTAATCTTATACGAGGAACGCTAATATCAACACAAATAAAAACGTAGTAAATGATCCATATCAAATTCTGACAGTAATAATGGACAGAACAAAGCAGTAGCTAAAAGTTCTTGTGAAGAACTTTGAAAAGAAGCACAGAAGACAGGATTGAAAATAAACAAAAGAATCACGCCACATAATCATGGGAAATACGAAACGAGATGAAAATCAAGAACCCAGCATTGAAACGGAACCAACAAAGGAAAAGCTAACCTTCAAGATGGTAAATAGTGTAACATATCTAGGTATTGAGGCAAACAGTGAAGGAAAAACAGGAAGAGGAAACAAAAAAGAGTGTTCCAAGAGCCCTAAAGACCCATCTTAATATACGCGAGTGAAACGTGGGTGATAACAAGAGCAGAAAAAAACTGTAATATGGGAACGGAAATTATGATGAAGAATCTTCGGTGGTATTAAAGAAGGGCAAGAGTGGCGCAGTAGAACAAACAAGGAAATGGAAGACCTATATAAAGAAGCAAATATAAGCAGAGTGTTAAAACAAAATAGGTTGAGGTGGTTTGGATATATAATGAAAAGGGAAGACAATGCCCCACTCAAAAATATACTAAGACAAGAACCGGAAGAGAAAAGGAAAATTGTAAGACCAAAGCGAACATAGTGGCACCAAACAAAAGCAAACCTACATGAAACTGGTTTAAGCATTTGGAAAAAGAGACCAAGACAGGAAGAAAGAGGTCTTGCTGCGGTAGCTGCATACAAGAGATTGTTCTGCGTATGCCCTGAATACTCTCCAATATGCAGTTAAAGTAATAAAGTGAGAATGAACTTGTTTATTGGGACTAGATGAAATATAGGACTTGCCGCATATGCTTAAAATCGATGAACGGTACGATTTTTTAATCGGAAGTACAACAGATGGGAGAATCGATATCTTGCTGTACCAGAGGGAGCTTACAGTATATGCTTTAAATGTTCTTAAATAAGCACTTAAACTAATAAAAGGTGCGCCTTTTTCTATTAGGAACGTGCAACAAAGAAAATAAATAATTTTAACTAAGTCAAAATGACGTCTGTACTGTCAAGTTAACTTATACGAGGTGAAAACGTCGCATTTATCGTAGTATCGAGTAACGTCGTGTGTCCGCCCGTCCTTTTATTTTTCAACTTTTGATCAAGGCAGCTTCCAAGCTGGAGACAAGTTTCTATTTCCGTCATTTTTGACATCTGTCAAGCCTTATATTTTTTGATCTGTGATAGACATGTTCAGTATTTAATTGAGGACGATAAGTCAAGTCCAGACTACAAAAATCTGCCTGATCGGAAAATCTCGAGACCGGTTTGGCCGGAAGTGGCCGCAAATGTTTGTTCATGTATAGAAGCCCCGGACATTGGTTGAAAAGGAGTTCCACCTCCGCACTTATTTAGGTTAGAGAAGCTGTCAAAACGAATTAGTGTTGCAAATTGTAATATACAGGGTTGATCGATTTGATGTATACAGGTTGTTTGGAAAGTTTAAGGTGAAAATAAAAATTGCATTTCGTTAGTGATTTTTAGTGGATAATTAATTTAACTATTTAACAATTTTTTAATGCATGTCTATGCGTCATTTATTAGTAATATATAAAGTAAAAATAAATGTGGAAATTAGGAGAAATAGCTAACATCAGATAGTTTACTACTATAAAGAAGGTAATTGAGGGTAGAATGTTTTAGATTTCACAAACATTTGACCAGCTGATTATGAGCACGGAAGATACTGACTTTGTAGAGCCACAAAAAAGCCATCGCGGTCTTGCTGATGCAAACTACTAAAGACTTGAACAACCCCTATTATGACTTTCTAAGAAAAAAACGACAACAGACCTTAAATGATTTTCTATAACCACTGACAAACTTTATGATTGTCTGGAATACTATAGTGAAAGTGGTTTGAAAAATACACCAACAGGCTACAACTATTTTGTAAATATGCACAAAATGCACAGATGAAGATGGGAGAAGAAAGATGCTCATCAAAACAGGCACAGCTTGAGAGACCTAACAGAAATGTTTTGAAATCAGTAGCAACAGATTTGTTCACTGCATAATAAAGTCACAAAACTCTGTAGATTTTAAAGAAGTGTAACAAATATAACAACAAATATAAGAGATGTAGGTAAAGGTTAGCATGCAGCAGTGTGGGTATCTACCCTTTCACTGCACACTCAATTAAAGGTTGCACAGAATAATCATTCTTACTAAAGCACGTCATTTTTACAGTACTACGTTGACCTAAATTTGGCCTTACCTGGTAATGAACACCCAGCGCTTGGAGGAGGGCCACAGCCACTACTTGGCGATGCTGAGCCCGCCCGATTTTGAGCACCTCTCCTCACCGCACGAGCACGTGAACGACGAAATCCACGTCAGGACAAGTCCAAACCCCACGAACACCCCCAGCTATATGTGCATGAAGTCTTTGCACATATTCAGATTTGACGACAGCAACGGGGAGGTAGCCTCTGGGACGGAGCTGCTGCTGATGTTCTACACGAGGAGCAAGTCGGAGTGGGAAACGCCCAAATTCACGGGCTTCCCCTCCCCTTCCTTCCAACCTGACATTCCACCCAGCATCAAATAGAAGACCAGCATTGACATAATGAAGACAACAACATCAACATGCCGCAGAGCAAAAGTGCGGTAAAAATGACAGTAATGTGAACAACAGTAGTAGTGGGGATTGGGAACGAATAAAGATGTAAGCACTAATGTCTGTCATTATTTCATTGCGGTGATATACACAATTCTAGAATTATACAGTACGGAAGTATAAAAACAGTGAACTTCTATATAGACCTAGATTATAGTTATGAACAAAGGATAATATGACCTGTTTGTAGTGTAATAGGAAAGTCTTCGCAAACATATAGAGAATAAGATATTAAAATAAACTTAAACCAAAGTTTAATGTAAAGTAAGGTGTTGATATCTTCGACTTTTTGGTTTTTGAAGCTCCACACCTTATTTAGATTCTAAAAGATTAGCTCTAAAGTAAGCTGCTGTATGTGATTTTGTTATTTATTTAATTTCATCTCGCCAATTATTTGTGCCATAATGTAATTAGGTGACCTGGATGCTTGCTTCGATAAATCAAGTACTTTTAGGACGTTTTTCAATGAAAATCTTCAATAATACGCAATTTATGTATGTAGACTTGTCTTACATGTAAAGAAAATTGATTACGATCTCTAGTGATGTACGTAATAAGGATTTAGCCCTTACGTTTTGTGTTTAGTTTTTGTGTATAAATAATTATAGTGTAAATGAAAGAATTACCAAATAAAATGCTGTTTGTAACTGCTGTTTTTTTTTCTAGTATGAAATAAAAAATTCTATTGTTACCCAAAAAAAAATTAATGTAGAACTGATATGTAATATATAAAATTTTTGAAAAATATTGACATAATTTTAACTACCGATATAAAAATGGTGCATTTATTTTATATTTCTAAAAATTATAAATACGCTACTTTAACTCAGTGTGTAAGCCGTTTGCTTGCCGTTCTTTAAATAAAGTGTTCTTCAGTTTTTTTAAACATTGAGAATTGTAAATTAAATAATAAAATAGTAATATAACAAAGTTAAAAATAAAAAAATTATACAACACAAATTTTTAGCAGAAATCTTAATGATTTCAATTAATTATTATAAAATTTTTTAATAATAGTTGATAAGATATGCAAGAGATGGCGCTGCAACTTAAAATATATAAATTTGCAAATTAACAAATTACAACAAAGACATAAAGATTATTAATAGCCTATCAATTTATTTATATACTATTCATTAGAGATAATAAATTATACATATTTCAATAATTCGAATTTTAATTTTCATTTAAACTACAGATCCCTGTAATAAAGCTATAATGCCATATTCTTAAACACAATTTTAAAATTATATATAAAATCAATAATAAGTTGTTCATAATATTTCAAAAATTATTTTTTAAAAATAATTATTTTAAGAAAAAGTTAATGATATAGTAAGAATTTGTATGGAATTTTAGAGTACTGGTTACGTCGATTGCTTCTGAATCGGATTTCTAACGTTCAACTCCCCGCTCGCGCAATACAATTTTTCTCCTATAAACTAGTATGAGTAAGTTTATAAAAATATTACAATATTAAGTAAAAAATAATTCACTTCATTAGACTTTTTCATATACAATAACATTCAAAAACTAGTTTTTTATCGATGATGACGATCTTAGCTAAGCTATCAGGGGCATAGAAGATTTCTATCAGGATCGCAGGAACGAGAGGAGGTTCAACAGGCGCTGCAGAAAATCCGAGCTCTCCTCCATAAATTTTAAATTTTACGACGCTACGCATAACGATCTCCTAGCGCTTCTGTGATCCTGGTAGAAATCTCGGTCTAATTCGCTAGCAAATTTTAGACGTACATAAGGCCGATTTTCGGGCAAAAATGAAAATATGAATCAGGATCGCAGGAACGAGAAGAGATGGCATTATAGCAAAAATCGCCCTTATATATAATTTATTATTATTAGAAAAGTGCGTTATTCAGTTGCAAATTAATTGTTTTAACGTTAGTTAAACATAATATGTAATTTATGGATCATTTTCATATATTTATAACGTACGTGGGATGACAAAATAAAATAAAAAACTATGCAATCAAAGATGCGTTTTCTTGCGCATATCGTAATGTGTAAATTATGTTAATAATTATGATTATAATTATGGCACACTATGCGTGCTGCATCACGCTGCAGCTTACTTAATTTATAACTTAAATGATTGTTGTAATGTTGCGCCACCTGTACAGCGTCAGGCGAACTACCAGCGTGTGAATAAAACGATCTCCTACGAGCTCATGTGCTCCTGATACAAACTCGCCAATACTGCGCAATGCTGGCACTTTATTCTAAGAATTCCAGCCAACGGTCCGAAAATCGGAGTAAAAGTCGACTTAGTATCAGGATCACAGGAGTGAGGAGGAGATCGTTTGGTTTGCGAACGATAGTTCGCTTAGGATCCGGCAGACGGCGCTTTTTAAAACTTTATTGATTATTATTAGAAAAGTGCGTTATTCAGTTGCGAATTAATTGTTTTAACGTTAGTTAAACATAATATGTAATTTATGGATCATTTTCATATATTTATAACGTACGTGGGATGACAAAATAAAATAAAAAATTATGCAATCAAAGATGCGTTTTCTTGCGCATATCGTAATGTGTAAATTATGTTAATAATTGTGATTATAATTATGGCACACTATGCGTGCTGCATCACGCTGCAACTTACTTTATTTATAACTTAAATGATTGTTGTAATGTTGCGCCACCTGTACAGCGCCAGGCGTACTACCAGCGTGTGAATAAAACGATCTCCTACGAGCTCATGTGCTCCTGATACAAACTCGCCAATACTGCGCAATACTGGCACTTTAATCAAAGAATTCCAGCCAACGGTCCGAAAATCGGAGTAAAAGTCGACTTAGTATCAGGATCACAGGGTGAGGAGGAGATCGTTTGGTTTCGAACGATAGTTCGCTTAGGATCCGCAGACGGCGCTTTTAAAACTTTATTGATTATTATTAGAAAAGTGCGTTATTCAGTTGCGAATTAATTGTTTTAACGTTAGTTAAACATAATATGTAATTTATGGATCATTTTCATATATTTATAACGTACGTGGGATGACAAAATAAAATAAAAAATTACGCAATCAAAGATGCGTTTTCTTGCGCATATCGTAATGTGTAAATTATGTTAATAATTATGATTATAATTATGGCACACTATACGTGCTGCATCACGCTGCAGCTTACTTTATTTATAACTTAAATGATTGTTGTAATGTTGCGCCACCTGTACAGCGTCAGGCGAACTACCAGCGTGTGAATAAAACGATCTCCTACGAGCTCATGTGCTCCTGATACAAACTCGCCAATAATGCGCAATGCTGGCACTTTATTCTAAGAATTCCAGCCAACGGTCCGAAAATCGGAGTAAAAGTCGACTTAGTATCAGGATCACAGGAGTGAGGAGGAGATCGTTTGGTTTGCG
Organism: Sinelater perroti; assembly: GCA_036346155.1. Lineage (NCBI taxonomy): Eukaryota > Metazoa > Arthropoda > Insecta > Coleoptera > Elateridae > Sinelater > Sinelater perroti. The sequence goes on from JARFIY010000008.1 coordinate 1,889,579, forward strand.
AACGATAGTTCGCTTAGGATCCGGCAGACGGCGCTTTATAAAACTTTATTGATTATTATTAGAAAAGTGCGTTATTCAGTTGCGAATTAATTGTTTTAACGTTAGTTAAACATAATATGTAATTTATGGATCATTTTCATATATTTATAACGTACGTGGGATGACAAAATAAAATAAAAAACTACGCAATCAAAGATGCGTTTTCTTGCGCATATCGTAATTTGTAAATTATGTTAATAATTATGATTATAATTATGGCACACTATACGTGCTGCATCACGCTGCAGCTTACTTTATTTATAACTTAAATGATTGTTGTAATGTTGCGCCACCTGTACAGCGTCAGGCGAACTACCAGCGTGTGAATAAAACGATCTCCTACGAGCTCATGGGCTCCTGATACAAACTCGCCAATAATGCGCAATGCTGGCACTTTATTCTAAGAATTCCAGCCAACGGTCCGAAAATCGGAGTAAAAGTCGACTTAGTATCAGGATCACAGGAGTGAGGAGGAGATCGTTTGGTTTGCGAACGATAGTTCGCTTAGGATCCGGCAGACGGCGCTTTATAAAACTTTATTGATTATTATTAGAAAAGTGCGTTATTCAGTTGCGAATTAATTGTTTTAACGTTAGTTAAACATAATATGTAATTTATGGATCATTTTCATATATTTATAACGTACGTGGGATGACAAAATAAAATAAAAAACTACGCAATCAAAGATGCGTTTTCTTGCGCATATCGTAATGTGTAAATTATGTTAATAATTATTATTATAATTATGGCACACTATGCGTGCTGCATCACGCTGCAGCTTACTTTATTTATAACTTAAATGATTGTTGTAATGTTGCGCCACCTGTACAGCGTCAGGCGAACTACCAGCGTGTGAATAAAACGATCTCCTACGAGCTCATGTGCTCCTGATACAAACTCGCCAATACTGCGCAATGCTGGCACTTTATTCTAAGAATTCCAGCCAACGGTCCGAAAATCGGAGTAAAAGTCGACTTAGTATCAGGATCACAGGAGTGAGGAGGAGATCGTTTGGTTTGCGAACGATAGTTCGCTTAGGATCCGGCAGACGGCGCTTTATAAAACTTTATTGATTATTATTAGAAAAGTGCGTTATTGCGTTGCGAATTAATTGTTTTAACGTTAGTTAAACATAATATGTAATTTATGGATCATTTTCATATATTTATAACATACGTGGGATGACAAAATAAAATAAAAAACTATGCAATCAAAGATGCGTTTTCTTGCGCATATCGTAATGTGTAAATTATGTTAATAATTATGATTATAATTATGGCACACTATGCGTGCTGCATCACGCTGCAGCTTACTTTATTTATAACTTAAATGATTGTTGTAATGTTGCGCCACCTGTACAGCGCCAGGCGTACTACCAGCGTGTGAATAAAACGATCTCCTACGAGCTCATGTGCTCCTGATACAAACTCGCCAATACTGCGCAATACTGGCACTTTAATCTAAGAATTCCAGCCAACGGTCCGAAAATCGGAGTAAAAGTCGACTTAGTATAAGGATCACAGGAGTGAGGAGGAGATCGTTTGGTTTGCGAACGATAGTTCTCTTAGGATCCGGCAGACGGCGCTTTTTAAAACTTTATTGATTATTATTAGAAAAGTGCATTATTCAGTTGCGAATTAATTGTTTTAACGTTAGTTAAACATAATATGTAATTTATGGATCATTTTCATATATTTATAACATACGTGGGATGACAAAATAAAATAAAAAACTATGCAATCAAAGATGCGTTTTCTTGCGCATATCGTAATGTGTAAATTATGTTAATAATTATGATTATAATTATGGCACACTATGCGTGCTGCATCACGCTGCAACTTACTTTATTTATAACTTAAATGATTGTTGTAATGTTGCGCCACCTGTACAGCGTCAGGCGAACTACCAGCGTGTGAATAAAACGATCTCCTACGAGCTCATGTGCTCCTGATACAAACTCGCCAATACTGCGCAATGCTGGCACTTTATTCTAAGAATTCCAGCCAACGGTCCGAAAATCGGAGTAAAAGTCGACTTAGTATCAGGATCACAGGAGTGAGGAGGAGATCGTTTGGTTTGCGAACGATAGTTTGCTTAGGATCCGGCAGACGGCGCTTTTTAAAACTTTATTGATTATTATAAGAAAAGTGCGTTATTCAGTTGCGAATTAATTGTTTTAACGTTAGTTAAACATAATATGTAATTTATGGATCATTTTCATATATTTATAACGTACGTGGGATGACAAAATAAAATAAAAAATTACGCAATCAAAGATGCGTTTTCTTGCGCATATCGTAATGTGTAAATTATGTTAATAATTATGATTATAATTATGGCACACTATGCGTGCTGCATCACGCTGCAGCTTACTTTATTTATAACTTAAATGATTGTTGTAATGTTGCGCCACCTGTACAGCGTCAGGCGAACTACCAGCGTGTGAATAAAACGATCTCCTACGAGCTCATGTGCTCCTGATACAAACTCGCCAATACTGCGCAATGCTGGCACTTTATTCTAAGAATTCCAGCCAACGGTCCGAAAATCGGAGTAAAAGTCGACTTAGTATCAGGATCACAGGAGTGAGGAGGAGATCGTTTGGTTTGCGAACGATAGTTCGCTTAGGATCCGGCAGACGGCGCTTTATAAAACTTTATTGATTATTATAAGAAAAGTGCGTTATTCAGTTGCGAATTAATTGTTTTAACGTTAGTTAAACATAATATGTAATTTATGGATCATTTTCATATATTTATAACGTACGGGATGACAAAATAAAATAAAAAACTACGCAATCAAAGATGCGTTTTCTTGCGCATATCGTAATGTGTAAATTATGTTAATAATTATGATTATAATTATGGCACACTATGCGTGCTGCATCACGCTGCAGCTTACTTTATTTATAACTTAAATGATTGTTGTAATGTTGCGCCACCTGGACAGCGTCAGGCGAACTACCAGCGTGTGAATAAAACGATCTCCTACGAGCTCATGTGCTCCTGATACAAACTCGCCAATACTGCGCAATGCTGGCACTTTATTCTAAGAATTCCAGCCAACGGTCCGAAAATCGGAGTAAAAGTCGACTTAGTATCAGGATCACAGGAGTGAGGAGGAGATCGTTTGGTTTGCGAACGATAGTTCTCTTAGGATCCGGCAGACGGCGCTTTTTAAAACTTTATTGATTATTATTAGAAAAGTGCGTTATTCAGTTGCGAATTAATTGTTTTAACGTTAGTTAAACATAATATGTAATTTATGGATCATTTTCATATATTTATAACGTACGTGGGATGACAAAATAAAATAAAAAATTACGCAATCAAAGATGCGTTTTCTTGCGCATATCGTAATGTGTAAATTATGTTAATAATTATGATTATAATTATGGCACACTATGCGTGCTGCATCACGCTGCAGCTTACTTTATTTATAACTTAAATGATTGTTGTAATGTTGCGCCACCTGTACAGCGTCAGGCGAACTACCAGCGTGTGAATAAAACGATCTCCTACGAGCTCATGTGCTCCTGATACAAACTCGCCAATACTGCGCAATGCTGGCACTTTATTCTAAGAATTCCAGCCAACGGTCCGAAAATCGGAGTAAAAGTCGACTTAGTATCAGGATCACAGGAGTGAGGAGGAGATCGTTTGGTTTGCGAACGATAGTTCGCTTAGGATCCGGCAGACGGCGCTTTTAAAACTTTATTGATTATTATAGAAAAGTGCGTTATTCAGTTGCGAATTAATTGTTTTAACGTTAGTTAAACATAATATGTAATTTATGGATCATTTTCATATATTTATAACGTACGTGGGATGACAAAATAAAATAAAAAACTACGCAATCAAAGATGCGTTTTCTTGCGCATATCGTAATGTGTAAATTATGTTAATAATTGTGATTATAATTATGGCACACTATGCGTGCTGCATCACGCTGCAGCTTACTTTATTTATAACTTAAATGATTGTTGTAATGTTGCGCCACCTGTACAGCGCCAGGCGTACTACCAGCGTGTGAATAAAACGATCTCCTACGAGCTCATGTGCTCCTGATACAAACTCGCCAATACTGCGCAATACTGGCACTTTAATCTAAGAATTCCAGCCAACGGTCCGAAAATCTGAGTAAAAGTCGACTTAGTATCAGGATCACAGGAGTGAGGAGGAGATCGTTTGGTTTGCGAACGATAGTTCGCTTAGGATCCGGCAGACGGCGCTTTTTAAAACTTTATTGATTATTATTAGAAAAGTGCGTTATTCAGTTGCGAATTAATTGTTTTAACGTTAGTTAAACATAATATGTAATTTATGGATCATTTTCATATATTTATAACGTACGTGGGATGACAAAATAAAATAAAAAACTACGCAATCAAAGATGCGTTTTCTTGCGCATATCGTAATGTGTAAATTATGTTAATAATTATTATTATAATTATGGCACACTATGCGTGCTGCATCACGCTGCAGCTTACTTTATTTATAACTTAAATGATTGTTGTAATGTTGCGCCACCTGTACAGCGCCAGGCGTACTACCAGCGTGTGAATAAAACGATCTCCTACGAGCTCATGGGCTCCTGATACAAACTCGCCAATACTGCGCAATGCTGGCACTTTATTCTAAGAATTCCAGCCAACGGTCCGAAAATCGGAGTAAAAGTCGACTTAGTATCAGGATCACAGGAGTGAGGAGAAGATCGTTTGGTTTGCGAACGATAGTTCGCTTAGGATCCGGCAGACGGCGCTTTATAAAACTTTATTGATTATTATTAGAAAAGTGCGTTATTCAGTTGCGAATTAATTGTTTTAACGTTAGTTAAACATAATATGTAATTTATGGATCATTTTCATATATTTATAACGTACGTGGGATGACAAAATAAAATAAAAAATTACGCAATCAAAGATGCGTTTTCTTGCGCATATCGTAATGTGTAAATTATGTTAATAATTATGATTATAATTATGGCACACTATGCGTGCTGCATCACGCTGCAGCTTACTTTATTTATAACTTAAATGATTGTTGTAATGTTGCGCCACCTGTACAGCGCCAGGCGTACTACCAGCGTGTGAATAAAACGATCTCCTACGAGCTCATGTGCTCCTGATACAAACTCGCCAATACTGCGCAATACTGGCACTTTAATCAAAGAATTCCAGCCAACGGTCCGAAAATCGGAGTAAAAGTCGACTTAGTATCAGGATCACAGGAGTGAGGAGAAGATCGTTTGGTTTGCGAACGATAGTTCGCTTAGGATCCGGCAGACGGCGCTTTATAAAACTTTATTGATTATTATTAGAAAAGTGCATTATTCAGTTGCGAATTAATTGTTTTAACGTTAGTTAAACATAATATGTAATTTATGGATCATTTTCATATATTTATAACGTACGTGCGATGACAAAATAAAATAAAAAATTACGCAATCAAAGATGCGTTTTCTTGCGCATATCGTAATGTGTAAATTATGTTAATAATTATGATTATAATTATGGCACACTATGCGTGCTGCATCACGCTGCAACTTACTTTATTTATAACTTAAATGATTGTTGTAATGTTGCGCCACCTGTACAGCGCCAGGCGTACTACCAGCGTGTGAATAAAACGATCTCCTACGAGCTCATGTGCTCCTGATACAAACTCGCCAATACTGCGCAATACTGGCACTTTAATCTAAGAATTCCAGCCAACGGTCCGAAAATCGGAGTAAAAGTCGACTTAGTATCAGGATCACAGGAGTGAGGAGGAGATCGTTTGGTTTGCGAACGATAGTTCGCTTAGGATCCGGCAGACGGCGCTTTTTAAAACTTTATTGATTATTATTAGAAAAGTGCGTTATTCAGTTGCGAATTAATTGTTTTAACGTTAGTTAAACATAATATGTAATTTATGGATCATTTTCATATATTTATAACGTACGTGGGATGACAAAATAAAATAAAAAATTACGCAATCAAAGATGCGTTTTCTTGCGCATATCGTAATGTGTAAATTATGTTAATAATTATGATTATAATTATGGCACACTATGCGTGCTGCATCACGCTGCAGCTTACTTTATTTATAACTTAAATGATTGTTGTAATGTTGCGCCACCTGTACAGCGCCAGGCGTACTACCAGCGTGTGAATAAAACGATCTCCTACGAGCTCATGTGCTCCTGATACAAACTCGCCAATACTGCGCAATACTGGCACTTTATTCTAAGAATTCCAGCCAACGGTCCGAAAATCGGAGTAAAAGTCGACTTAGTATCAGGATCACAGGAGTGAGGCGGAGATCGTTTGGTTTGCGAACGATAGTTCGCTTAGGATCCGGCAGACGGCGCTTTTTAAAACTTTATTGATTATTATTAGAAAAGTGCGTTATTCAGTTGCGAATTAATTGTTTTAACGTTAGTTAAACATAATATGTAAATTATGGATCATTTTCATATATTTATAACGTACGTGGGATGACAAAATAAAATAAAAAATTACGCAATCAAAGATGCGTTTTCTTGCGCATATCGTAATGTGTAAATTATGTTAATAATTATGATTATAATTATGGCACACTATGCGTGCTGCATCACGCTGCATCTTACTTTATTTATAACTTAAATGACACAAAATTTGCTTGAGAATTAGGGCGAGATTTCTATCAGGATCGCAGGAACGGGAAGAGATGGCATTGTAGCAAAAATCGCCTTTATATACACACAAAATTTGCTAGAGAATTAGGCCGAGATTTCTATCAGGATCGCAGGAGCGTGAGGAGATGGCATTATAGCAAAAATCGCCCTTATATACACACAAAATTTGCTAGAGAATTAGGCCGAGATTTCTATCAGGATCGCAGGAGCGAGAAGAGATGGCATTATAGCAAAAATCGCCTTTATATACACACAAAATTTGCTAGAGAATTAGGCCGAGATTTCTATCAGGATCGCAGGAGCGAGAAGAGATGGCATTATAGCAAAAATCGCCTTTATATACACACAAAATTTGCTAGAGAATTAGGCCGAGATTTCTATCAGGATCGCAGGAGCGAGAAGAGATGGCATTATAGCAAAAATCGCCTTTATATACACACAAAATTTGCTAGAGAATTAGGCCGAGATTTCTATCAGGATCGCAGGAGCGAGAAGAGATTGCATTATAGCAAAAATCGCCTTTATATACACACAAAATTTGCTAGAGAATTAGGCCGAGATTTCTATCAGGATCGCAGGAGCGAGAAGAGATGGCATTATAGCAAAAATCGCCTTTATATATACACAAAATTTGCTAGAGAGTTAGGACAAGATTTCTATCAGGATCGGAGGAACAAGAAGAGATAGCATTATAGCAAAAATCGCCTTTATATACACACAAAATTTGCTAGAGAATTAGGCCGAGATTTCTATCAGGATCGCAGGAGCGAGAAGAGATGGCATTATAGCAAAAATCGCCTTTATATACACACAAAATTTGCTAGAGAATTAGGCCGAGATTTCTATCAGGATCGCAGGAACAAGAAGTGATGGCACTATAGCAAAAATCGCCCTTATATACACACGAAATTTGCTTGAGAATTAGGCCGAAATTTCTATCAGGATCGAAGGAGCGAGAGGAGGTTCAACAGGCGCTGCAGAAAATCCGAGCTCTCCTCCGTGAATTTTTAATTTTACGCCACTCCGCATAACGATCTCCTAGCGCTTCTATGATCCTGGTAAAAATCTCGGTCTAATTCGCTAGCAAATTTTAGACGTACGTAAGGCCGATTTTCTTGCAAAAATGAAAATTTGAATCAGGATCGCAGGAACGAGAAGAGATGGCATTATAGCAAAAATCGCCCTTATATACACACAAAGTTTGCTAGAGAATTAGGCCGAGATTTCTATCAGGATCACAGAAGCGCTAGGAGATCGTTATGCGGAGTGGCATTAAATTAAAAATTCACGGAGGAGAGCTCGGATTTTCTGCAGCGCCTGTTGAACCTCTTCGCGTGTTTGTCGTGTCGAATTAGGCGGTAATTTAAAATACTTGAGTCGCTATTTTACTGCAAGTTGTCCTAATTTTAACAGAGCTATTATATAAGAAAGGGAGATCTTCTAAGCATTCTGTGCTCCTGATAGCAAGATACAATTGTTATCAATGATAAATATTCAAATTTTAATGGTTTTATTGTCTTAGTACGTAAAAATTAATCTAAAATCTAATGTACATAAAAAGAGCCAATTTAAATAATTATTATTTTTTTAATATTGAAAAATTGCTATAAACAACTACTCAGACTGGTTTATAAGAGAGAAATAGAAGCGCTGGAGCTGGGTTTTGAACGCTAGAAATTCAAACCTGAAGTAATCGATGCAACCACTACGCTAACCTGCCACAAATGATTTAATTTTCAAATCATCAACATTTCCGTAAAATTATTTTTCTTCAAAATAAAATATATTTTATAAGTAATATTAATAACTTGTTTTTAATATTTAATATATAATAATTTTATATAATACCACACTCCAAATTAAATATATTAGCTATTTTAATACACATACCTAATTTTAATTAATCAAACTTTAAAAATTTAAAAACTTTACTTTAAAAATCAAAGTTATGCTAAGATGTTAGTTTTTTTAATTTTAGTAATATGCAAAATATGTTTGTTATTACAGTATAATCTAGAATACTGTTTTAATTATTAATTACTTTTAATGTCCACTTTGTGCTGCTACCTAGGCCCATATTAATGAAATACATTGAAAGTCTTTTTTTAAACAAATTTATAACTGCAATAAATTATTATTTAGTAGTTTAATCGTCAAGTTTGTTATATTTAAAACACAAATTATTTATAACTACAGTAATCTATCAGCTTTATTCTGCCATTTAAAATATCTTATTAAACAGTTAATTTTCAGACTTTCATATTTACAAAATTGCACGTTTTATTATATAATTAACATTAACAACATGTTAGTAATTTTATAACTCTATACGGATTTTTAAATAATTAAATATTAATTTTTATTTTAACTTAGTTATACTATTGTAAGTGCCAGCGCGGTCCCGTGGTTGAGGGACGGGCTGCGATGCTGACGGACCCGGGTTCAATTCCCGGTGCTCTCTGATGCCTGGCGGGTGGCCTACTCAGTCACTAAAAATAATTGATTACCTGCATTCATTCGAACAAGGGGTAATAATGGCGGTCGCATCAAAGATGGTGCGCGACGACCGGGCAGAGAGAGCGAACGTATGAGAGCCTTAACCTCTCAGTTCGCAGGCCGTGCTCCCACGCGATCGTAGGGCCTTACCATTTATTATTATTATGCTATTGTAATATAGATGGCGCGGCAATAATAATTTTTTTGTATTATAAACATTGTATTTAATTTTTAATACGTTTATGTTAATGTACGAGGCGCATTCATAAAGTAAGGGCCGTTTGCATGTATATAAATAGTGGCGCTTCGAAGCACAGTTTTACCACTGCAGCGCCATCTACTGACTCATTGCGAAGCTACAGCGTCATTTGTTTTGATTCTGAAATTGTATTGTTGTCAGTGAATGCAAAGAACAATGGCCGCGAAAATCGTTGATCCCGCCAAGTGTGAAGTGCGTTCTGTGATTCGTTTCTTATGTGCAAAAGGATCGTCGGCTGCTGAAATTCATCGGGAGTTATGCCTGGTTTACGGACCTACAGTTATGAGTGAAGGAAAGGTTAGACAATGGTGCCGTTATTTTACAAATGGCCGAACAAATGTCCATGACGAAGAGCGGAGTGGTAGGCCCAGTATCCAGACTGATGAAATCGTTTCACAAGTGGACCAAGCACTGCGATCTGATCGTCGATTGACGATTAGTGGCCTGGCTGACAAATTTCCTCAACTTGGACGCACTACTGTTTACAATATTGTCAACTGGTTCAACTCTCAGGCGGCAAGCTTCTATGCAGAGGGGTTAAAGAAGCTGGTGCAGCGGTACGAAAAATGCTTAGAAGTGAACGGCGATTATGTAGAGAAGTAAAGTAAGATTGTACCTAACTAAATATGACAATAAAATTTGTTTCTTATGAGTACATTTTTTTCTGTGACCAAACGGCCCTTACTTTATGAATGCGCCTCGTAATATTAAAAAAAATACTTATTACACAAACACAATTTAGTTTATTGTTTTTTTGTCCTATTTTTAAGAGCTTCTTTGTGCTGCCGTATATAGGAGTTACAATTAAATATTTATTTTTAAAGATGCAGATTTATTATTACAATAAATTAATAATTTTTTTTAATAATACAATTTTTTAATTTCAATAAATTATTTGTTTAACTCTATACAGTGTTTGAAATAAATTTAATACAACTTATTCGGAGATTGTTATAATAAAACACAAAAATGGAAAAATAACGCACTTTATTTCACAATTGACGTTAACAACATGATAAGTTTTTGGCTGTATAGTATTTTAAAATATAAAAAAAAATAAACTAAATAATTTACATTGCAGCTGTTGTAGTACAGATGGCGCTAGAACAATTAATTTGCTTATACAAACGTAAATGTAATTATATTAACATTTTGCTAGGCTTCACTTAGGAGAAGAAAAAATTATATTTATTGCAAAAGTACAATCAATGCTATTGTTTTTAAAAACAAATTACAAGGTTAGCTTTGTTTGCCGTTATTCGAGTCATAATAAAATAAATATTTAAGTCTAAAAAACCATTTTGATATAAATTTACAATAATTTTATATACTTTAAAACAAATTATTATAATTTATCGCTGCCATCTAGGAATAGTTTGGTTAACTTTCTACAATGTTTTAGATTCCTGTAATAAAACTAATTTACATTTATTTCAGGTATCTTTATTTTATTTACAAAATATTTATTAATAAAATATATAATTAAGATTAGTCTTTAGAAATATATCAGATATATATATTAAATACAATCATCATTAATAATGATACATAAACAATTTTTTTTATTTCTACATGTAATTGAAATTCAAAAAACTAAAGATTGAAGTCTGAGTATTTTGTTACATGAGTATATTTTACCATAATTACAAGCGCCCTGACTAATCTCAACAAATTGTAGTACTTTTTGAGTATTGTATGCGAGTGTACATGTGTGAACATTATTGATTTTTATGTATAGTAGGGATCAGAAAACATCCATAGCATGACTTACATCACAACTGGTGATAAAAGAAAAGTAGCGCAATTGTCTCTAATTCAAAAGTCCAGGAGAATTGCTATTGTGTACCAATTCTCGGTAAATATCTTGCAACTACTACAAGCAATTGGTAGATTTACTGGTTGATGTGAACGGAGTACAGAATAGATGCTCAGATTGTCAATTTATGAAACTTACAGACTTGAGAAAAGTCTTTCATCAAATTGAAATAATAGGGTGATCATATTAATCATATTATCCAACTCTGTTCAGAACAGCAGAACTGGGGAAGGCACCCACATACAGTTTATGAACTCCAAATGGAGCTGGTACGCATATGTGGACGCTACAGCTGCCTAATCCCTAATTTTTAATTAAAAACTCGCGTTTTCTATCAAAATTACTTCTCGCATGAATTTTGGGACATCTTTTATAAAAAAATCCACAAATTATTTAACTAATAACAGGAAATTTATCACAAATTGTTAACCTCTCCTCTGCAACCGAACTACTACTTGTGTTAAATGCCGGACATTTTGCCAGTCTGTAGCAAACACAACAGTCGCTCATGGCGTGACCTGCTCCGTTTAGACTTCAGCGTTTGCCGGTACCACCGCACATAGAAGTGCACTAACAAGCACAACAAGCAAGTTATGTTCAAACTCTCCTCTTGTTATTCAGCCTTGGGTTGTTTGTTGCGCCAGCCTAATAGGTCCTCCACGTTGGCATCTTGGTAGAACACATCTGGAATGTATTAGTCTGTTTAGATTGTAGTACAACTCTAATAAGGTCTAAAGTGATTACAAATAAATAGCACAACATTTACCTTTCAAGTCGTTCTCCACATTTAAAAGAGGCAGGTCATCTTCAGGTACTTGCAGAAGCTTTTGGGGCTGGTAAAGGTTGGTAGGGACAGACACTGGGGCAGCGCTTTGGCTTGCAAATCTCCGAGGTGGCCACCCAGCACCTTTAAATATCTGCACAGCTGGTTCCCCTCCATCCGTTGTGGAACTTCAGACTCCATTTGCAAGGACCAGTCCTGCATTTCGTTGTGCTGAACCCTGTGGCCAAGTGCGAAGTTGATGTGTATTCTAGAGCTGTGTTCAGCATCCAATAGCATGCTTTTTCCAGGTGGCTCGCGTCTAAGCAGTTTGAGTCACCGTAGACGACAACGCGACCACTTTTTTCTGTTGCTGTGGTCTGCAGGCCGAGAATTGGCACCAAGTATTTTTTGTCTGCGTCGCCTTTCAGGTCAGCCATCTAAACAACAACAACCCTTGTGTATTATATTTTTACACCTATTAACAAAAAATATAAATTTCACATAACCGACAGGCACTAGGGCTTAACGATTAGTAAATATTATATAAAACAAAATCTTACTAACCCAATACGCCAAATCTTTAAGATATTTGGTAGCCACCTTCAAAAATTCTATCGCCAAAATCAATGCCCCAAGAGGCCAAGAGGTCATTCAAAGCTGGTCGTTGGATCCACCACTGTCTGGTATTTTCGTCGTAAAACTTTATGGTAACATTATACCAATCAGCAAACATCGCCAACTCTTCCGGGAAAAATTCTTCTTCTAGATCAACTGTTAGCAAGGCGCCCTAGTGAGATGCATCAAAGCAGGTGAAAGGTGAACCTGCAACAAATTTTAAGCTAACCTTAATCTGAACAGTTTGTTTCCTCATACCTAAGACTTCTCTGTAGTAGCCACCACTCCGCAAATTTTGGTACATGTCTTTGAAATTAGTGTGCACATGATTGCCGTTCCAATTCAACTTTCAAATTATCTCTTGGAAAGTATCCAAAAGGACACCTCAAGTTGTGATACAACAGATGAGGAAATCTTCCTATGTACGCTTCTATTCTTCCTATATTTATATATGCATCTATGCTAATAACTTTTTTTATCAAGAGTACACAAATGAGGGATTTTGCTGCATATACCGCCAATGTTCTTTTATAAAGAATACAAATTTATCTGTTGGGAATTTTTCTACCAGGAGCTCAAAACAAGGCCTTGAAGATGTTCCAGATTGTGCACTTAAATTTATAAATCGTATAAATATTTTACTAGGAGAACACATGTTAGGAGATTTTTTGCATATGTCCCTAATATGCATTCCGGAGCACACAAAATGAAAAAATCTTGCCAGCTATTTCCTATGTTCTTAAATATGTACCTAAATTTATAAAGCATATACATTTTTATCTACAGTACTCACTGCACATGCCCCTAATATGCATTGAAACTAATGGAGGGTATGAATTTTTCCATCAGGAGTACGCAAGACGAGGGAATTCGGCTGTATATTTTAGATGCTCTTGAATATGCACCTAAATTACACAGTCTACATAGTTTCATCAGGAGTACCAGGGGATCTTCATGCATATGCCTTTAATATGCAATGAAATTAATAAAGGGTGGATTTTTGCATCAGAAGTAGAGAAGATGAGAGGAGCTTGTTACATATGCTTTGAATATTCCCAAATATATACTTAAATTAATAAAGAATCCAATTTTTTTGGAAGTACATAAGATCAGGGGATCTTTAAATTAATAAAAGGTGGAATTTTTCTTCCAGAAGCTCAAAACGAGGCCTTGAGGATGTTCTAGATGTTCCTAATTATGTACTTAAATTTATAAATTGTACTAATATTTTTAGGAGTGCACAAGTTAGGGGATCTTCATGCATATGCCTCTAATATGCAATAAAATTAATAAAGGGGCGGATTTTTCTGTCACAAGTAGAGAAGATGAGAGGAGCTTGTTACATATGCCGTGAATGTTTCCAAATATATACTTAAATTAACAAAGAATCCATTTTTTTTGGAAGGGCATAAGATCAGGGGATCTTTAAATTAATAAAAGGTGGGAATTTTTCTACCAAAAGCTCAAAACGAGGCCTTGAGGATGTTCTAGATGTTCCTAATTATGCACTTCAATTTATAAATCGTACAAATATTTTACTAGGAGTACACAAGTTAGGGGATCTTCTTGCATATGACCCTAATATGTTTTTAAATAATAAAGGGTGAGAATTTATGTATTAGAAGCACACAAGATGAGGAAATCTTGCCAGGTATTTCGTATGTTCTTAAATATGCACCTTAATTTATAAAGCATATAAATTTTCGTGAGCAGTACTCACCGCATATGCCCCTAATATGCATTGAAACTAATTTTTCCATCAGGAGAACGTAAGTAGAGGGAATTCAGCTGGGTATATTTTAGATGCTCTTGAATATGCACTTAAATTTACAAAGTCTACGAAGTTTTATCAGGCATACCAGGGGATCTTGCTGCATATGCTCCTAATATGCAATGAAATTGATAAAGGGGCGAATTTTTCTATCAGAAGTAAAGAAGATGAGAGGAGCTTGTTACATATGCTTTGAATGTTCCCAAATATACACTTAAATTAATAAAGGAGCCGATTTTTTCTTGGGAGTACATAAGATCAAGGGATCTTTAAATTAATGAAAGGTAGGAATTTCCTACCAGGAGCACAAAACAACATATTGAGGATCTTCCAGACGTTCTTAATTATGCACTTCAATTTATAAATCGTACAAATATTTTACTAGAAGAACACAAGTTAGGGGATCTTCTTGCATATGTCGCTAATACGCATTTAAATAGTAAAGGGTGCGAGTTTGTGTATTAGTATATTAATATATTAATATGTAGTGTATATATAGTATATTAATATGCACCTGAATTTATAAAGGATACAAATTTTCATCAGGAGTACTCACATTAGGTCTCGCTGCGCATGCATTGAAACTAATGAAGGGTATAAATTTTTCTATCAGGAGTACGCAAGACGAGGGAATTCGGTTGTATATTCTTAGATTATCTTGAATGTGCACCTAAATTTACAGTCTACCAAGTTTTTTTAGGAGTACCAGCGGATCTTGCTGCATATGCCCTAATATGCAATGAAATTAATAAAAGATCCGGATTTTTCTTTCAGGGGTACACTAGATAATGGAATCTTGTTAGTAGGTTCCAGATATGCTTAAATAAGTACAAACTTTTTTCATTTTTTTATATATGCATTTATATGCAATGCAATTTGTTTAATACAAAGTATACCATAAAGAGAGAGCTTCCAGAGTATACTCTGAATATTCTTAAATATGCACTTAAATTAATTTTGTATCAGAAGTAACCACGATGAGAGGATCTTACTGGATGTTTCAGATGTTTTAAAATATGCACCTAATTTATTAAGGGGTATGTTTTTTATCTGGAGGACAGGAGATCTTGCTGTGAACGCTCCTATTCTTCTTATATATGCGCATCTACATTAGTAAATGACATATTTTTTGTCAAGAAGCCACAAATGAGAGAATCTTGCTGTGTACACCACCAATGTTCTTAAATATGCATTTAAATTTATAAAGAGCCCGAAATTTTCTATTCTATTCTAACTAGAGGGAATCTTACTGGGTATTTTGCATATGTTTTTAAATGTGCACTTGGGCTACAATTTTTTAGTAGTACATAAAATGGGAAAGCTTGCAACATATGATCTGGATATTCCAATTAAGGGTGCGAATTTTTGTACCAGGAGTACACAAAATGATGAGATCTTGCTGGGTAGGTTCCGGGTGTTCTTAAATATCCATATGGATTATTAAAGGGGGCGATTTTTTTCATGAAGAATGTAAAAGAAAAGGGAATCTTGATGTGTATACCACCAATTTTTTAAATGTGCGTTTGAGTTTTAAAGGATACGCATTTTTCTGATGGGGATCTGGCTGGGTATGTTCAAGGTGTTAAACATGCGCTAACTATAAAAATTGTACGAATTGTTTATTAGGAGTACACAATTTGAGGATCCTGCTGCATATGCCTGTAATATGCATTGAAATAAATGAAGATTACGATTTTTTTCTATAAAGAGTGCGCAAGATGGAGGAATCTTGCTAGATATGTTACAGGTATTCTTAAATATGCACCTAAACTTTTGAAATGTGCGAATCTTTTATGAGGGGATCTTGCTGTAACACAAGATGGGGGAATCTGGCTAGATATATTCCGGATGTTCTTGAATATGCAGTTAAGTATTGAAGGAGACGATTTTTATTTTTAAGAGTCACACAATGAGGTTCTTTTGCGCTGTATGTTAACAATATTTGTATATAGCACTTAAGTAGTGTATTTTTTATCGTAAGTATTGCTGCATATTCCCCCATTATTGTTAATTATGCATTTAAATGAATAAAGGGTACACTAGATTAGGTGATCTATGCATTTTCAGTAGGATTTTTTTTATTGGGAGTGTAATAAATGAGAGGATCTTGTCCTGCACGCTCCCAATCTTTTTATATATGCATTTATATGCGATATAATTTTTTAATATAAAATATACAAAATGAAGGGAGCTCGTGTAGTATGCCTAAATGCATATGATGCAGGTAATTGTTTTGAGCAAGTTGTTAATGTTTTCCAAAATGCACTTAAAGTAATGAAGAGAACTAATTTTTCATTAGAAGCACGCAAGATATGGGGACATTGTTGCATATACTTCCAATCTTCTTGTATATGCACTTAAATTAATAAAATCTATCAGCAGATGCCCTCTATGTCTTTTGTAAGCATTCGGGTCTATGTCTTGACATCAAAGTTTTATAAGTTTACATCTCTAGAGACAATCTTTGGCTGATGAAAAGGTTTTTGTTTAATTTGGGCACTGCCCCAGCAGTCTGAACCAAACGTGGTCTTGATCTTTGACGATTCTTCACATCTTTTTTGGTAGTCCAATACACAAACTTATAGCTAGTGGTACGTTTACTAAGAATCTGGTACTTGTATTAAGACGACACAAATCGTGTTTTTATTGGGTATCTTAATACATGAGGGAAGTAAATATTTAGGAATATTAGGAATATTTACTGACAAACTTGATATTTATTGGCCGATCTGGTATGCGGTTCATTCGGTATACCATGCCGATCTCCTTGCATCCCACCGGTAACATTTCAAACGAGAGCAGTACCTGAAATCCAAACAAATAATAAACTGAGTGTCTTTATCATGTTTAACAATGTCAACTATGAATTTGGCATTTGTTGCTCATAAGTGATGAGGCACCATATCTAGGTACTGTGTGATACAAGAGAGATTAAGCATATTGCATGTGTTAAGCAAGTCAACTTTGAAACTTGACAATTAACATAGTGGCTGAGAAAAATATCAGCAGTGGCAATGTTAGAAACAAAATCTATTCAAGATGGTTTCTCCCGGCAGCTGACTTTGATAGAAGTAGGCACATGTGGCCATAAACACTTCAGGTTTAATCCCTAGTGACTATTATTTTTTTGAATCCCTTGAAAGAGCATCTGGTATGAAAAATACAATAAGATGTCCTGTTAGGACTACAAAAGAAACAAAGCAGTGGTAGCAACAATGGCAGCTACGCCTGGACCTGGAACATGAGAAATATTTTGAAAAACTGACATACTCTGGTTCTCTTCCAAGCATTTTTAAATATAAGATACCAATACTTTGGCAGCACAGTATTCTATAGTAGCCAATCAAAACATACCATTGGGGTCTAAACAGATGTAAGTAACACAACGGGATTGCCCATGGAAAACAAGAAACGTGGAGAACAATACACACCATGCGTCTTCATCGCCATTCAGATTGGAACCTTCTACAAGATGATACCGGACAAAATGCTGAAGTTTCAGAGAAGAATTAGTTGGAAAGTTATCTAGAGTAATGTTGGTAATAGCAAATTAGACGAACAACACAGAGCATCAGTTGTCGATCAGAAACAACTACAACAGAAGTGCATGAGTGATGATTAAACAGCTGATCTAAGAAGAAGTTGAAGGAAAAAGAGATAAAACAACAAATTTTGCTTTCTCTACACATCTGGTCACGAATAACTTGAAAGGCACAAAGCTGACCTTCTTGCCACCAAATACAACATGCACGAACCAGAATGTGATCAGAATTTTGACAGGCAGTGGGGAAAACTTTTTTCAGACATACTAAGAAAACTCAAAGTTGCTTGGACTTGAAGATGGTAGCTCACTTCTTACTCACTATCTTACAAATGAACACTCCGATTTTTTAATTTATAACTTCCTTCTTTATTTCATTTTAATCATTTAGCAACATTTTCTTATAAAAGTCTACTTGGTGGTGTAGTCTTCAACATTTCAATTTTATTTTTTTTAAGGACGTTTACCCTTTGGCGAAACTATTGGTCTTTAAATTTCCTCAAATAGCTCTATGGCTAATTTTTAAAGGTCGTTTTCACAACCAAGTACTTTAGTTTCTATATATAAATTTATTCTCCAGTTTTTCTTTTTCTACTATTTGCTGTCATTTCATCACCTACATCTTCCTACTTCCAGAGCTCAATACACAGTATTTTGCAGTTGGCGTTTCTTTTTTAGAACAATGTCTTATCTTTAAAGTCTAGAACTATTAGGTTCAAAGAGTAGTCCATACAACCTTTATAAATTTGAAAAGACTAAGTTACTCTTTGATTGAACAAAAACATCCAACAATTTTAAGTTGAGATTACTCAGGTCAAAGCAACACTGCTCATATGTTATAAAAAAGCTCTACGAGTTTTGTAGATGAATGTGTGACTGTTCAACCAAAACTTAGTTTCCAAATAGGAGAATACAATTGTATTATTGGTAAGACCATTAGGTCAACACAGATTTAGTTCTCAAAGTGTATCTTCTTATGACACACATGCTGTCAAATTTTCCCCATCACCTCTAATCAATTGCTTTTCTTTTAAAGAACTAATCTAAATGATACACCATTTTATGATTTGTAGGATGTAAATGTTTCGTAGAAGAACCTACGAGAGTGGACTAATCGGACTCACCATCAGTAAGTTGAAGACAAAAGTCATACTCATCGACTCATAGAATTTGTCGGCGAGTTTATATACCTCGGATCTTTACTTACCGACCAAGGAGGAAGCGAACGGGAAATCAAGAGAACGACTCAAATGACCAAAGCCGCAACAAGCAAGCTGACACGTATTTGGCAGGACAGAAAGGTCTCCAATGTCACCAAGATGAGACTAGTCCAGACAGTGGTTTTCTCAATATTCCTTTATGGTTCAGAGTCATGAACGATTCGGGAAATAGAACAGAAAAAGATAGCCTTCGAGCCTTCTATCCTCGACCAACTACGCATAAGAACTAGACTATCCACGATCTGTTACCAAAGGATTCTCGGTTGCTTTAGTCACATTGGCCGTCAGGAACCAGATAACCTTGACAAGTTGGTGATGGGCAAGGGAGAAGGAAAAAGACCTCACTGAACTCTCTGTTACGACCGCTCTGAGAAGCCGAAAACCGAACAAAATGAAACATCATTATATATAAAGCCACAAAAACCTTTCGGGGACACGACCTTCAGTAATGAAGTATGCGACCAAGAAGAAGAAAGATGTAAATTGGTCATCCTATCTATGAGTACAACTCAAGATCCACGGTACCTGAACATAGTAGCAAACTTCCAATTTTCATAGTAGAGATCTCATTGAATTACTTTATTAACATTCATAGAAACTTACATATGCCACTTAGTGGTTGTTAAAATAGTAGTGGGGAGAAAGTTGTGAAAAACAACCCAGATACAAATAAAAAAACAACTCGATATATTTTGATTAGAAACATATGGGCGGATTTGAGTGTTAAAATGTCTCAATAATTACTAAGGGAATGTTTTATAGATCTTTGAATAGAACCATGAATGAAGAACAGTTTGTTGGACAGTATCATCTCTGAGTAATAGAAAAGGTATCTATAATACGAGCTGAAGTCCAAACGATAATTAATGAATAAACCAGAGTGGACCAAACCAAAGCTGTAATCGTCTTAATATATCGTGCTGTTACTTGATGAGGACATGGGACACATTTCAAAAAACAAAGATCAAATCAGGCCCTGTTTCAAAGTGTTGTATCAATCAAGTTATTATTGGGTCAAATTTGTAAAACACTGGCCTGAATCAAAGGATCTAAAACTTGCAGTCCAACAACCAAATCAGCACCTTAGCAAAAAATCCATTTTCTGTAAATACTACCATACTACAATTCGAACTTGAGCCAATTAAACTCCTTGAATGAGGAACAACTCATAACTTTTATACAGTTAGTACAGTTCTGAACCCTACAACTCAGTTATTTTATGAACTTGATACTTTTGCTTCTGGTGTTGGCATAGAGGCCATTACTGGGCACATTTTTTTAGAATATCATTAGCTATGTATTTTTTCTCTACTTTAATACCACTATGAGAAAAATTTTCTACGTTTTCGGACGATTAATATCCAGCACCAAATTCTAATGTTCAGGAATATAAGAAGATAAAAAACTACCTTCTTGAGCAAAATCACGATTTCTTGTTCTGCTAGACGCTTTCCGGGACACATGCGCGGTCCGTACCCAAACGGTAGAGAAGCAAACGGATGCACGTCTTCTTTAGAGCCCCTCAGCCACCTCTGCGGGTAAAAGCGCAGCGGCTCCTTGAAGTACCTCTCGCTTCGGGATGTTACGGAACCAAACGCCAAAACTAAGGTCTAAGCAGCAGGGTGATATAATTAGGTTACATTAGGTTTACACGAAGACTTACACCGGAAGGAACAGCATAATCACCTATTTGAGTACCGTGCACCATAAAGCGGCTGTTTGCCCCTGCGGTGGGGGACAGTCTTAGGGTCTCCTTCACGCAGGCGTACAAGAATGGGTGATTCCCATCATCACTCGCAGCGGCCCTTGCAATACTTTGAACCTCGGGGTTGTGCGACAAATAGTGAAGAGCCAGCGCCGCTGTTGTAGCCGTCGCGTCTATGCCACCCAGCAATATTTCCATCGCCAACATAACCATGTCTTCCCAGAGCAGATTTTTGTTGTCCAACAGCAGGAACATGTACGGATTTGTTTGTTGAAGCAATGATGGGTTGTTGTTGCATAACGTTCTGAGTTCATTCAAGTAGTGCTTCACGCAACTTAAAAACGTGGAGTTTTACAAATTAACGAGCTTCACTTGTTTCGCATTACCTATAGATTGTATGGTGAGACGATTCCAATTTACGGTATCCCTCAGTTTTGTATAGTTTCCACAAGGGTGGGCCTAGCAAAGTTGAATATAAGCCATTCATGAAATCAATGCTGGCTTTTGTGAGCCTTCTAGCTTCGTCCTTTTCCCCACTCAAACAATCGAAGCACCGACCGGGACTCACTACAGAAATAGCTAAAAAACACACTTTGAAGGTGAAGGCAATAAAAAAATACGTGATCACCTACCGTCGATGGTGTAATTCAACAAATGGCTAAATAAGTCGTGGAGGATCTGATCATCATCGGTGTTTCTTTTTATGTATTCAACGAACATACTGGCGATATGCTCGTGCCTGCCTTTGTACGATTCAACCACATTCCGCTTCAGAAGGGGCAAAACGCCGTTTCTGAACTTGTGCCACTCTTTGCCGTTTCCTGGTACGATTCCGATGCTGCTGAACGCTTCCTTGCGGTACTTGACCAGCGCTGGGAAGGGAGGGCGGATGGGAAGCCTCCCTTCGTTGCGGAACATCCTCTCGGTGTGGTCAGCATCTATGGTAACCAGTAGAGTTGTGCCTCCCAACTTCAGCTTGAACGTCGGCCCCAGCGACTCGCTCAGGTCCAGCACCGCTTCCGTCAGCCGCTCTGCGTTGTATTTGCCTAAAATAAAAACATTCAATCAAAGACAATCAAAGACTTTGATCTCTTTTAACTTCATCAAAGTCTTTAAACAGACTTAAAGTTAAATGGACTGTTTCTGGATATTGTATGGCGCCAAAACGGTCAATGAACTGTTGTTCTACCTTTTTAGGATCATTCTAGGGCAAAGAGGTTCTTTAACATCTCCGTGCACCATAAAATGTGTGGTGAAAAAGAAAGTTGCTATGGCTATAAATAATTTTTTGGAAGGGGATGAGTAACTTAAAAATGGATACCAAATTTTCGTAGAAACAGAAAAAAAATCTTTTCTACCATTAAAAACTATGCACTTCAGACACTTCATCTTCTGCATCTTCCTTCTAAGCCCTCAAGGGCTCATTACGTTACATCCCTCCACAAATTTGAATTGAGGGTTCGGAAGTTTGGAACAAGGAGCACATAATCGTACCAACCATTCTAATTCTACATGCACTCACCGCCTGGAAAAAATAAATACGAGTGGCCCAAGAAAGGAACGGTCGGCGGAGAAGGCAGCTCGTCGAACGGCCTCAGCTTCTTCGGCGCTGCCGATGTTTGCAGTAGGCGGGCGCTGAACCGACGCAACAGGCGCGCTGCCATGGCGAAGTATCTGCAAAAGAGACAGCTCGCGAGGGAAGTTTCGGTCATTTGCAATTTTAAGCGCCGACCAGAATGTCTGATAACCCATACATGCATCGTAATGCGGCTTATTGAATTTCATGGCCCTCAGATTTCACACTTGACTTTCTTCTCTAAGTGACGGTGAAAACCGCGCGTTGTCGCGAAGCGAAAAAGGTCATTATCCGGTCAAGGTCAGGGTCGATCAAGTAGCTAAGTTTACCCTCGCTGTTAAACTGGAAAGGAAATAATTAGAGTAATTGCACCTTTCGCCATTGGAACCGGCCAAACTTGAGGATTGCTTTGCTTCTGCAACTGATCTCAAGTGTCCATGTTTTGAACAAGATGGAGCAACTGCCCATGTTGGTAGATCTGCGTAATCTGCAGTCTTGGTCGAATACATTCCGATAAAGTGAGAATACTGTGGGTCAAATCTTCTATAAAACCATGCGGTTCAATTCTGGGCAGCTCTGCAAATAACCTACCTCAGACCCCCATTTTCACAAGACGACACTGCTTCCACTAACTGAAAATTGGCAGCTAGCGCACAGCTAATAAATCATGGATTCCTCTACCGCCTAGGTGGAGAATAGTGTCAGAAAACCATTGAATCCACAACAACGCAGCTCTACACCTTTTTGTGTATTATATAGAAATTGCCTACACCATAGTTGCATGTGAACTGTAAAGCTTTTGAGGCCGTGGATCAGTTCGTACAGAACCTTGATCTTGCAGCTGTTCAGATCTGACAACAGCGCCATCTTTGCGCTGTTCCGTGAAAAATCAAAATCAAATATAAACACAAAACCACATTATTGAAAGGTATGACATCAAAGAATATGAAGAATTGCAGGTTTTATCTTCCAAAGAAGAATTTGGTAGAGAAAATTTTGTCTACCAAATAATAATTTTCTCTCTTGAGAAGTTAGAACAAATGTTGCTACAATGGCTGGTTAACATCATCTGTGAAGGTGGAGAACCAAAAAAGGCTAAACAACTTTAAGTTGTGAAATAATGAAGTTGGACATGATGGTAAAAAACGAAAAGAGACTGGGTGGAGGTTTCTTATAATAAAGATGTTAAAGTGTACCAAAACTTTAGATGTCCGTTTGGGTTGAGGTGGGTGTGTATCTTATGATGTTCTTGGAACGTGGCACATTCGAACCAAATCTACCCAAGCAATTGAATTTCTTGCCTTTTTACACCCTTTGAGCAAATCTCTCCTGGTTCTACCATCTACTCTTTCCGTAGAGGTCTTCATTTGGTCTTACCTAACCAGAGCAAATATCGACTCCAGAATGTTTGTAAACATCTATTGTTGCGATAGATCTACCTCTACCTCCAGATGGTTTGTTAAATTTATTCCAAAAGTAGTGAGCAGTGAGAGGAACTGGACCTCTTGGAAGAGTGGCGTAACAGGTGGAAAATGGTCATCAATTCGTAGAACTCTGGATTATCTCAGGTTGTACGAAAAAAGAGATACTCTAGAAGGAGAAAACAATCTTCTTCCGAGTAACCATAAAGAACGTTGAACTGGAAACCAGAAACAAAACCACCATCGACCCTATTGTGATGTATGAGAGATATTAGAGATCGACTGAAAGGACTTACAAGGTTGATAGAAGCATCCAAAAATCCGAATCTCTAGGTGAGTTGTGATCTTTTTGTTATTCTGTAGTAATTTCTGCAATCGCCGTTTTCTAGACGAGCCCTTCAACTAAATTCTATTGTATAAACCTGCAAAGCCAAAGTAGAACTTAATTATGTTCCAGGATATGTTGAGCATACCCCGTATGACAGTAACAATCCTGCTCAATCGATGCGACCTTGAAAGAAATAAGTTGACCAACCTGTTCGACGCCGCGTTCGCTGCGATCGTTTTGAAACTAAATTAACTTTTTTTGTGTATCACTCAGGCAACTGTTTTTCACCCAACATAATAAACTCAATGAAATGGCTGCCAATACTTATATGTGTCTATTTAATTGTTAAGCAACTTACGTGTAATCCAAATACGACTTTTCACCATCTGTTGATTACAATTTTGGTCGCACTATAGGCAACTTGTGAAACTCGTGTACGAGAGAGATCCGGATATGCATCTGAATTGCAGTTATGAGCCTCAGTAGCCTTAAATTAAATAAAAAAGATGTAATAAATTAAATTAGTGCAAAATCAAGGCGTTGAGATTTGAGCTTCCTTGCTCAATTTTCAAATTTAAAAATAGGCTATGATTTGAAACTTTAAAAAATGACGAATGTAGAGGCAATCAAAAGAGGATATAGAAAGAAATAGAATGGAGAAAAATCAAGGATATGGAGATTTTGAGATGCCTGCTCAATATTGCGAGAAAATATGACGCAAAAGCAAAACGGAGCACAACAAACTAAACCGAATATTAGAATCAACAAAAAACCAAAACTCAATGTTTTGAGTTTTTGACTGGTTTGTTCAAGTTTCAGGTTGAAACCATCCAACATGAAGAAATGAGCCAAAAATATAAATTAAATTGAATACAGAAATCAATCAGAGCTTGCCAAGAGATAAAAATTTTGAATTTTTACTTCTAGCCAATATACAAAATATGGCACAACCTAATGTCGAGGCAAAAATAAATCAGTAAATGAGAATTATAAAAGCGAGACATTGAGATCTGCAGCTCAATTTTTAGATTTAAAACCGTAATAACCTGTATAACAACTTAAAGTCAGGTATATTAAAATATGATAGAACGTACAGATTAAAAAGGATATGGAAATCGAAAAAAAGCTGCACAATCAAGTTAACAAAATTTGAGGTGTTGAGTAATTTTTTATATTTCAAACCAAGCGAGCCATATAAAATAAAAAGGGGCAAAATTATAACGGCGTCATAGAAGCGAATCAATTAAAAACTCCAAAAACAAGGCACTAAAATTTGAGTCCTCTTGCTCAATTTTCAAACCTAAAACCAAATAAACCAATATGAAAAAGAAATGTGGCCAAAACATAACGAGACGATGAAAGAGAACTCAACAAATTAAATTAATACAGGAATTGAAAAAAGGCTGCTAAACCAAGACACTGAAATTTGAGTCCTCTTGCTCAATTTTCAAATCTAAAACCAAGTGAACTAACAGGAAGGAAAAATTTGGAAAACATAACAACACGATAAGAGAGGATCTAACGAATTAAATTAATACAGAAATTGAAAAAATCTGCTAAACCAAGACACCGTGAATTTGAGTTACCCTACTCAATTTTCAAATTTAACTTTTGGTGCGCCAACATAAGAAAAATGTTAGGAAATATTTTGAATGCCTTGTTCAATTTTCAAATTCAAGACCAAACCAACAGATATGAAAGGAAAATGCGGTGAAACATAAAGACACGATAAAAGAGAACATGGCAAATTAAAATACGGAAATCACTGAAATTCTGCAAAACCAAAACATCGGGATTTTAGACGTCTTTCTCAATTATCAAATTTGAAACCAACCAATATAAAACAAATATGTTGTACAATATTACCACAGCATCACCAACGGCAGCTTAAAGAATTAAATTGAGCATAGAAATGAATAAAAGGTTGCCAAACCTGAGCACAAAAATTTTAATTAGCCTGACTCAATTTTCAAATTAAAAAAAAAGAGGCGACATTGAAGAAATATGACAAAATATTACGGCCTTTTAGAAGAGAACAGAACACGTTAAATTAGATATAAAAAACTATTAAAAAAGATACAAGATCAACACATGAGATTTAACGTGTCTTGCTCAATTTTCGAATTTAAACAGATGGAATCAACATGAAAAGAAAAATTTACCAAAATCTAACGCTTAAGCTAAGGAAAATGCAATGAATTAAATTGTATATAAAAATTAATGAACGACTACAATTTAAAACTTTAACCATTTTGCTCAATTTTCAAATTTCACATCTGACGAGCCAATAAAAAAATGTTGAAAATATAAATCATCTTGAAAGAGAACTTGGTGAGTTTAATTGAATGTCGACCATCAATAAAAAGCCCCAAAACCAAGACACTGATATTTTGAGCGTCTTGCTCAATTTTCAAAACCAAGACCAAGTCAACGGGTATGAAAGAAAAATGTGGTAAACTTAATGAAGCGAGGAAAGAGAACATGATAATGAAAATGTTGCAAAACTAAAACATTGAGATTGAGCCGGCTGGCTCAATTTCAAAATTTGACACCAAGCAAGACAATATGAAAGTAAAATATGGAAAAATCTAGCAAGATAGAAAACAATTTGATGAATAAAAGTGGATACGAAAGCCAACCGAAAAAAATGCAAGATTAAGATGGAATTTTGAGTTATCGTGCTCAATTTTCGGAATTCAACATATCTAATCAACATGAAAAGTAAAATGTAACAAAATCTAACGCACAGGCTAAAAAGAATGCAATGAATTAAATTGGATGTGAAAATTAATGAGGGGCTACAACTTAAAGGTAATAAGATTATGAGCTGTTTTGCTCAATTTTCAAATTTAACTTCTGGTGAGCCAACATAAAGGAAAATGTTGTAAAATATAAATCATTTTTAAATAGAAATAAACTAAACTAAATATTCGGATTAATAAAAAGCTCTGTAACCAAGTGGCTGATAATTTGAGCACTTTGCTCAGTTTTCAAGTCCAAGATCAAACCAATAAATATGAAAAGAAAATGCGCTAAAACATAAAGGCACAATAAAAGAGAACATGACGAATTAAAATAAATACGGAAATCCTTGAAATGCTGCAGAACCAAGACATTGAGATGTCCTGCTCAATTATCAAATTGGTAACTAGCCGATCTAATATAAAAGAAATATGTTGTACAATATTATCATAGCATCACAAGAGGCAGCTTAAAAACTAAACTGGACATAGAAATGGATAAAAGGATGCTAAACCGGACACATAGATTTTGAGCAGCCTGGCTCAATTTTCAAATTCAAAAACGAATGAGGCGTTATTAACTAAATATGACAAAATGCTACAGCCTTTTAGAAGAGAATGCAACTTATTAAATTTTGATAGAAAAGTCCATGAAAGGATGCAAAACCAAGCCGCTCAGAATTTGACTACTCTTGCTCAATTTTCAAATCAAAATCAAGTCAACCAATATAAAAGTAAAATGTGGTAAAATATTACGGCGCAGTAGGAGGAAACACAACGAATTCAAATGAATGCGGGAATCAGTACAATTCTTCAAAACCAAGACACTGTGATTTTGAGTCGTTCTACTCAATTTTCATGTTTATAAATAGCCTGACTCATATCTAAGGGTATTAAAGAAGAGAGGAATTACTTTTTCATGTCATACGAAGTATTTGGGTACGAGAAATTGAGTATTTACCACAGAAATAACGGTTGCTAATACTATCAAGAAGAAATGACTTTATTACACTCGAATTTATTACACAAACTGCATATTATGACTACCACTTGAGCGTTTTGCTTTCCCAATCGAAATTAAGCGGAAGTTCGCAATGGAGCTGTTAGCGAAACCCAGAATGCTAATAGTTTCCTTGTTTGCGCCATAAAACTAACATAAATATGTTAATACAGAAGAAATTTTGAAGAATTTGTGAAAGTCACTCGCTGCTCGCTCATTATTTGCGCGATGTCTTAATAGACGTTTTCATATTACCAATTTGAATGTTTTTATTATAAAATCCCAATAACCCGCTGTGTATTGCGCATTAACGCCCATTACAATGGCTGTTGCGCAAATAAGCGCCGCTATGTAACCGAAAACTTTTGATTTTAAAACCACGCTGCTTTATTAACCGGCGATTTCTACACAGCTGTTGGAATTGTCCAAACTTGTGTCGAAATAACGTTTTGATTTACGGCTAATAAAAGGGGATTTATGCGATTTTGCGTAAGGATCAAGCCTGGATTGCTTCAGTTTGTTGGGGGTCGTGGCTAACCAGCTGAGCTCCCGAGCAGAGGGTTCCGGTTTGAATTCCGGGAAGATCGGCGGGTTTTTCTGGCTAGTGTAACAGCTTAAGGTAGAACGTAAAGTTGAATTTAAAATCATTCGATGATCATGAGCAGCAGCATCGAGCTCTTCTTACCTCACCACTTTCACCGGTAGGAAAACGGAAGGATGTGAGTGATTTATTACGAGCCAAAAAGCAAGCTGCTGCAATCGATTGGAGAAATTTCTGTTGATGTAGCAGAATATGGAAGTTTTACAGGGCCGGAATTATATGTGATAAAGAAGATCATTGCTTGTCCATTATTACGCCCGATTTTCCAAAAACCTCTCGAGGAAAAATAAAACCCTGGGGTTTCTTCTTTGGAAGGTCAGGGTGAGCACCAACACATTTTTTTTGTGGTAATAAGTGTTAGGTCTTGTCCATTATTACCCTGGGTTTCCTTATGGTGAAAAACAAACTGTAGGAAATATCTCTTTTGGGAAGATTTTTGTATTTCAGTGGCATGGCGAGCATTGAACAGAATATGGAACTATCACAGGGCTGGATAAATTAATTTAAATATTTATGCACACTAACCAAGACATTACTAACATAAAATTATTAGCACCAGAACCTTCACGAGTATTTCAACCCTTTCTAGGACTCTTACGTGTGCAATCACCGCAGGGTTGAAGAAATTACGATCGCCGCTCGACCGCAATAAAAACGGCGATTCCGGTATTAGCCGCAAATTCCACAAAGCGACGGTGCCCTTATAGTGGGGTTTAGAAATATATTACAATATAAAAGCCTCCATGGTGAAATAAAAACTTAAAAGCAGAGTTGTTTCGAAAGTTTTTGTTTTGAAAGTTTTTATATTTAAGTAGTAGAGCAAGTAATGCGCAATGAAAGTGATCCTTTTCTATTACTATCTGGTTTCTCCAAAAACCGTTTGATACTTTTTTAGTGCCAAGCAAAAACATTTAAAGATTTTGTTGATTAGAAAATATTTGTGATTAAGTGATAGGACAACCACTAAGCAGTACATGGAAGTAGATGATTTGAGTTTACTATTATGATTATTGCCCTGGATTCCCCAAAAACGATCCGATATTCTTATTATTAAAGACAAAAATATAAGGCAATGTTGTTTTGTAGATTATGGTAATAAAGTAGTAAAGCGAGCATAAATCATAATATGGAAGCACCACAGAGCCGGATGATTTGGGTTTATCACTATTATTATTGTCCTGGGTTTTTCAAACAACGTTTGATGTCATTATTGTTAAAGACGAAACTTTAATCATTTGTTGTTGTGAAAATTTTGGTAATAAAGTGGTAGGCTGAGCATTAAGCACAACATGGAAGCATCACAGGGGCGGATGATTTGAGTTTATCACTATTATTATTATCCTGGGTTTTGCAAACAACGTTTGATGTCATTACTGTTAAAGACGAAACTTTAAGAATTTGTTGTTGTGAAAATTTTGGTAATAAAGTGGTAGGCTGAGCATTAAGCACAACATGGAAGCATCACAGGGCCGGATGATTTGAGTTTATCACTATTATTATTGTCCTGGGTTTTTTAAACAACGTTTAATGTCATTACTGTTAAAGACGGAACTTTAATCATTTGTTGTTGTGAAAATTTTGGTATAAAAGTGGTAGGCTGAGCATTAAGCACAACATGGAAGCACCACACGGTCGGATGATTTGAGTTTAACACTATTATTATTGTTCTGGGTTTTTCAAACATCGTTTGATGTCATTACTGTTAAAGACGAAACTTTAATCATTTGTTGGTGTGAAAATTTTGGTAATAAAGTGGTAGGCTGAGCATTAAGCACAACATGGAAGCATCACAGGGCGGATGATTTGAGTTTATCACTATTATTATTGTCCTGGGTTTTTCAAACAACGTTTGATGTCATTACTGTTAAAGACGAAACTTTAATCATTTGTTGTTGTGAAAAT
Source organism: Sinelater perroti (assembly GCA_036346155.1). NCBI lineage: Eukaryota > Metazoa > Arthropoda > Insecta > Coleoptera > Elateridae > Sinelater > Sinelater perroti. Next base: position 1,920,030 of record JARFIY010000008.1, read on the forward strand.
TTTGGTATAAAAGTGGTAGGCTGAGCATTAAGCACAACATGGAAGCACCACACGGTCGGATGATTTGAGTTTAACACTATTATTATTGTTCTGGGTTTTTCAAACATCGTTTGATGTCATTACTGTTAAAGACGAAACTTTAATAATTTGTTGTTGTGAAAATTTTGGTAATAAAGTAGTAGGCTGAGCATTAAGCACAACATGGAAGCACCACACGGTCGGATGATTTGAGTTTAACACTATTATTATTGTCCTGGGTTTTTCAAACAACGTTTGATTTCATTACTGTTAAAGACGAAACTTTAATCATTTGTTGTTGTGAAAATTTTGGTAATAAAGTGGTACGGCGAGCATTAAGCACAACATGCAAGCATCACAGGGGCGGATGATTTGAGTTTATCACTATTATTATTGTCCTGGGTTTTTCAAACAACGTTTGATGTCATTACTGTTAAAGACGAAACTTTAATCATTTGTTGTTGTGAAAATTTTGGTAATAAAGTGGTAGGCTGAGCATTAAGCACAACATGGAAGCATCACAGGGCCGGATTATTTGAGTTTATCACTATTATTATTGTCCTGGGTTTTTCAAACAACGTTTGATTTCATTACTGTTAAAGACGAAACTTTAATCATTTGTTGTTGTGAAAATTTTGGTATAAAAGTGGTAGGCTGAACATTAAGCACAACATGGAAGCACCACAGGGTCGGATGATTTGAGTTTAACACTATTATTATTGTTCTGGGTTTTTCAAACATCGTTTGATGTCATTACTGTTAAAGACGAAACTTTAATCATTTGTTGTTGTGAAAATTTTGGTAATAAAGTGGTAGGCTGAGCATTAAGCACAACATGGAAGCATCACAGGGGCGGATGATTTGAGTTTATCACTATTATTATTGTCCTGGGTTTTTTAAACAACGTTTGATGTCATTACTGTTAAAGACGGAACTTTAATCATTTGTTGTTGTGAAAATTTTGGTATAAAAGTGGTAGGCTGAACATTAAGCACAACATGGAAGCACCACAGGGTCGGATGATTTGAGTTTAACACTATTATTATTGTTCTGGGTTTTTCAAACATCGTTTGATGTCATTACTGTTAAAGACGAAACTTTAATCATTTGTTGTTGTGAAAATTGTGGTAATAAAGTGGTAGGCTGAGCATTAAGCACAACATGGAAGCATCACAGGGGCGGATGATTTGAGTTTATCACTATTATTATTGTCCTGGGTTTTTCAAACAACGTTTGATGTCATTATTGTTAAAGACGAAACTTTAATAATTTGTTGTTGTGAAAATTTTGGTAATAAAGTGGTAGGCTGAGCATTAAGCACAACATGGAAGCACCACAGGGCCGGATGATTTGAGTTTATCACTATTATTATTATCTTGGGTTTTTCAAACATCGTTTGATGTCATTACTGTTAAAGACGAAACTTTAATCATTTGTTGTTGTGATAATTTTGGTAATAAAGTGGTAGGCTGAGCATTAAGCACAACATGGAAGCACCACAGGGCCGGATGATTTGAGTTTATCACTATTATTATTATCCCGGGTTTTTCAAAAAACGTTTGATGTCATTATTGTTAAAGACGAAACTTTAATAATTTGTTGTTGTGAAAATTTTGGTAATAAAGTGGTAGGCTGAGCATTAAGCACAACATGGAAGCATCACAGGGGCGGATGATTTGAGTTTATCACTATTATTATTATCCTGGGTCTTTCAAACAACGTTTGATGTCATTATTGTTAAAGACGAAACTTTAATAATTTGTTGTTGTGAAAATTTTGGTAATAAAGTAGTAGGCTGAGCATTAAGCACAACATGGAAGCACCACAGGGCCGGATGATTTGAGTTTATCACTATTATTATTATCCTGGGTTTTTCAAACAACGTTTGATGTCATTATTGTTAAAGACGAAACTTTAATAATTTGTTGTTGTGAAAATTTTGGTAATAAAGTGGTAGGCTGAGCATTAAGCACAACATGGAAGCACCACAGGGCCGGATGATTTGAGTTTATCACTATTATTATTATCCTGGGTTTTTCAAAGAACGTTTGATGTCATTATTGTTAAAGACGAAATTTTAATCATTTGTTGTTGTGAAAATTTTGGTAATAAAGTGGTAGGCTGAGCATTAAACACAACATGGAAGCACCACAGGGCCGGATGATTTGAGTTTATCACTATTATTATTATCCCGGGTTTTTCAAAAAACGTTTGATGTCATTATTGTTAAAGACGAAACTTTAATAATTTGTTGTTGTGAAAATTTTGGTAATAAAGTAGTAGGCTGAGCATTAAGCACAACATGGAAGCACCACAGGGCCGGATGATTTGAGTTTATCACTATTATTATTATCCTGGGTTTTTCAAACAACGTTTGATGTCATTATTGTTAAAGACGAAACTTTAATAATTTGTTGTTGTGAAAATTTTGGTAATAAAGTGGTAGGCTGAGCATTAAGCACAACATGGAAGCACCACAGGGCCGGATGATTTGAGTTTATCACTATTATTATTATCCTGGGTTTTTCAAAGAACGTTTGATGTCATTATTGTTAAAGACGAAATTTTAATCATTTGTTGTTGTGAAAATTTTGGTAATAAAGTGGTAGGCTGAGCATTAAACACAACATGGAAGCACCACAGGGCCGGATGATTTGAGTTTATCACTATTATTATTATCCTGGGTTTTTCAAACAACGTTTGATGTCATTATTGTTAAAGACGAAATTTTAATCATTTGTTGTTGTGAAAACTTTGGTAATAAAGTGGTAGGCTGAGCATTAAGCACAACATGGAAGCACCACAGGGCCGGATGATTTGAGTTTATCACTATTATTATTATCCTGGGTTTTTCAAACATCGTTTGATGTCATTACTGTTAAAGACGAAACTTTAATCATTTGTTGTTTTGAAAATTTTGCTGATAAAGTGGTAAGGCGAGCATTAAGCACAACATGGAAGCATGATGTCATTATTGTGAATGTATTATGTAGTAACATATGTTAAGAAGACTGAACAGTAACATTTTCTTGAAATAATAGGTTTTTATCCCTTATGTAACATTGAGTAAATAGAGCTTATACACTAAATCTTGAAGCTAGAACTAACTCTAAATAACTTTAAAATCTGGTAGGCAGATCATTGGGCAGGTGTCTTTCTATCCTCCCGTTGATTATGAGCTGCTCTTGGAGATTCGCTGCTAAAGCATTAGGGTGATCTAGTAGTGGAACACAAAACTGCAAGGCCTTGTTGTTTTCTAAGTTTTTGTAATTAAGTGGTAGGGGAAGTACTTAACAGAACATGGAAATACTGTAGAAGCGGATTATACCATTTTATCACTATTTTGTGGTACTTCGGGTCTTTCCTGGTATATTATTACTCAAAACTCCGCAACAGTGGCTTGAAGTCTGCGTAGTGGACAGAGAAACTGCAAGACTTTGTTGTTTTATACTGTAATTAAGTGGTAGAGTACCATAGGGCCGGATTATTTAATTTTATCACCATTTTGTAGTGTTGCGGGGTTTCTTTTGGTCCGCTATAACCCTACACACCCAAAAATTATTTGACTGCCTAAGAGTGGAAAGAGAAACTGTAAAGCTTTGTTGTTTATTAGATTTTTATAATTAAATGACAAGTGGAGTTCTAAGCAAAATATGGAAGTACTACAAGGTCGGGTGATTTTATTTGGTCACTTTTTGTGGCAATGGGTTCCTCAAAAACAGTATGGTGGTCTCATAGTGAAAAATATATAATTAAGGTTTTGGTGTTTTGAAGGTATTTGGACATGTATTTAACTAGTAGAGCAAGTATTATATAGAAGTACTACAAAGTCAGCATTTTGTGCTAATGATCACTATTACTCTTGATTCTTTAACAACTTTTTGATATCCTTATGGTGGAAAGAGAATCTTAAAAGTTTTGTTGTTTCAGAAGTCTTTGTAGTAATGCTAAGCATATTACGTGAGTACTATAAAGCTCACTGATTTGATTTCATCACTATTTTGTACATTCCATCTTGATTCCCCAAAAACCGGTTGATGCTCTTGGTGAAAAGCTAAGCTTGAAGGCTTTGCTCTTGCGGAGGTTTTTGTAAATAAAGAATATGGCTTTGGTTAGTCGCCATAAAAGTCATTTCTTGCCCAGAATTGCACCCAAATTACCCAACACAGTTTTTGCTTTTACGATAAAAAGCGACCCTCAAGATTTTGTTTTCAGTTATTTTAATTATGTGACAGAAAGAGTATTAAGTAGAATATCGAAATATTATTACCCTCGATTCCCCAAATACCAGTTGATGCCCTTATTGTGTAAAGCAAAATTTTAAGACCTGGTTGTATCGGAAGTTTTTGTAGTTCAGTAGTAGGACAACCCACAAGCAGAATATAGACTCACTACAGGGGCGAATGATTTGATTTCATTAGTATTTGTGGTAATAAGGGTCCTTCGTTTTCCATTATTATCCTGCGTACCCCAAACAACGTTTGATGTTTTTTTGATAAAAACCAAAAGTTGTAAGGCTTTGTTGTTTGGGAAATTTTGTAATTAAATGATAGCACGACCATTAAGCAGCATATGAAGGTACTACAAGGGCGAATAATTTGATTGCGCATTGAGGATTTTTTCAAGTTCATTATTACCTTGGACTCCCCAAAAACCGTTTGATGTCCTTATTGCGGAAGACGAAACTTTAAGGCTTTGTTGTTTTGAAAATTTTTGCAATAAAGTGATAGGGCATTAGCAAGCACAGCATGGAAGTACGAGAAGGTCATATTATTTGATTTTATCACTATTATTATTGCTTTGGGTTTTCCAAAAATGGCCCTGACTTTATTGTAAAAACCAAAACATTAAGGCTTAGTGTTTATGTAAATTTCTGCCAATATAGTGGTAAGGCGAGCATTAAGTACAACAGGGAGTTACTGCATGGTCAGGTGATTTCATTTTATCACTATTGTGTGGTAAGAAAAACTATTTCTGGTTTATTACTGCCCTGGATTTTCCAAAAACCATTTGATGTTCTTATTGTGAAAGACAAAACTTTAAGGCTTTGTTATTTTGTAAGTTCTTGTAATAAAGTGGTAAGGCGAGATTCTCTACTTTTTGGAAATTGGGGTAAGTTCTTGTCCATTATTACCTTGGATTTCCCAAAAATCGTTGAATGTCCTTATGGTAAAAAGCAAAACGCTAAAATTTTGTTGTTTTTGGAAGTTTTTGTATTTTCGTAGTAGGACAAGTACTGAGCAGAACATGGGCAGAACATGGATGAAGTACAGAAGTATTGAGGATTCTTCCAGATTTATTATTACCCTAGACTCCCCAAGCATCGTCTAACGTCTTTATAGTGGAAAACAAAACTATACTGTCTCGTTGTTTTCCTAAGTTTTTGTAATTAAGTGGTAGAAGAGTACTTACTAGTACATAAAAGTACAACAGGGCGGATTATATAATTTAATCACTATTTTGTATACTGAGGATTTTTCCTGGTCCATTATTCAGTAAAAATCCTTTTACGACCTTGTGGTGGAAAGTAAAGCTACAAAACTTTGCTGTTTCTATAATTAAGTGGTACCGTAAATATAAAGCAGAACATGGAAGTACTACAGGGCCAAATCATTTAAGTTCATAATTATTTTGTGGTACTTGTCTAAGCAGAATATGAAACTACTACCGAGCCGGATAATTAAGTTTTTTCGCTATTTGAGGTAATGAGGTTATTCCTTGTTTATTATTACCCTGGGTTACCCAAAAACTGTTTGAGATCTTTATAGTAAAAAGCAAAGCTTTAAGACTTCTTTGCTTTGGGTTTTTTTTATAACTAAGCGATAGGGTAAGCGCTAAGGAGAATATAGACGTCTCTATCGTGAAATGAGAAACGTTGTCTCAAAAGTTTTTGTAACTAAGTTGTAAGCACTGGACCTCCAAAAAATCGTTTAACTTCCTTATAGTTTAATATAAAATGTTAAGGCTTTGTTATGTTGTAGATCTCTGTAATTAAGTAGGAGACTATTAAGGAAAACTTCGAAGTGCTATAAGCAGTTCATCACTTTTCGTCCACTGTTACCCTGGATTTCCCCAAAATCGTATACGGCCTTATGGTGGAAAGCAAAACCCTAAGGCTATATTGGGGATATTGACAAGAATTAAGCAGACTACTACAGAGTCAGGTTATTTAATTGTATCACTATTCTGTAGTATTGATGGTTTTTCCTAGTCCATTATCACCCAAGATTTCCAAAAATCGTTTGACGTTTTTGTAGTGGAAAACAAAAGTAGGTTTTGATTGTTTCAAAGCTTTTGTAATCAAATAGCAGGGAGATCACTAAGCCGATTATAAAAATACTACAGAATTGAATTACTACTTTCATCACTTTTTCCCCATTATTTACTTGCACTTCCCCAAAATCGCTTAATGTCCTTGACCCTGAGTAAAGCCAACCTGTAAGATTTTACTGTTTTACACCCTAAACAAAATATGGAGGTATTACAGGGTCGAATGACTCGATTCCATTACAATTCTGCGGTAATTGGGGTGATTTCTTGTTTATTATTACCATGTATTCCCCAAAAAATGTATGATGCCTTTATCGTGGAAGACAAAACTTTAAGACTTTATCGTTTTGTAAATTTCTGTAACAAAGTGGTAAGACGAGAACTAAGCATAACATGAAAGTACCACAGAGTTAGATGCTTTAATTTCATTAGTATTATTATTGTGAAAGACGAAACTCAAGACTGTTCTTTTGAGATTCTTGTAATTTAGTAGGAGGTCGACCACGAAGCACAGAATGGAAATACCACAGAGCCAGATTATTTAGGTGTATCACTATTATTATTACCCTAGGTTTCTCAAGCACCGTTTGATGTATTTATTGTGAAAGACCAACCGTTAAAGCTTTGTTATTTTATAAATTTTGATAATAAAGTGGTAGAGCGAGAATAAGGTACAATATGGAAGCACCACATGGCTGGATGATTTGGGTTTATCATTTTTATTATTACCCTGAGTTACTACGAAGCTAGATGATTTGGGTTTATTACTTTTATTATTGCCCTGGGTTCCCCAAGAACCGATTGATATTCTTATTGTAAAAGACCAACATTTAATGGTTTGTTATTTTGTATATTTTGGTAATAAAGTGGTAAAACGAGCACTAAGCACAACAAGGAAGTACCACAGGGCCGGATGATTTGAGTTTATCACTATTATTATTGCCCTAGGTCTCTCAAAAACCGTTGGATGTTCTTATTGTAAAAGAGAAAAGTTTAAGGCTTTGTTGTTTGTAAGTTGTTATAATAAAGTTTTAAGGCGAGCACTAGGCACAACAAGGAAGCACTACGATGGCGGATGATGTGGTTTATCACTATTGTGTGATAATGAAGATTATTTCTGATTTATTGTTGCTCTGAGTTATCCAAAAACCGTTTGATGTCCTTATGGTAAAACACCAACTTTTAAGGCTTTGTTATTTTGTAAATTTTGGTAATAATGTGGTAGGGAAAGCACTAAGCACAACACGGAAGTACCACAGGACCAGATGATTTAGGTTTATCACTATTATTATTATCCTGGGTTTTCCAAAAACCGTTTGATGTCCTTATCGTAAAAGATAAAGCTTTAGGGTTTGTTTTTTGCAAGTTTTTGGTAATAAATTGGTAAGACGAGCACGAAGCACAACATGGAAGTGCTACAGCGCCAGATAATTTGAGTTTATCACTATTATTATTGCCCTGGGTTCCCCAAACACTGTTTAATGTCCTTATTGTGAAAGACAAACATTTAAGGTTTTGTTGTTTTCCAATTTTTGGTAATAAATGGTAGAGCGAGCACAAAGCACAACATGGAAGTGCTACGGAGCTAGATGATTTGGGTTTATCACTATTATTATTGCCTTGGATTGCCCAAGAACAGCTTGACGCCTTCATTGTGAAAATAAAAATTAAAAATTAAATTGTTGTTTGTCGATTTTTTGTCTTTATTGTGGAAGATACAATTTAAGTTTTTTTGTTTTATAGAATCTTGTAATAAAGTGGTAGGTAAGGCAAGTATTAAGCAGAATATGGAAGTAGTACAGCGCCGAAAGACTGAATTTCATCACTTTTTTGTCCCTTAGTTCGTTGGATACTACCAAAATCGTTTGATGTCTTTATGGTGAAGATCAAAACCCTTAGTCTTCATTACTTGAGACGCTTCTGTAATTAACTGGTAGGACAGACCAAAAGTAATTTTTGTTACTATTACAACTCTAAATTTCCCTAAAATTGTTTGATGTTCTTATGGCAAAAGTATAACCCTAAGACTTTATTGTTTGGGTGGCTTCTATAATTAAGTGGTAAGGGGAGTCCTAAGTTGAATGACTTGGTTTCGTCACCAATTCGTCCATTATTACCCTGGATTGTCCAAAAAGCGCTTGATGGAGGAAATAGACACTTTAAGGCTTTGTTGTTTCGGAGGCTATCGTAATTAAGTGGTAGGGAGACCACGAAACCAGAAAACAACCAGCAGCTTGCGGCGAAATGCCGCGTTTCGCGTGTTCGGGATCGAAAAGCCGACGTGATAACACGGTAAAACGGAGCCGTTTAAGTAGGGTACACCATTTTCCTATCATATTGAAAGCGTTCGCAGCGGCGACGATCGGGGTCAGCGCGGAGCTCCAAGTATCTGCGTTCGCGCAGCAGTTGCTGAAGAACTGGCGCGACTCTAACACGCTTTCTAGTGCTTTAAACGGTACACGTGCGGTGGAATTTGTTGTGCGATCGTAAAGTACCTATGCGCCTTGTGGCAGCGGCTCGGCCTTTCAGCAGTTGTGCGCGGGCGGCTGAAAACATGTAGCAGGAAGCGCCAGTGATTCGTGAGCAGCGCGGGACAGGCCAGCGAGATGACTTTTTGAGGCAACGGCCCTTGGTCGCAGTTACGGTAGGTGCGCTGGAGCCTCCGAGCCGCCCGGGCAATTATTTTGGCGCAGTGACATCATGAATTGCGCGAACTTCGCTCAAATTCGAACTCGCCGCGCGGCCTTGTCGCCGAGGTGCGCTTCTGGAAAATCAAGTTCAAGTCGGCTCAAAAATGCGGCGCGGCTCGCGAAAAAATAAAAGCGATCTAGACGTCTTCGTGCAGCTTAATTCGGACGGCAGGTTTTGCGGCATAACGTCGCGAAACGGAATAGAATCGGAATGTGTGTTAAGTTCAAGCACGCTGCTTTGCGAGCTAATCGAGACTCAAATGTCAGGATTACGAAATTGTTTTGGTTTAGGGGAGTGGGAGGGGGAGTTAATTTCAATTTTGTGTTATTTTGTTGAAGGTGAGGAGTTTCGGCCAACAATTTAACGTTGAAAAATTATGGTACCATCTGACACCTCTTTATATCCCCTTAAAAAGTCGGTCGGTGGTTTTAGGTGACATGTATTTTTTTGTATGGTGCAAATAACAAACCTAAAATAACTATTAGGCTGGTCATTTAGTCAAAAGTCAAAGAAACTCAAAAATTAAAAAAATTTACACCACAGAGTTTATTTTCTGTTTTCTTGAATTTTTTTGTAAAGTTTTACATCTGCAAAAAAGTGAAATAATAGAGCGCCTAGGCAAGAGAATACCCAGCTGGTCCCTAGACCTCTGATCATTTTTGTAGCTTTGAGATGTTGAGCGATCAGTTTCAACGGTTCCTGCGGTCTTATTGTACATTTCTTTTGACTTCAGCCTTCTTTTGTCTGGTGCACCTGCCGCAGAATAACTTAATTTAATTAACCTTTTCAAAGGCCACTTTTTGTTGTACTCCAGTTTTTGCCATCTGATCTTGCGCAGCCAGTTTTTTGTTTTGTTTTTACTCGGTACAATCCGAAGTTTGCGTGTATCTTCAAATGATATGCTAAATACCAGCTTTCCGAGTATTCTGTGTTTTTAATGGCTGTACGATCAGCTGTTTTAGAATTAGGAATTATTTCGCTATTCATGATGAACTATTCAAATTTGTAACAAGTAATATGTTACACGTAACAAGTAACGTGCTACTTTTAGGTAGCGGTAAGATCAACACGTTATACTTCACAGTTAACATACTTTTCGTAGCTTGAGTATGTTTTAGCCTTTTCATTTGTTTAGTTTGAGCAATTTATATAAACTCTGAATTCAAAAATTGATATCATACTGTTTAATTGCGTCGTGCAAACTAAGAGAGCAATAAAAACACAAAAAATGGAGATAAGTCACCAAGTACCGGCAAACTAACACAATTTATGTTTTTTTTAATGTAAGCATATGAAAGAAATAGTGATTAATCAAAAAAACATCGCCATAACTCTGAGATACATTTTTAACAAATTTATCCACGAGTGGTACAGTCAACTTTTACTTTGAAGCAGCAAATTTGTATTAGTGGAGAATATTTATCTACAAATTTTTTGTAGGTAGCGATAACATGTTACATTTTTTAAACATCGGTAACAGTAACGCGTTACATTTTCAAATTCAAGAAAGGAGTAATAATAAGAATTTTTTCTGTAGGTCAGTCACAAAAGATTACTTATTCTCGTACAGGTCGTAGTAGCAGCGTCAAATCAACAATTTTTTTTATTTTTTAAAATATTTTGTAACTTGTGATGCAATGTAACCATGTGGAAGTAACTGTTACGTTTTGACCGGTAGCTAAAAAGGCAAGATTTGGGCCCAAGGCAATGTTACATCTATGGACTTGTGAAATTTTCACGTCTTCATAAGAAGAACAGACATAGACTTAGTTAATAAAAAAAAATATTACTCCAACTTTGGGATAGACTATCTAGGCTTACTCAATTGTTAGTCTTTTTGTTTCGAAATGAAAAAATCATGTCAAAAATGTTACATTTTCTTCATACCGTTACGTTCTTAAAACGGTAACAAGTTACACTTTAGACAGATTATCAAAATCTACGCTTCTAGAGGGGATGTGCTGAAATATTGTAGACTGGTTCTAAATGACGATATGTAAGATTGATGCCAGTATAAATCTGGATGCTCACCAAGGTGCTCACCAATCTGCCAATGAGTATAAGTGTCCAATTTTTTATTTTATTAGGTGCTTTTCAGCATTTATCCGATAGAGCATTTTAAAACACAACGAATTATAGTTTAAAATTTTAGTAACAACTAGTAACAAAACCTGTTACTTTGTTTTAGTAACGGTAACGGTAACACGTTACGTTTTAAAATTTAAGCAGATTGTGCCCAATTTATTTATCTTATTTAGCGCTGGTTCTAAAAAAGTTTGTAAACTGCGCCAATTGTGGATAGTAGGGTTTAGGTCAACAGACCACTGTAGACAAAACCGTGGTGATTTTATTCCATTTGGAGCATTTTTTTAATAATTTTTATTTTAATTGTCAAATTTATGAGATAGAGTTATAAAACACAATGGACTATACTTTAAAAATAAAAAATGTAACAAGGAGTAAGCATAGTTTGTTAATTTGCTTTAATAATTGTAACGGTAACATGTTACGTTTTAAAATTCAAGTAACAAACATAGAATATCACACAGATCATGTCAAATTCATCTAGCTTATTAAGTGGCGAAGCGAAGCGGAGTCACTAACTTCATGTTGTCCGTCCGTCCGAGCAAAAACTCGAGAACGGATGGGAATTTCCAAATTCTGTTTTCACCAATCGACAGGTGACCAAAAAGGCTTGTTTGCTAGTGATTTTGAAACTGATTGGTCAAAGGTCAACTAGAGGGTTCTCAAATTTGGGAGACTGCTTCGCCACTTCGCTATGCGTTGCAAGCTTTGCAGGTTTATTTAATGCTACTTTTAAATAAGTTTCTAGCCGGCGCAAAAATTTTGAGCGTTTTTTTAAATAGTTTCTTGTTTTGATTCTCAAATCTATTCGACAAAGCATTATAAAACACAACAGACAGCACTTTAAAAATTTAAGTAGCAGAAAGTAACCATAACCTGTTACTACACTTTAATAATTGTAACGGTAACACATTATGTTTTATAATTCCGGTAACGAGCATTAAATAGCATGCAAATTGTGCCTAATTTGTTTGTCTTATGCAGTTCTGGCTATTTTACTGTTTCTAAGTAAGCTAGTAACCTCCGCCATCTATAGATAGTGAGGTTTAGCCCATTTTGGACAAAGCTTTGATAAATGTATCCAATTTGAAGCGTTTTTAAGTAATTTTTTGTTTTGATTGTTGAATTTATTCGATAGAGCATTATAAAACACAACGTACTGTACATTAAAAGTTAAAGTAATCACGATTAACCAAAACCTATTACTGCGCTTTAGTAACGATAATGGTAACATGTTACGTTTTAAAATTCCAAGTAACAAGCATAGAATAGCACGTAAATCGTGCCCAATTTAGTTAGCTCATTTAATTCTGCCCATTTCACTGCTTTTAAGTAAATTGATAACCTGCGCCAACGATGGATAGCATAGTTTAGGTCAACAGCCTATTCGATAATTTTATCCTACTTGAAACGTGTTTTAAATAATTTTTTTTTAATTGTCAAACTTATTCAATAGAGTATTATGAAACAGTGTGGACTGTACTTTTAAAACTAAAGTTACAAAGAGTAACCGTAATTATAACGGTAACGCTAACACGTTACAATTTATAATAGCATATAGATTGTGCTCAATTTCTTCATCTTATAGTATTGACTATTTTCGTTCATATTCAACTTGCCAGGAACAAAAATAATTGTCTGTGAAAGAAAATCGGAGCTTTCAAGAGCACAATTTTAGAATTTTTTTCCTGACCAAGACTATCTGTGGTAATCGATATAGAAATTTGGAAGCTATCGGAGAGTTATATTTTGTTCCAGCTTTATTTAACAAAAATTCAACGCTTGCCTGTAAATTGTGAATGTGTGTTCCCAACTGGATAACAGAGTTTGTAATTATTATCGGAATGCCCGCAAAATTATCAGACAACATTCAAATTATAATTAGGTTATTTATGTCTTTCAAATGCTACTTTTTATTATTTGTCATTGGTCTATTCTTGTTTGGTTTGTGTATTTTGCGTTTCGGTAGTTGTCAAACATTTTGTATACCCAACGCAACGCATTTAATGAGTGATTTAGCGTTATAGGTGACTGATTATCCTAAAGTTTTTACGAATCTTTAAAAGTCATCATAAGTAACATGTTACTAGTTGGAAGTAACATTAAAAGCAACACTTTCAATACTTTCAAATACCATACGGTTACAAAATTTAAAGTGATAGTAACATGTTACTTTATTCCCATAACGGTAACGCGTTACATTTTCAAAGCTCCAGTAACAAGTAAGGGTTATGAGTTACGTTTTAAATGGGTGCAAAACTTATTTATACAACATTAATCTGTAACTCCCATTTTTGCTGGCAGTTTTACGTTTTTAACATCAAAATGTACGCGATTATCTCATTAATCACCTCCAGATCCGCCAACATCTCATTTAATTTATCGCATCGTAGGAAAAGCGTGCAACGCTCAAGATTAATTTGAGTTTCTTATGAATTTATTAATAACAAATGCACTGGATGCTACAGGGAGGAATAATTATTTTAGTTTCACCTTCATGAAAGTGTTTAAGTGCAGGAAACTCTTGGTACTAATGAAACTGCTGGTATTTATTTGCCTTTTAGTATACTCTTCAGACTATTAGGCGGCAACCAGTTGTAAAGCTGCCTGTTGAAAGATAATTTGCCAAAACTAGTAAGGAAAGGAAGGCAGACCTTGAAGGTCAGAGTGAGCAGATTCTAGAGAACGGCACCTCTGTAGGAATTCCCGAATGGTGCATTCCGGTTTGACTATCTTGAAGTGCTCGCGTTAATTGGGGGATAGACACAAGAAACTTAACGAATGCAAATCAGATGAAATGCACTTGGCGGCAGTTTTTGCCGTCCCTGCTGCACTCCAACGTGGAAAAAGCTGCGCGGCCGCTCGGCCACGCGAAAAGCCCACTTTTCGCCGTAATTAACTGCCCGGGCGCGTAACCAACCGGTCCGGTGATGCAACTTGCAGCAGCGAGCCGCAATTTCGGAAGCCGCATGAATTTCAATAGTCGCGCGATTCAGGTCGCGCTCGCGTCCTGTTAAATCGTGAGAAAAATAGCGGCCTGATGGCGCTCGCGAGCTGCTTGTAGGTGCGATTCCAATGACCCCGCGGACCACATCGTGGTCCGCATCCTCACACCAAGGACGCGCATAATGCCTCAGTAGGAGGCGGCAATTACGGTCTTAAGCTACCGAGGATGATGTGGATGCGCCCGCGCGCGGCGTCGCGCTAGGCGCGAAGAGGCAAATTTTTTGCCTTACGAACATGATGGTCTCAGTCAGAAAGTTCTTAGTTCAATTCTTCCGAAGCTAAATTCTATCCTTAAATAGAATTTCTTACTAATATCTTTGATAAAACATAACCGGTTACCATAATTTTATAATATAACGTGTTACTGTTATTAATCTAAAGTAACATGTTAATAATAACACGTTACTGTTATTCGTTACTCCTTTAATTTTAAGGTATAGTCCGTTGAGCTTGTAATGCATAATTTGTTACCCGAATTTTAAAATTAAAATTTATGAGCTGTGCCGTAATTTTGCGATACCTAACAAGCGTTAGTTATGTAATCTAAACGTAACTTGTTACCATTATTTGTTATATGTTACTGTTACTGTTATTTAGGCAGTTAACATGTTACTAACAACACTTTGTTCCTTTTTTAATTTCATAAATACCGCTTGCTATGTTTTATATCAACCAAATAAATTTGGGCCTCTTGATAATCAAAAGAAGAAATTATTTAGCCAACGGATGATATTGGGTGAAATTGGCAGAGATTTATTGGAAGCAGACTATTGAGCGGAAAATGTAGTGATAAGAAAGACAATCATTTGACTTACAACCACGTCTCAACTATTTTTCTGTCAAAATCTATTAGCACTGCATAAAACTACAATATCTAACAACGTAAATTGAGTCATCAAAAATGTAACTTGTTAGCATTACTTGTTCCCGTTATTATTATTAAGATAATATAACATGTTACTGGTAACACGTTAATGTTACTTTTTTAATTTTTAAAATGTAATTCGTTGTGATAAAATTGGAGAAGATTTATCAGAAGTAGGCTATTGAGCAGAAAATGTAGTGAGATGGGGGAAAATCATGATATAATCCGACTTACAGACATGTCTAAACTATTTTTTCTGGCAAAATCTATCACTAGTAAATAATCTAAAACGTGACTTGTTACTATTACTTGTTACCCGAACTTTAAACGTAACGTGTTACTGTTATCGTTATTCAAGTATAGTAACACATTACTATCACTAGTCTTTACTCCTTTATTTATTAAAACATAGTTTATTGCGTTTTATATTCCGCTTGCAGGCTTTTTGACAATTAAAACAAAAAATCATTCAACCAGTGCTTTAAATTGGCGGATATTCATGGAAAACGGAATATCCAGCGGAACGTGTAACTAATGGAAGGAGCAGCTTGAAATACAACAATAGGCAAGTTCCTGCATTCTCTGCACAGTTGAACGAACTGCAGCATATAATTTTTTAGTAGACCAACTCTGAAAGTTGTACAAATCTTACAGTTATAAAAAATACAAATCAGCATTATGTAACCATCCAATAGGGCCCTCCTTGAGGTCTTACTAAAACACATAGTCACAAGTTACAGCGCAGCCACTGTCTTTATATGGTTACATTTATAAGAGCATATCAATTTGTTGCAAAACATTTTCTGTGGTGCGTAGTTTGTGTAATACAACTCGACAGTTTAAAATCAATTTTACAAGCTAAGTAACTGTTTTTATAAATCTTAGCGATAAACTTTAACGTGTTACCTTCAACCTTACGTTACCAAAACGTAACGCATTATACGCTACTTCTTACACGTAACACGTTATTTATGATCAGATACTTATACTACATTTTGTAAGAGAATTCATTTAACTGCATGTTTTTATCTTCTAATCTAAAAAAATTTGGAAATTTCTAAAATAGGAACAGTAGACCACGTTATTTAGGTATCCTGATAATGATGAAGGGATTTTCGATGAGTTGAGTTTTGAACGCTATTTGGGAGGTAAAATAGAGGCAAATTCGATGAACTAATTTGTTAACGGTTGGACCAGTACGCATCAAGCTACCCAACTGCCAAAGTTTCCAAAACCTTGCAAAAATTCAGTTTCAAGCGATCGGTTCATTAAAGATCTTTAACCCACAAGATTAGCAAAAACAAGTTGAGCGACATCAGCTTCAAACTCATTGTGACAAAAGTTGACCTAGAAGTTGGCTAACCAACTCCGATCAAGATTAAGGCGGACAATCTACGAAGTATAGGGCGTTCAAATACTTCTCACCTGCATTTACCAATGCAATGGCCATGTTTCAAAAATTGGTGTCAGAATTGCTGGCGTGTGACAGGTGCAACGATTAATTACCGTAGTATTTTCTACTCGCTACGTAAGTCCTTTAGTATTGAGATGAGTTTAACATATTTGTTTAAGGTTGATGGTTAAAGGACGTTATAGAAGGTACCATCAACTTAAAAATAGCGACCCTGTATGTCTATATAAAGGTTTTGAGCGTTTTGGAAGATGTACTCCTGGATTGTTAGCATTCCTGTATCTCTACGAAGGTCGTGGTTTTGGCAAACCTTGGGAGTGCCAACTATGGGCTGTAGAGTTTAGTTTTCTATGATCTGAATGTTAGTGAAGTGAATGTTTGCGACCAATCCCAAACTGGAGCATACATCATGATAGGGCGGACAATCATCTTGTACAAGACGAGCTTGTTGGTGTATAATAGTTGGCTCTAATATTGGTTTTGATCTAAGGTCACTCCTTTCAAAGATCCTGTCCAGGTCGTTTCACTAGTGAGGGTGAAGAACGGGACCACCGAGCCACCCATTGCACCAGTCTCGCATGAGGTCTAGTTCTTTTGCAGTCATCAGGTTAATAATCTGGACAGCACCACTGTATCATCTGCGAATTGGGCCAGCAAAACTTTCTTCCGAAGAGGAAAGACCAAACAAGCTAAACTATCAGTAGTATGATTGCTGTGAAGGTCCATCTTGTACATTAACAGTGGAGATTACTTAAAATTTACTTCTTGATGTAGCTGATGGGTAGTGGAGTGACTAAAGTGGAAGCCAAACTGACTATTTGGCTATTTGAGGTTATGTGGAACTTATAAATTCATCCAGATGTTCCTTTGTTACACGAAGTTTGTCCAGGGATGCCTAATGGCTCAATATATTATAAGTGTTCTGCGGAAGAAGTTTAAAATGACGAAAATCCAAATATGGTAATGTATCTAGTAACAATTGGAACACTGCGATATAGAGGTTATACTGAGGTTGTAGTGTCAATAATTCATTGATGCATTTGGGGTAATTTGGCCATTTTTTAATATGTTGTTTTTGACTTTTCATTTGATTAGTTTTGATTGTTTTTGCACCAACTGTTCGATCTCACATTGGGTTGTATTTTGATTGTTCGTCTTGCTTAGTTATGGTCTTACAATTAATTAGGGAGAACATATAAGTATTATCATTTGATAGTGGCATTACGTCAGATATTAGCATTATAAGGGAAAATAGTTCCGGTTGTGAAGAAAGTACTAATACTAAAGGAATGATACAAAGAATAAAATTTAAGGAAGACAATTCTAGCTGAATCTTGGTATACTTTGATATGTTCCGGAAATAGTACCAAGCATTCTATATATGAAGTCCTATTAAAGTCATACGTTGGTGAGACGCCTAATCTAGATTCTAAGGTTAAACCAACGTTTACGTTTAAAGCTAGCGTAAATGTAGATTTTACAAAGGACGCTTCCAAGGGGGGGGGGGTGAAGTTGGAAAATCGAACAAATTTCTGTTTTTTTAGAATATCTTTCAAATTAAAAGAGATAGGACGATGGAGCTTTCAATGGTTTGTAGCTAGTAAAGGATACGATTTTTTAAGGAAAAGTTTAATCGCTTTTATATACGTGGGTAACATTCTTCAAGGGTAAGGTTAATCGCTTCTATATAGTTATTTTTGAATCACTCCTGAGGAGAAAGATGGCACATTTTGCCTCATTGTAGCTCGCACTGATTACGTTATGGATCATACGCGAGTTTGTCCAAGCGTACCTACAGGGTGTGCCAATTAACACACTTTATCTTTATCAAATTGTAATTTTAGCTGAGTTTTCTTTATTATTCTAGTGTCTTCATTGGTGTAAAGGGCAAAGGTCTAAATTTAGTGTCCACTTACTACATTGACCATTTAGACCTATATCAATATGGTTAACTAATGCGGGTTTCTCGAACTTTGGGGTGTCGGAATTAACTAGTCTATTGGAGAGCCCCCCTTTTATCGGCCACAGAGGCGATGTAAAACATTTGTAGAAGGAATTTGAAGGTGCTGAAATTGGAAAAGGAGTTATCCCATGTTCACGCCCGGAGTTTTGGGTGATAAAGATGCTTAAGCTAATGCTAGTCCATGACCAAAGAATCCATTTGGTTTTATCGAATAATGTGGCATACTAAATAATGGATTTACTCGTAAAATGTGTTCGTTTAACCAAACCAATATCTTCTAGATTAAATTAATACCGCTGCTTGCCGTGTATAAGACGCGATTTCTAGAGCTACTGTGTACTGGTTTTCACCTATTCTTTCTATGATTTTGGAGGTTGAGGCTAAGATTACCCAAAAAATTATTTATTAATAACATTTGTCTAATTTAGGCTCGCCTTGTACTTGACGTGTTGGAATTAACATTTTGACTTTATCTGCTCCTGGCTCATTCACATCTTCCACGTAGCATTTATTATCAAATCGCAAGCTTGAATAAAACCGTTTAATGTGGTAGGGTTACCTTTATAGTTAGGGATTAGTTTGAGGGATTTGATACACACAGATGCTTTTTCCATGACTGTCTTTGTTGCTCTGGCAATCCTACCGACTGCGCCAGTTGAGTTTTTTTAGCATTATGGTTGAGATTAACATATTTATTTAGGCCAATAATACAATAATATTGTAGTATACAAACTTTGTGCGATGTAACTTATTCTCTATTACAACTTGCAAGAAGACAGTCTACTGTCGCATATTTCAATTTTAACAAAACATCACTTACACACCCCCCTCAAAAACGAGAAAAATTAAACTACAATAATAATCTATACAGACTACAATTTTCATTTATTTTATGACGTAGCGAGGTCCATTCAATACTTCGTTTGAGTGCCATTTTACCTCCGGTAGGAATAGTCCAAGTAGGCAACTTCCCCGCGCTCCAGTCGGAGCAAATCCTCCGCGAGCAAGTAATAAAAGGATTAATTAGATGCAAT
The DNA here is from genome assembly GCA_036346155.1 of Sinelater perroti. Lineage (NCBI taxonomy): Eukaryota > Metazoa > Arthropoda > Insecta > Coleoptera > Elateridae > Sinelater > Sinelater perroti. The sequence continues at coordinate 1,939,373 of JARFIY010000008.1, forward strand.
AATCGAGCATACGAGCAGGGTTTAGCGAAGTGCAGTGACCTAGGGAGCGACAGGATGCACACAAACGTGTCTTTACGTCCCAAGCTTATGCGTGTTATTATTCTTAATTCCGCGATGTTGCGAGCGGGTCGGTTCCGTTTTCGCTCCACAAAGGTGCTCGCTGCTTATTCGAGCGAGCGCCGCGATTGTTTGTTTACTTCCTCAAAGGAAACGCCGCGGAGTGATGACGTATGGCGCACTGGTATTGACATGGGCACGTTTCGGCCATACTCGTTAATTTTGCAAGCAGTTTATAATGGGGGCGTCATGTTCCTCAATTGCTCAAATCTGTTTGAACAGTTATTGCTGAATATTCAACATAAAGAATGAAATCAACTTCTTGAACAGAATTATCAATAGTGGGGCGCTGATAATCCACACCTGTGTAACGGGTGGTCAAGTTCTAGCAAGATGGTGCCGTATCACTTCTCAACAGACGCCAAAAAGTCAAATAACTCCGTGTTTTTTAAATGTTAAATAAGAGATTATAGTTGGTGGTCAACAAGACCCCTTTTTGAACCCTGTGTTATACTCGCTCACAGTTTTAACAATTGCTTTACGATCTAATGCCACGCATTTTTGCAGGAGATGAGTGATTACGAGCGAATTAGGCGGTCGTGCCTAAAACGCGGAGAGTTGTGGGAGGATCCCGATTTTCCAGCTACGCAGTCATCAGTCTTCTACCACCAAACACCGCCGTTTCAGTTCACATGGAAAAGACCAAAGGTAAGGCATCAACATTTTGTAACCTCTAATTTTTGTTGTAAAGACTGGGGGAAGTTTTTGCACTTTGGGTAATACTGGATAAGTTAAAGGCGACTCGATGAATCCTAACTCAATCTGCACTAAGTAGCCCAATTTGTCACTTTGCAACCGGCCTTCCGGCCACAATTGAGCCGAAGGTTGTCGCGCGTTATATTTAGGCCTTTGTGGGTCATTGTTACAGCAGATGGTAATTTGATGTCATCTAATCTTCGCGGCAAACACGATGCCGTGCCGCAGTGACGAAGAAATATTTTCATTCCAGCACCAGTCAGCGGAAAACCTTATTGTAACGTGGGATCTCGCTTACTTCACAGCTTTCCCACTTCAATTAAAGAGCGGAGCAGGGCATTGTTAGCCGCAAGAATGCCTGCTCAACTAGAATCGTGCGGAGCTTTGGGAAGTAGGCTGGCGCAATTAAAAAGGTTTATGCGATTTATTTAAACAGCGCGGGTAGGAAGTAGACGAACACAATAAAGTGTTTTGGTTTGGCTGAGTTGTAATGTTGATGCGGCTCGCAATACTTCTTGTGATGCTTGTACTAGCGAGAGGCGACTGCGTGATCAATTTCGAAGCGTCAACGCTTGGGTGGAGTCTCGTTTTAATTAATCCACTATGTATGATCAGTCCTAGATATTTTACTTGAATTCCATTTTGGATTTTATATACAATTCCGTGCGTGTTAACTCTACGACGTATATATCTAGCAAATTAAAAGAAGTTAAAGACTCTTGGAAGTAAAAGTCTATCGCCCCATGAGTCGGAAAATGGGGTAAGATGGAGTAAGATGGGGTAAGACGGGGTAATATGGGGTAATGTGGGGTAATATGTGGTAAGAAGTGGTAAGATGACCAACATCAAATACCGTCTTGCCCTACAGTGGGGTAATATATAATCAAAGCTTTCACGATTATTTTTAGACAAAAAAACTGACTTTTTGACGACTGTTGAGAAGTGATGCGGCACCATCTTGCTAGTTGATGTGAAAGCATAAAAGAAAATTTTAAATGCTTTGAAATAAGAAAGGCTGCCCTTTCAACTGTCTGAATTTTTGATTTACTAAATCAAGTACTCTCAGGGGAGACTATATTCCCTCATTTTCGTGAGGGAGCACTATATGACCCCAGTGGTGGTTCCACCCCGTTACAGCCACAAATATCAACATCTCGACGTTATTTTTTATAGATCACATTGTGGGAGAATTTTAATGAGGCTCGTAATAAAACGACTAGGGGTTTTAAGGCTACAGGACTGAGCTAGTTCTCTAACTCTGGATTAATGATGGTAGAAATAGCAAAGCAGGCAAATCGTAGATGATCCGGGAAGAACTCCCAACATCTTGCTAAAAATATTTAGTGCAAAACAGTTCCATAGAATGGCAAGGTGAATTCGAATAATAATCCTCCATCATGTTGTTAATTAGAAGAAGGCAGAGGGTCAAAAGTCAAAAATCTTATCATCCAAAAGGCTGGCGCGAAAGAAGGAAAAAGTGAAAGAACACAAGAGAAGATTTGGGATTTTTTCTAAGATGACGAGAGGTAATTTTGCCTTCAGAAAACTTCGTCTTGGTTCAATTAAAAAGATGCGGTGGAGAAGAACTTTGCGTACTACAAAAGCAAGGTAACGAATTAGATGTCAACTAAGCATCAACACTGCATCTTGCCTCATGACATAAGTCATCTTACCTTATCTCAGTGGACTAATGGTAAGATGACTTTTCGCAAATTTCTACTCATTGCATGGCTAAATAGAAACATAAAAAATTGGAAAACAGATTTAATTAAATTTGGCCATGCTAAAGAAATTATGTTAGTCTCTTATCCAACTTTCCTCCAGAGCACGTGAGACTTGCACTTCATTATCACGTTTTAATTGGTGCTAAAAGATTATCACGCTTTAAGCAGTAATGAAAGTCACCAAAAATCATAAAGGAACCTAAATAAATATAAAGGTTATGAAGATACGTTGGCCATTTTCATTTTCATTCATTCATCTTGCTGCGTCTAATCCCCTCGGCTGCTTTTTATTTGAATAAATCTTGACAAGTAACAATTGACAAAGATGTGGAAGAATTTTTTAATGAGGTTCGTAATAAAATGGCTAGTGGTCTTGAGACTACAGGTACTGAGTTAGTATTCTCCAAATCTGGCTTCATGATGGCAGACATGACAAATTAGCAAAACCCTAGATAATTTGAGAAGAACTCAGTCAGTCATGATGAAACTCAAACCTTTTTCTTAAAATGATGAGGTGAATTCGAACGATAATCTTCTAATTGCCATGTTGTAGGCAGCCATACTTAGAAGAAGGCAGAGGGCCCAACCTTCTTCCTTCAAGTCAAAATTTATCATCCAAACCACAAGAGCACAAGAAAAGATTCTGAATTTTACACGCCTGAGGTTTCTAAGATGCCGAAGGGAATTTTTGCCCTCAGACAACTTCGTGTTGGTTCAATTAAAAGATGCGGAAAAGAAGAGCTTTGTGACTACCTTGCCTTAACTACTACTACGACATCCAATAGCCTCTAAGTAGCTGAATGTAAATATAAAATTGAAAAACAGATTTCATTAAATTTGGTCATTACACTACTCCTCTCCCCCACAGTATATGAAACTTGTACTTCATTATCACGCTTTATGCCGGTACTAAAAGTCACCAAGAGGCTTAAAGGAATTTAGACAAGTATAAGGGTTATAATGTTACTGTGCTCATCCATCAAATTTAAGAAGCCCAAGTTTTTCATTACCAAAAAATTTGGAAAAGTTTTCTCCCTTACATTTGATATTCATCTCGCGTCTGCTCCCTTCGGCTGCTTTTTATTTGAACAAACCCTGCACATTATAACGGTTATATCTGCAGAAATAAAATAGAAATCGAGCGTTGCATAACAAAAAATTATCCCATTACCTGCAATAATTGCCTAGAAGTGACTCTGGAGGAAGAGAGGGGGAGGGGAGGAACCGTAGCAATAGAGCGGCCATGTTAGGCAAACGCACCATTCACTCGCCCGCCATTGCGAGATGACGGAGGAAATTCCAACGGTCTGTTCCGGGAATCGAACCCGAGCTTCCGGAGCCTCCCTAAACGCGGCGCCTTGCACTATGCAGCAGAGCCCGATGTGGCCGAACCAACTCGCGGCGGCTTCTGATTTTTTGAGCTGCGGTTCAACAGCACCGCTGCGACTGTGATTTCCGCCACCGCAAGGACAGATTCTTCCAGTAATAGCGAACGCAACGGATGAGTTGCTGCACGGTCAGGTTGCGGTCGTATCGCGGTTCGTGAGACTTGTCCGCCTGTTTAGAGCGTCGCGGGTGGTTTGGTTTGGCGCTACAGAGGAGGCCATACGAAATACGTGGATGGTGAAGGATAGGAGTTTATTCACATAGAACACACTATGTCTTTACCATTGCCTTCGATTACTTGGGAGATTATTTTCTTCAAAACGATGATCTTCCTCATCAAATGTACGAAGAAACTTTGAGAAATACCTAAATTGTTTTTCTATTACCTTAACCTCCTTATCCTTTGAACTAATTCCGTCATCCTCGAAAACTTTTGATTTTTATGTTTGCAAAGTACAAACTCACCTACTGCTTCAAACTTCCTGACTGATTTAAGTCAAGGCCGACCCCTCAACGCATTACCTATGATTACCCGTTTGGTTTTATCGTTATTGAGTTAGCTGATAGTTGAAGTTGGTTAATCTATCTGGTCTATGACCATTTTTGGGCTCTAAGTCTGTTGGCCTTTCTTTGCGTCAAATTTCCTGACCAAATGTCTGAAGGAACTTTGAGAATAAATTGAATTATCTTTTTCGTTACCCTAACCTTCTTACCCTTTTGATCTCTAATTCTCTCCATCTTTGAAAACTCTGTTTTGGTTTAGATTAGAAACACTAGAATCTTTGCAGTTATTGACCTCGCCTTCAACTTCAAGTTTTCTTTAAAAATGTTTTTATATTTACAAGGTACGAACTCATCTAATGCTCCAATCTTTCTGACTGATTTAAGTCAAGGCCGATCCCTCATTGCATTACCTGTGATTACTCCTTTGGTTTGATGATTATTGAGATAGGTGATAGTTCATGTTGATTAATCTATCTGGTCTATGACCATTTTGGGCTTTACATCTGTTGGTCTTTCTTTGCGTCAAACTTTCTGACCAAATATCTGAAGGAACTTTGAGAAGAAACTGAATTATCTTTTCCATTACTTTAAACTCCTTACGCTTTTGATCTCTATCCTGCCCATCCTTCAAAACTTTGTTTTGATTTTGATTAGGAACACCAGGACCTTTGCAGTTATTGACCTCGCCATCTACTTCTTCAATTATTCTATTGGCTCTATGATCACTTTTGAATGCTAGGTCCGTAGATATTTGCCCCGTTATCCTCGATCTTCTTACTCTTTTGATTACTGCTTCCTTTCCTTTTTCAAAAGCTCTTATTTGGTTTAAGTAATAGTTAGGAACCTTTAAAGTTACTGACCTCAACATAATTTTTAAGAGTTATCTGAAAATGTTTTCCCCACCTACCGCATCAAATTTTCTGACTGATTTAAGTTAACGCCGACATCTAATCGCATTACCTGTGATTACCACTTTGGTTTTGTCATTATTGAGTTAAGTGATAGTTAAAGTTGATATCTGATATATGGTCTTTGTTGAACACTGTTTTCTTTAAAAAACGATCTTCTTGATAAAATGACTGATGAAACTTTGAGAAAAGACCGAGTTATTTTCCCCATTACCGTTGATCTTCTTACTCTTTTTATTACTGGTTTCTTCCCTTTTTCAAAAGCTCTGTTTTTGATTTACGCAATAGTTAGGAACCTTTGTAGTTAATGACCCCACCATCGTCTTTGAGTTTTATTTGAAAATGTTTTGCTCATCTATTTTTTTAAATTTCCCGATTTACTTCAGTTCACGACGACCTCCCGTCGCATTACCTATGATTACTGCTTTGGTTTTATCATTATTAAGTTAGATGATAGTTGAAGCTGATTAGTCTATGAGTTCACTTTTGAACTCTAGTTGAAGTGAATCTGTTGGCTCTTCGATTATTTTCTTTAAAAAGACGATCTTCTTTATAAAATTCCTGAAAAATCTATGAGAAAGGACCGAGTTGTTTTCCCCATTACGCGCATCATTATTGCTTCCTTCCCTTTTTTAAAAACTCTTTTTTGGTTTGGGTAGTGGTTAGAAACCTTCGTAGTTGCTAACGTCACCATCTTTAAGTTTTATTTGAGAATGTTTTTATATTTGTAGGACATAAACTCATCTACTGCTTCAAGTCCGACCCTCTATCATATTATCTATCATTACCACTTTGGTGTTTTGTCACTATTGATACCAAGGTCATATTAGTGACTTTTTACTCCTTCCCAGTTTACCAAAACTTTCCTTACGATAAACTGGGCCTGTATGGTGAAAAAGAGTGCATTCTTTGGTGTCGCACTTAATTTCATACTTTGCGGAAGTTTAGTCAAACCGAAGGTATTACAGAGGTTTGTAATTTTCTAAAAAACATTTTCAAGTCGTAGGCATCGAAAAACCTGTGAACGCAAGGAATCTGAGGAGGGGGAACTTTGTTCAACGTTTCAACCGTTATAATGGTAGCCTTGAAGATATAACATCTGCACTGTCCTAAGATTTATTATTATCTTCGCTTCTATGGTGAAGAGTCAAGACACTTCTCTTGAACCATGAGGATATCGGCGCGAATCTCGCTCAATTATTGATAAAATTGAATTTTAAGCTGGTTCTTTTTATAAGAGTGCTCTTTACTTCAACATAAAAACAAAAAAATCATTAAATGGATGAAGGATGAAGGAAGAAGGTCGATTTCTTGCATCTTTGTTTCTTTATTTCTTCACTAATTTGAAAGTACTTAGTATAATTTTTGACCGTGCTTCAATGGATTTGGAGAGGAACCCATCGGGAACCTACAGCTTATTCTTCCAAAAGGTTTTTTGTTTAGCTCCATATTTCTGTTAATGTTTGAGGTCTAGGAGAACATCCAGATCCATCTCTGTAGTGGAGGAGAGTGTCATTTTCTATTTCAATGGTAATCACCCTGTCGTCATGCTAATTTTTACAATTAATTAGCTTTTTTTGACCAACTTTGAAGGTGACGGCTTGTACGTTAATATTTTTGTGGATGAATGGGTTAAAGATGGGCCCCAATCTTAGGTTTCGATAGAACAGCCATGATAAAAGTCTTCATCTTACTTTTCCGAGCTCGAATAGCAATTTATTGATGCTCATACTAATTTTTAGGCAGAAGGAAAAAAGATCTGGACAATGTCTTTTTTCTTAGATCTGTTACCAAACAAGGTTGTAAATGAGGCTGGTGTTGGGAGTTATTTCTTAGGTAGATGATGATTTTTTCGATGAATATTAATGATGGGACCTTTTTATAAGATGAATCTATGGTGCTTTTTTCCAACTATTGCCCATAGTATTGGAGAATTTTACCATGTAAGATTAAGGAAATCTGGAGTTATTTGAAAAATGCGACTAGTTATTTCTTAAACGATCACTATAATGCCTAATATATCTTTTTTTAATGGAGCCGCAATTTTTTTAGTTTTTCCCAAGGCAGTCTCGCCTTATTCTACATTAGTGAATTCCTTGTAACATTCTCAAATCACTCTAGATGTCTTTTGTTTGAGAGTATGGAAATATATTTTCCAAAAGGAAAGGCAAGCCTTTCTTTTGATCTTTCACCATGTCTTAGATCCAAAAAATTCTCTGTTGCAGTGAGGATGTTGTCTCTATTGCCTCCATTATGATAAGACAAGAAATTCTTTGAATCAAAGTTTCAATTTGGTGCTTTCTTGTTTAACCTTGGGCTACCGTATCAGCGATGCATATGTTAGGGCTGGTATAGTTTACATCTAGTGTACCCTGATTTGTCACAAGTTCATCTAAGTACTACCAGAGTTTTTATATGTTGGTTTTAAGTAAGTTTAGAGTTTAAGATGACCCCGGAATACTTTCTTTAGCGTGCCTGATTCTTTTTCTTCCCGTAAATGGTAGTACGATGTTTTTAGAGGGCTGTACGTAAGACTTTCCTTCAGTCCACCTAGATAACCTCTGCGTATGTTTCCTGATCGTGTTAATGAACTTCCCTTATAAAGGATGATTAAATCATCCTCACAGCATTCAGCTGAGAATCCTTCTTTGCTAAATATGATAAACTTAGTCACATATTGATGGCTCAAGAAACAATTTCTCTCATTAAACATTGTCTTATCTAAAAGTCACCACTATGGAAGTTTTGGCATTGTAGGGCATCCCTCTATAGTTCGAATTTGCCCACTGATTTCCAAAAAGGACTTACATTCAAAACCCTGCTGTACTGCACCAGACTTGCAAATTCATGCCCTTAGAACGAGCGCGCCGCTCCGCGCCGGACTCGTTTCGCAAGGTTGTCGTTGATTTTATGCTCACCATTAGATCCGAAAAATATGGATGTAGGTTTGCCTGCGTAGGTAACGATCGGCCGTTCACTTTCAGTGGGGCGTTAAAAACGTCTGCACTTTTACGGACGAGGTGCTCGCTGCAGGCTACGTGAACTTGCCACGGTAGCTTGGCCCACAGCTAATTACAAAATCTATTAACTCCAGATGCGCAACTGATAAACAAAATGCGTGCGTAATGTGCTGCGACTGGTTTGAGGGACCAGAAGTAAGTCTGGCCCGCAGCCGCTAATGAAACGCGTTTCCACATCCTACGTGGAGCGTATCTTAAAACGAAAGTGGATTTGGTCTTGTAAACTTTGCGGATTATGCAAGACCAGCAGCCGTTTGAGAATGCAAGAGAATACGGTTGGCGATATTGCTCAACTCATTATGATAGGTAATTAGAAAACTAAGTTTGTGAGTTTTGCGTTCATCACGGTGACCTCACGTCGATTACAAACGACCATAAACGGTCGAGCCAAATTCAACGATCTAAGAAACCACCAGAGTACCTCCCCTTTATCATCCAAACGTCTAAACTAAATTCAATAATTCCTTCTAGAACCTCTTCCTTACCATTTGGAACGTTTTTCTTTTAAAACCAAATTATTCAAAATTTTCTAGCTCATTTGGAACAGCCGTTTTGACATCACCTAATTTTTATTCTACCTTAGAATGGAATTTGGAAATTTCAAGAACTCCCACACCACAATTCTTTAAAACACAAACTTTTAACTTCTACCCCCCCCCCTCTCTTGTATATTAAAATCTCTATTTTAGAAGATTGAAACTAAAATACAATTCTCAAATATAACTCTTCCATTCTCTCTGCTGCTTGTGGAACTCTCGACATAAAGATTTTGTTTTAATACCCTCTCTCTATATTCTACTTCAACTTGAAATTCTGTAAATTCGCGTACTACAAAGCAAAACCCTTTAAAATGTCTATATAAATTTTTAACCTCTACTTTCTTGGTGTACAACTCTCCCATTTTAGAAAATTTAAACAAACTTTATAGACTCTTGAAAACAAAATTGAAAAACATCCAAAATTTTACATTTACTCCATCTGTTACCTCTAGAACCTTCTGTCCTCTTAATTTTCAGTTGTTAGTTTTAGTCAGCGGTTTCAATAACCCATCTTTCCATTTTTCCGATTCAAAAATCTTATCTTTTGAATTCCTTAACAGCCTTCGAAAACAAAATTGGATGAATATAAAAAATTGCGCATTTTTACTTCTTCTATTGTCTTCAATTTCTCTATCCTCTCTGCATTTTACCCCAATATAGATTTGTACAACAAAATTTTTAATCTCGTCTATTTTAGAAAACTACAACTAAAATTCACTTTGTAGAGGCCAAAAACAAAATTTGAATAATAACCTACGTGCTTCTAGAACCTCTCCCCCTGTTGTTCCGATCCAAAAATTTTATCTTTTGAATTCTTTTACAGCCCTCGAAAACAAAATTGGATGAATATCAAAAGTTGCGCACTTTCACTTCCTCTGTTATCTCCAACTTTCCTGTCCTCTCTGCATTTTACCCTAATATAGAATTCAGCAACTTAACAGCTCAAATCTAGAGCTCGTTGCTCTAGTACTCCAAGAATTTCTACAACAAAATTTTTAATTGCTTCTATTTTAGAAGGCTACGACTAAAATTCACTTTGTGGAGGCCTGTGCACTTTCATTTCCTCTGCTGCTTCTAGAACCCTCCGTCATCCTTGTTGAGGCTTTTAATTGTTTTATTTTCTGCATGTCTGCATGTCTGCATGTCTTACCTCAAAATGAAGCTTGGTTATTTCAAGAACTCCTATAACAAAATTTAGAAAACATCCTTAATTTTTTACTTCATTCTTTTTGTAGATTCTAGAGTTCTTGAATTCTAAATCTTCTATTTTAGAAGATCAAACAACAATTAACGGACTTGGTAGACTTTGAAAACAAAATTTGCAAATAATTCTAAAATTTCTACTCCCCGCTGTCTAATTGAAAAGCTTTTTCGACGTTCTCTAAACTCTACCCTAAATAGAATTCGCAATTTTAAGAACTCTCACGCTAAAATTCCATAAAACACAAATTTTTAACTCTACCTTTTAGGCGTGCAAATTTTTCACTTCAGAATTTTTTATATTAGAAAAGTCAAACTAAAATTCACAGACCACTTTTTAATTTTTTTCCGAATTCTACCTCAAAATGGAATGCAGCAATTTTTAGAACTCGCAAAACATTTTTTAATACAATTCTTGAATTTCTACTTTTCCTTTACATAACTGTTTTATGTTAGAATCCCTCATTTTAGATGACTAAAACTAAAATTCACTTACTTAATGAACCCCAAGAATAAAATTTTAAGAGTATTTTTAATTTTGCACTTCCACTCCCTTCGTAACCTCTAGAACCCCAAGCTTTCCTACTTTAAAGTTTCCATTTTTTTATTTTTCCTATACTTTACCTCCTTTTGGAATTCAGTAAATTCAGGTATTCTCAAAGCAAAATTCTGTAAAATAAAAACTGCTCTCGACTCTTTTATTTTGGAATCTCTAGTTTTAGAAGGTTAAAACTAAAATTCATTAATTTTATAGACCCCGAGAACTAAATTTTGAATATATCCCGTTACACCTGCCCCCAGTATTTATAACTCAATGTCTTTATTTTTTGCGTTTTAGCTCAAAATGGAATTCAGAAACTTCAAAAATAATTTAAAGCACAATTTTTTACCGCACTTTGTCTCTACCTTTCAAATCCCTTATTTGTGGAATTCCAAAATCGCTTTTATTGCAATTAATTTAAAAAGTAACAGCTTCTTTAATTTATGAAAACAATTTTTTAATTCCTATCCTCACCATATATAACCTTTGCCTTTAATTCCTCAACCTTCAACCCTTCAAAAATCAGAAATCGGTGTAGAACCCTTTTATTTTACAATTTTCTAATATAGAAGATACCATGTTGCCTGTCTCACTTTTTCAAGGCCCTTATTTTTTCAATTGTCTCTATATTTTACCCGAAAATGTAATTAGAAATTTCAAGAACTCCCAAAAACAATTTTTAAAATACAAATTTTTATCACGCCCCCCTCTCCTTTTCGAGATCCTCTATTTGAAGTTCAAAATCGTCTTACGCAATTTGTAAACTTCCAAAATCACTTTTATACAAAAAATGCAAAAGTGCTTTCCTTTTAATTTCTTAAAAACAATTTTTTAGCCTCCAACTTGAACAACTTTAAAATTCGGAAATCTTAAAAATCCTCAGGATTCAATTCTATGCTTTCCAGAACCAAATCATTCATGCAGCTCTATCCGTTCAGAATTTTTCTTAAATCCTAAATTGTTTACAGCGACTTAGAAAATTTCCATTTTCCAGTTCCTTTCCTTAGTGTTTTACCTTTGTAAAACGCTACTTTTCATTTTGAATACTCATCACGTTCTTTTAACATCAAACCCCTTCTTCATCCTTCCCTGCATATGGCTTTGGTTTTTTTGCACCCCTCAATGATGGTTTCTAAATTACTTTGGACAACCTCAAGAGCTCCGAAAACTCACTTTGGCAAACAAGAAATTTTGCACCACAATCGCTGAGAATGAAGAAGAAACACGGCTTCAGGGTCACTTGGACCCGACTTATAGCTTCCTCAGTAACCCATCGCCATGGAAGAGCGTTCTCGTCGCCGGTTCATTGAGGAACTATTAAACCTTGCACTGGACAAGGCTGACGTTCCACAATTTTTTACATTTTTAAATTTCCCTGAACCCTTCAATTTGAACAACTTAAAAATCTTTCAGGCCCCTCTCTTGCAAAGCAAAAATTTTGAATTGCAACTAGTACAAACAAAGAATAGACCTGAGACACTAGAGCAGGATCCATAACTAACTCGGTGACTAATCTGGTGGACCATTTTTGGCCGGTTCCAGGTTTTTTAATAAAACTCTTATCTTACCTCTTCAGTGCATACATTTTTGCATTTTCTAAACCCTTTCTTGTTGACTGGTTTCTAAGTTAATATGAAACCACTTCATAAATTTTCAGAAACCCCTTTTGCAGAACGAAAATTTTGGACCACAACGTCTAAGAACAACGAATAAACATGGCTCGTGAGGATGTTGACGTAGGGACACTAGGCGCGATCCATAGCTTACTTAGTGACCTCCTTAGTGGAGTGTTCTCCTCATCTGTTTGTTAGGAAACTTTAGACCTTGCGTCAGACGGCTTGGATACTCGCCCCTAGAATATTTTGAGCTTGCTCCTAGTCTATTAAGCAATAAGGTGGCCAAATTTTTGATTACAGCCGTTAAGGTAGCAATCAACTACCTGTTGAACACTTATGGTACTCCTAACACCTGGGCTTTGAGATGTGCCAGTCAGCGTGCTCCTAATGTTACCATATATGGATTAATAGTCTTCTAATATGAATGCGGTACCACCACAAAGCCACAATGGTTTCTCGTTATTGCCATTTACTGACAAACAACCTTGCAATCAATGATCCAGTTGCCCTTAAACATAAACAAGGCTCGTGGTATCAGAATTCATAATGTAGGTAAGGCAGACTCAATACTAAGACCTGATGGTCAATTCGAATCAGGTATCAAGCAGAGAAATTTGTAGATTAAGAAGTATCAGATATCTGTTAGGACCAAAAGACTTAGTTCTATAAAGGCTCACCTCCAAAGGAAATTTTTTGTAACGAAACTTATAGAAGAATTTTGCCCTTTTCCCGTCTAATGGAGGAATATTTCAAATATATACCAAAAGGAAAATTTACAAGTAAACGATTAAATTAAATTTAAAAATTACACCAAACATACAGTTGATCTAATCGAAATAGTAAATTTTACAACCGACTGTACAATTATTCTTGCAATGCAATTAAGTGATGTCATCTTAAATTTGCTGCATCATTCTGTATGTGATGGCCACGTCCTTTTTTCAGGATTTGTGTAACAGGCCAGGGTTCGTGCAGGATGGACCAATTCAGTTCGACATCACTTCAGGAAAAATGGGTAAGCATGGGATTGTTGTTACTACGACTGCTTGTCGCGATCACTTATAGCGGAAATCATTTGCATAACAAACAGGCAAGCTGCGCGCACAAACTTAATTAGCTCTGTTTGATTCATAGCTTTCAATTTTTATTTGATTCATCTATTAACGCAGTCACCAGAACGTTCCAGTTTGTTATGACTGCAGTTTTAATATTTCTACCTTGGTTTAGGAAATTTGTGCACGGGGTGCAAAGAAGTCAGGCTGCGTTCACCAAGACCCTGGTTCGAATCTTAGGAAAGTTAGTTTTTTACTTTTTGCAAAGCTGTGAATTATAACGGACAAGTTCAAATCAATTCAGTATTGAAACTGGCCAGGATGTGTGCATGCATGCACGCAACGTAGCAATGACACAGCGGAAACACGTAATTATTACGCCCGTCGCACTGCCACTGCTGTTTTTTCCAAGTTTGCTGCAGCTGCAGTCGTCCATCTTAATTTACTATGGCGTTATGTACCAGACGTCCTTTTTGGACTTCAAATTAAATTTGTCCATCGTCTCCACCAGAGTCGTGATGCCAATTATCGCACAATACATAAATCTGGTATGTGGCATAATTCTGCAGAATACATCGAAGGCCATTTTTGCTCGAAGCATCAGAAATTGCACTTTTCCTAATTGAAGGAACCAGAATTGCTTGTCTGCGCTTTGCTTCCGTTTCACCACCAACCGACCCGCGAGGTCTTTTTCTCAATGTAGAACTCGATCATGACGTCTGGACTTTCCTTATTATTTTTTAAACCACCAAACAGACAAACTGAAAAAGATTGAGTCTTCCGAGCTACAGGCGGTTTGCAAACGTTGCATTTGTACACAAAGCTTGAGAAGACCATTTTGTTTTATCTGTTTTGGTATTGGGGAAAAAGGCCCAACAAAGGATTAAAAACAGTTTCCAAACGGATGAGTGACACTTCAGACGTTAGTTTGTGAATCTTTCTTCGAAGTAATGGATCTCTATAATAATCTTCTTCACCACAGGAATTCGCATGCTTCTCCCAATATCGTTTCCACTGTTCAAAACATTCCGAAATTTCTTTCCTTTCAAGTGTCATTTAAGTTTTAAGAGCAGACAGAAGTCTCAGGGCAACAATCTAGACTGTAGGGTGACTTGTCTTCTATTTGTCAGATTGCCAGTCGCCTATTCTTGTCATGTTCTAGAACGTGGATTACCTACCCTCAACAAACTTTTGGACCACCTCTAGATTGTTTGTACTACCATAACAAGATAGACAACTATCCAAATGCTATAAAAGCAGGTGGACAAGAAAAAATCTCCTCATTATTTCTCTAATATGACTATTATGACGACAAGAAAGAACAACCCGACGTGATTTAAGGTTTAAATCTTAAATATAAAAGCACTATTAGACCTCTAGACGTGTATGGAGCATTTGCTTAAACCACCAAAGCACTTTATTAAGAAATAATGCTATTTCCATATATGATGACAATGAAGAAAACCAAAATAAACATTAAGATTGTCAAAATCAAACAAAAGTCTACATGCCCAACAGTTGAATAATTAGAGAAGTTCTACAATGTATTAGAAACACAGCTCAACAAGGAAAATTTAACAACAAAGTTCAATTCGTGACAATCCCAAATAGAAGAGATTTCCAAAGAGAAAGAAGAACCTCTATTACAATTTCCCAGATATTGGAAGAAACCATCGCTAACGTAATTTTTAATTCTTGGATCGACCAGAACAAAGAAGACCAAAACCAGAGCGACCATGTCATATTATACTAACTTGAAACTTTGCCCCAAACGTTATCAAACATTGTTCAGATTTAAGAGCAGTTAACTAGGAAAGTATGAGAGATCTTTAATCTCCATGTGTGCCACAAAAATGAATATCAAAAAAAATTAAAACATTAAAAAATTAAGTCGTTGAGTCAGCTGAACAGTTTATACAGTAGTAATTTACGTAGCCTAATATCCAGCCTGATCAAAAAGAGATCCACAAATAGACAAAACATGGAAGACGAAGACAAACGTTGAATTATAATCCCCTTGGTTGCATATCCAGGGTGATTAAAGGAAAATCTTCATATAGACTGAATATGGAAGACACATATATTAAAAACAATAAATCATAAGAACTGCACATCAAAGATTTTCAAGTCACTCCATTCAAGCCGTAGTAATCGCCTCGACCGCATATTCAGCCTATCAAAGAAAAATTTTCATACAGACCAAATATAGAACGGTGAACCATAAGAGCTAAAGGTATGACTCTACGAAACAAAAATACTAAGAGTGGTTTACCAAGTGAAGATAGAGAACTTTGATCTTCACCTGACCTTCAAAAACGGAGCTTGTCAAATTAGCTAAACAATACTAACCGGAGTAATCCCCTTGACCGCATATCCAGCCTTATAACAAAAGATCTTCATAGAGACCAAGCATAGAAAACAGAATGGTTAAAAATGATGACTCATAAGAGCTACAGGTTATGAAACCACCCCAAACAAAAATAATTTAAAAGTAGTTGTATAAAAAAGATGAGGTATCTTTCATCTTCACCTGTACCCCAAAAATGAAACTTGTCAAATTAGATGAAAAACTCAAGCCGAATTAATCCCTTGGCCGCATATCCAGTTTGATCAAAGAGAGATCGTAAGCAAGAAGTGCTACAGTGAAAATAAAGATCTTCGATCTTTATCTCAACCTCACAAACTAAGCATCAAACAAGGGTACAACATATAAAATCAAAATAATCAGCTGAACACTTTAAGCCGGGTTAATCCATCTAGCCGGATATCCAGCCTGATCAAAGAGAGATCTTCATACAGACCAAATATGGATAAGAGCTACAGGTTGTGGACTTACACAAAACAAAAAACTCAAGAGCGGCTTACAAAGAAATAAGTCTTCAATCTTCATCTGTGCTCTAGAAACAAAGTATCAAACAATTAAAACGCAGACTATCGCTTCAAATAAACAGTTCAAACCGGAAGAACCCCCTAGAGAGATATCCAGCCTGATCAAAGAGAGGTATAAGATGTACAGGTGTAACCACACAAAACGAAAACTTTAAGGTAAATGGAAATAGATCTTCAATCTTCATATGTAACCCAGAAACAAAGTATCAAACAAGATTAAAACGTAGACTGCCACTTTACCTCAACAATAAAAACCGGAATAATCCCCATAGTTGGATATCCAGCCTGATCAAAGAGAGATCCTTCAAACAGACAAGACCTGGAAGACAGAGCTTAAGAAGGTTGAAAAATAAAATCAATTGCACGTACCTCTAACAATATCCAATAAAGGACTTCGAGTCTCAATTCAAAGGACATAAAAAACTCAAGTTAAGAGCATTGTGGAGATTAATTGCACCATAGCGATCGCATCACCACCTAGGTATTACCGCCAGTACTACAGATAGTCACATCTAAAAGAGTTTACCACTTTTGGGATTAATCGGCATAATCTTGAACCATCAACTAGTGTATAGGTCATTTTAGATAGTTTGGCGGAACGTTAAGTGCAAGGTCTTTAGACCCTGTAGATTTTTAAAATTTTATATCATTAAGACTATAATGGGCCTGTCAAAAAATCCAATTCAGCAAGATTCGGACTCGCCCATACCACATCCAACACTCCATACAGAATACCACTAGTGGCAGAAGAGAATTTGACTCTTTACTGTCACTTCTACTTAATTTGAAGAGTTCTCCGTCTGTTATGGAGATCACGCCGATTACACCCGGCCGTTTCCGACACTGGCCGAGCTTACGCAAGAAAGATTCGCAGATTTGTCAAGGTTGCCGACCAGATCCTAATCTGCAATTCCACTTGGAGCCAGTTTTGCATTTCATAACACTCCTTGTTAAACATCGAAAACCAAAACAAAGTCATTAGCCGCTAATGTAATGTCCACTTCTTTGGAGCCTTTAAAATGCACATTAGCACATAAATTGAGTGAAAGTGAAATAAATTAGTGGCGCTGAACGGAGTAATTGAAGAAAAAACAACAATTCCCGCGCCTGTTTTTAATGAGGAATGACGTTAATTGTTTTTGCCTATCTAATAGCAATCTGGGCAAGATTTTTAGAGTTGGAAAAATTCCACCAACTAATTATAGCTACGAGGGATGCTTTAAATATAACGCCCTGATTGTGTTCCATTCACCAAGAGATTAAAACAGAAAAAGATCGCATTAACACTTGCTGGTCTTGGTTGAGATACCTCAAAGTATAGACTAGATTCTAGGGGTGCTTTATCGATTACGCAACGTGAAACAAAAGGTAGCGGTTTTGGTCTACATCATCAGTTCTTCACTATTAGGAAGCGTAGTCTAAACCATGGATTGATGCGCGTTTCCTTTTTCTAGAGAGAAGATTGGAGAGAAAAAAAACCAACGCAATAGGACAAATTGTAACTCCACTAATTTCTGATCGTCCCCCGTATTGGTTTGGTTATTAAGTTCGATTAATCGTTGCTCAAACTACAATTTATTGTGCAGTTTAGCCAGGGGGGAATTTCTGGACCGTTCGATCATCGCGTTCACGTTATTCCCAACTCCCACTTTCGGGAAAATCGGCGTGGCCTTGATTCTGATGTAATATCGTATGTATATGATTAATGTGAGTTTTGCAGAATTTAAATTTTACTTGTTAAACTACAATATGGTAATGGGGTGGTAATAAGTTGGTAATGAAAGAAGATGTATAACTCAAGGTTAGATGTTTCACAAACATCAAACCCTCTGCTGTGTTGCATCAGCCTATTTGAGGGCAAGAATTGTGAAAAGTCGCTATTTTTAAATCCCTTGCCCTTCAGGAGCTAGCTGGGGCTTAAAACATGACGCAATAATGCGATTAGAGACTGACCACGCTCTACATGTTGCGAAAGCCCTGAAAATTAGGCAGGTAAGAGTTTCACCAGGAGGTCTAGCCAATAAAAAGGAAAAAAAAGGAAAGTTGTCTTCAAATGGAGCAAAAGATAATAATGCGATACTTGCAACATCAGAAATGGTATAAGACAATTAAATAGTGAAGCATTGACCCTCCAGTTTGCAGGCTATTCTCCCTCGCGCTGTGTAACGCCCTATCATTTGTTTCACATAAAATTTCCTAGATGAAAACCCTGAAGTGACAGTCTACCTTTTGGTTTGGTTTGGTTTTGAATGCCTAATCCCGTTCGTTTTGCTGATCAAGGTGACCAAGATTTTGCATTTTTGCTTGGGGAAGGGCAGCGGGAGAAAAGGTAGGCGCAGATTTGGGCAGAATCAGTAGCGAGATCTTCGACGGCATTCTTGCGCCCAAATCGACGCGTTGCCCGAAGGTCGCTGCTGAGCGCGGCGAGCCGCCTCCTCTTGCATGTTCCAGCCATGTCTCATGCGGTTTGCTTTCAGGCGACAAATGGCTGGTCTCTTGCTTGGGGGTGCTGTTCCTCAGCAAGGGGCTGTTCTACCGAGTGGTGCCCGCCGACCAGTCCTTCAACAACGAGCAGTACGCCGGGGTCTTCCGGTTCCGCATATGGTGGTGCGGAGAGTGGACGGAAGTGCTGGTGGACGACCGCCTGCCCACCGTGCACGGACGACTGGCGTTCCTCCAGGCGCAGCAGTCCGACTATTTCTGGCCCGGGCTGCTCGAGAAGGCGTATGCAAAGTAATGCTCGGATACTTTTGATCTTTTAGTTAGGTTTTTAGATGTTTGGTGTTGCAGTGCAATACAAGTACAAAAGGTTGTTGACAAAACTCGCTCGCAGTTAAATTAGGCGAACCATTTTGTATTCCGTTAGCGTATGTGGCATGGAGCGTACACAGACCGTACGCTTGCCCACATACTTCTTCGGATTTTAACATGCAGTACTTTCACGACAAATATTGTAAGTGTGCACTAGTTGACTGGAACAGTTTTAAGTAT
Organism: Sinelater perroti; assembly: GCA_036346155.1. NCBI lineage: Eukaryota > Metazoa > Arthropoda > Insecta > Coleoptera > Elateridae > Sinelater > Sinelater perroti. The sequence continues at coordinate 1,958,556 of JARFIY010000008.1, forward strand.
TCGTAGCACGTTTTTGTGCAAACAGATCAAGAAACCTTTACAACTTAAAAAAGTCACCATGCTGTGACTATTCTACAGAAATCAGACTTAAACAGCCGTAGAGCTTCAAGGACATTTGAGGTAGGTCCTTCAGCTGAGCAAAGCTCCAGAATTCGACAAAATCATAAACCATGACACCAAAGTGACGACTAATCGTCGTTGTCACTCTAAAAAACCTTTTGCAATTCCACCATCCACCAACTCTAAAATGGTGGAAAACAACAAAATCTTTGTATGACCAAGACCTCCCACAAGATATGCCACAGCAAAATTTTCTTCAAAATGGCTTTAGCATAGTTTTTGCAGATGCTTACTTACTAAATGTTTTCCACATATTTATCATGGTATCATTATCTTGTTCCTAGTACTATTGAACATCCTTATACAGAACGGACATTTGATATAGAAGGTGGATAAATCTTTACTTCAAAATTGACAGCAGTACTATTTCTCCACACTTTTCCATATTCTTGAAAAATAGCTAAGGTTGTCGTGCTTAGAAGTTTGAATTGCTGATCACTTAGTCTCATCAAAGGACCAAGACCTTCCACAAGATATAGTATAACAGAATTTACTTCAGGATGGTTTTAGCAGTCAATTTGTTATTGCTATTACAACTTCAATTCAATGTTTTCAACGCTATTGGAAGTATGATTGTAAAGTCATCGGAGAAACGACTGTAAGCTGACATTATCTTGTCCCTAATCTTTTGAATATCCACATGCATGACGTACAAGAAGCTATCAATCTCCACCAATAATAAGCTAGCAACAGAAATATTGTCTAGTCAGTGAAGAATCATTTACTTCAAAACTACTTTCTAAACTAACATTGTCACGAGTCCCAAGCAAAAGTCTCGTCAATCTTGGAAAATTTTTGGCGCTCAGCCATCCATCAACTCCTTCAACGGGTGGCAGAATCATAAAACGTTGGTATGACCAAGGCCTTTTACAATATATGGTACAGAATACTTTTTTGTAAGATGGCTTAAGTTTTTTGCCCAGTTTCCAACACAACTGGAAGTTCACCTTAAAGTTATCGAATAAACGTCTCTAAGCTGACACCATCATGTTCTTTGTAGTATTATTGAACACACACACACATAACGTACACAAAATATCGATCTTCATCAATAAAAGCACTCAAAGCAGAACTAGATAAAAGAAATAATTGGTTAGTCTATGCTAAACTCTTTGATAGTAATTTCAAGCTTAAAAGTCTGGATTGCTTAATGTTTTCAACAGGATTGTAAGTTTGACTAAAGTCATCCGAGAATTGACTCTAAGTTGACATGGTCATATTGCTCCTCTCATTACTGAACAATCACAACTAAAAATCACTCCAAAAGAACAGGATGAAACAACAAATTGGTACTTAAAAGTTTGGATTGTTGGCCATTTAGTCTCATCAACACGGAAAACATTCATCACCAACTCCTTTAATTGATGAAAAAATCTTGATATCTTTGCATGATCAAGAGTCCCCACAAGATACAACGCAGCAAAATTTCCTTCTGGATGGTTTTAACGCTTATTTTGTTACTATTAGTACAACTTATTCAATATTTTCTCCGCGACTGGAGGATTAACGATACAATCATCAGAGAAACACCTCTAAGCTGAGATTATCATAAATATTATTGAACATCTGCGTACAGAATACACAAAATGCTATCAATAACAAGCTAGCTATCCAAGAAGAGTTAAATGAAATACTACGCTTCTACTACTTTCTAAACTGTTCTATCGTAACTAACATTATAGTGCGTCACAAGTTTAAAAGTTTGAATTTAGGACCATTCAATTCTGCCAACCCTAGAAGATCCTTTTCACTTTACAACTTACCAACGCTTTCAACTGGTGGAAAAATCATAAAACTTATGCATGACCAAGACCTTCCGAAGGATATAGTGCGTACAACGAAACTCTCTTTTACATGACTTTAGCGCATACTTAGTTAACAACTGACTCAATATTTTCAACGAGATTGGAGACTTGATCGTAGGGTCATCAGCGAGACACTTCCAAGCCGGCATCGTTATCTTATTCTTAGTATTATTAAACAACTACGTCCAAAACACACAAGAGAATCTCAATATCGATTAACACCAATGTAGGATTCAAGAAAACTAGATGAAACAAAAAATTGGTATTGTCACTAGTACCATCTTTTTCCTACTTTCACTACCTTCTACACTCTTGGAAAAAAATGTCCTGCACCCCAAACTTAAAAGTCTGGATTCAATTTTTTGTCACTCCACCATCCGCCAATTGCTTCAACCCGTGAAAAATCACAACCTTAATATGACTTGAACCTTCCACAAGATATGGTACAACAGAATTTTCTTCCAAATGGTTTAACTTATTCACTATTGTTAACGCCATTGGAAGATTTCTTCCTATCAGAATGGGATTTATGGCAAATCAGATTAAGTTAATGAATCCCATTGGTTCTTTTCCAAATAATTATTTAGGTACTCAACACTCCGTAAAACAAACATGATAACCAAATTGAGAGGTCACCCTATCCGACAGTCTTCTTTTAGTAAAGCTATTGAATAGAGGGAGAAATGAATCTGTAATACTATTGCATCTAGAATGAACAAGAAATAGTCACTATACATCAGAAACAATTTAGTACTCCAAGAAGAAATGGATGAAACAAAAAATTGATGTAGTCGCTGAGGAGTTGTTTATTTCAAAAATAAGTTCAGTGCTATCTCTCCACCACTTTTAAATTCTTTGACTGTCGTGCATACCAGCTTAAAAGTCTGTATTGCTAACCATTCAGTTTTTTCTCACCCCAAAAATCAATTATCACTTCATCATCCACCGACTCTTTCAACTGATGAAAAAATCATGAAACCTTTGACGTTCTACATCTTGGGTTAAAAAATCTGGATTGCTGATCACGTAGTCTCATCAGTCCTCGAAAAACTATTGTCACCTCACCATCCATAAACTTCTTTAACTGGCAGAAGAACAATAAAACCATTGCATGACCAATACTTCCCACAAGCCATGGTACATCCGAATTTTCTTCAAAATGACTGTAGCGTCCATTTTATCACTTGTGGTACAGCTTTTTCAATATTGTCGACATGATTTAGTGATCAGGGAAACTTCTCTAAACTGACATCATCTTGTCCCTAATGTTATTGAAACCTTTACATGACCAAGAGTTGCCACAACAAATAGCACATCACTATTTTCCCAAAATTACTTTAGTGTCAATTTTATCATTTATACAACTTTCTTGATGTTGTTAACATGATTTAGTCATTAGAAAAGCTTCTCTAAGCTGACATCAACATCTTGTCCCTAATGTTATTCAAAACCACATACAGAATGCACAAGCTATCAATCTCTACCTATTAATAATCTAGCTGTCCAAGAACGATTGGATGAAATAGAAAATTACCAATTACCAATTTTCCTAGTTAGTGGAGAACTTTTTATTTCAAAACTAACCTTGGAAAACTTTTGGAACTTGACAATCTACGAACTTCTTCAACTGATGGAAAATCATGAAACTATTGCATGACCTGGCCAAGACTTCCCACAACACAAGGCACAACATAGTTTTTCTTTAGATGAATTTAGAGAATTTTCTTCTAGATGGTTCAGTTTATTCGTTATCTTCAATATAATTATAGATTTAACTGTAATGGTCTTAGAAGAAGGTCTATTTCTTATCAAATGTGGGGGAATTGTGGACAGGGATGAGTCCCATCTAATTATGCGATAAGGACTGCTCCTTATCAGTCTTCCAAATGATTGCTTAGATACTCAATACTCTGTGGGTAACAGTGTTAATCGGTTACTACCAGTCAGTCTCTTATAAACTGTTGCACAGTTGCGAGAATTTGTATAACATGTTACGAATTTACTATACCAGCTCACTTTACCTCTAGGAGGATTAGGATTCTTCCGTTTTTGGGTTAAATTTTTTTTCTCATAACAATAATATTCTCGCTCTTAAGCGATCTTGCGTTCTTTTGAACAGGAGTAGATACTTTTGTAGAGTTTTAACTTCATCAAAAGTTCCGAGTAGTGTTGAGTAACTAGAAAAATGTTGGGCGAGGCCTTTGCTTTTACTTGGTAGTCTCTTTACATTCTAGCCTTCCGATTTTGTGGATGTAAGGCAGTGGTGCGGAAACCCACCTTAAGGGATTTTAAATGACCGTAAAATGTTTATCCAAATTTTAAGTACCAAATCCAATTAGCAGTCTGGTCGGAATGGGAAAAAATGGGGTCATAGGTCAATAACCTCCTGCAGGAAGCAGTGAATCGCTCTTGAACTTGAATATTTGAAACGAACCATGTGAGCGGGGCAAAATATTTTGTAATCATTGCGTGTTGCACACGCAAAGTCAAAGAGGATCGAGTTATTTTCTCCAACCTTCCATTAAACTTGAGGAATAAAGTTCTATGAACCGAGTCAACTCTTGAAATTCTTCTAGGTAGGTTACCATTTTTGGCCGATTTTAAACGAGGGCTGATGCCGATTTAAAGCTTTGTGATTAAAGGCAGCCGTTTCGGCGCCTAGGCGACCAACCAACCAAAAGTTGCACTTTTTTAATTGATAATTAAAGTCATTTTGGGGTTATTGTACCTACTAAACTCAACTAGAGTTATATATTTTTGAAAATCAGTGTCTTTTTTAAAAGCCGCACCCTTTTTGTGTTTATTTATTACCTTAGGTTGACAACCTAGGCAACTACACTGCTTACAATTCCTTATAGAGCTTATAGTGTGCGCCACTTTAAGCTGCGAACCAGTAGAAAATTGGCTATTGTCAGCTAGGAGGACTAATTAGTACCAACGAATTAAGCTCAACTAATTAACACTAAGCGAAGCGTTACAATTGTTTTTATAGTTTGGATAATTCTAAAGGTCTGTATGAAGCTACCAAGCGCTAATTTAAATATTTAAATAAAATTTTTCTCTAAACCTGGTCGTCATTCTGTCGTCGTTATGCAAAACTTTTTTCGGGTAGTACAATCGGTTGCCTAGCCACGACACTTGAAGAAAATTCTGCGGTTTTGAGCTGTGGTGTCTCAGATTAACATCGGATTACCCGAGCAACCGCAGAGGCCGCAGCGACAAAACGCCGGGCTCTTTGTTGCCGAAGGCACAATAACCCGTTTTCAGGAGGACAAACGCAATGAAGAAAGTCGTTTTTGTGTTTACTCTACTTTCACCGCTGGGAATCCGCCGCATGCTACAGATACTCCTCGCAGGCCGCGTGCCCACACGCGCCTGTGTGGGCAAGAGAAAATTTGATTTCGCGCCTTCAGCGGGGCTTCAGCCGGCATTGAGCGCGCAACGTCCAGGAACTCGCGAAGGCTGCGGCGGCAAAAATCGCGGCGACTTTCTCTGCCGTTTATTAAACCCGCGTTAAAAAGCCCATTTGCGTCGCAGTAATTGCCTGTTACGAAACCGAGAACTTTTCCTTGGGCAACAGGCTCTGCGTTGTGGACGGCTGCATTCCACGACTGAAAAAGTGTTTACATAACTCGCATGGAACTGCAAGCGCACTGTGTGCAGTCTATCAAATCGAAAAAGCCCAAAAACACTCTTGGATTCAGCGGGATGCGAACCCTATCCGCTGTGCAACATCTCTCTTTTACTTTCGCCTTCGTGGCTACGCCACGACCTTCTCCATGGGCATCTTTTATTTTTTCTTCTGATTAAAAAAATATAACTCATTTACACAAGATTGTCAGTTGTTTGGTTCTTATTACCATTTTTGTCGCTATGCTTCAAGGTCGAGCGAGCACACCTTCGCTGTATTCCAAATTTGCGTTGCCTTTATTAATTGCGACAGATCTCGTGCTACCAGCGCGGTGTTGTAACGAGCAGCAGCGCCTTTTTATTAGAGAAGTGGAAAACGAAAGTTGCTGCCGCTCTAGATATGAAGAAAGTAGATTTTAGATCACAAGGTCAGATTGGTTTGGTTGGTAAACCGGCGAAGACCGCTAAAATGTGTTTTTGTTGTAATTTGTTTTTTAATTATTTCTAAGCTTTGTTACAAAATGTCTGTCTGTTAAACTGACGTACAACGATCACAGCCGAGAGCAAGCGACAAGCCGAATTCACTTTGCACACAAAATTGTTCGCAACCTCTTCAATCGGTTGCAGAGCTTTTTAAGTTCCTTTTCTTCTTCGTACTACAACTTTCACCACTTCATTGATATTTTTACGTTGTACTCTTATAGATGCTTAAACACATCAGTAAACACTACTTCAATGTCTTGTTATGTGTTAATCGGTTGCTAATGTTTCTTTTATTGTATTTGTTAGTAGTTTCTAGATGGAGAATTTTACTTTCTAAAGTTGAAGTACTCCAGATATTATACGGTTAGTGTACAGGGGATGTTCAAAAAATTAAAAAAAAAAATAAGCATGGGTTTGGCTGGATTCGACCCCATGCAACTTGAAGCCTCGCCCCCTGTACTAAACCGCCGACTTCGAGATGCTTGGAAAATCGCATGCTCTCGACTAGCCAAGAAGCGATAACGCATCAGCGTTTCGCGCGCGTCTCGGCTGAATTTGCGTGCGCCAATTAACCCACATACCTAGATTAAGCCGCGGCCAAAGAGGCCGCCGGAATTCTCGCGCCTCGCGCGTTTGAGCTGCAGGAAGCAGCCAAAACATAACGGTCCAGGGCGGCCTTCCTCCGCTCCAGTTTCGGCGCTCGCCAAATCGAGGCTGCCGGTCGATACATCGGGGCGATCGTGCTGTGGCATTAACCCGCCGTTATTGCACGGGCCGCCATTTGCATACAATGGTTTGGGTAGCCTGGCAGGACTAATGAGCAAGTATAATGCGTTTTTGCAAACGCGTTGCGAAACGCGCTCCACTATAGATCACTTTTCGAGCTGTAGAAGGTTACGTCATTCCATATGGAATCTGATCTTTCCAGAATTTCTTTGAATCTCCAAACGAACGGGCATACCTTGGTGTATGAGAGGTGTGGTTACGGAAAACGCTAATGGTGGCGCCACTCTCGAGCTTGCGCTAGCAGGCCAAGCAGTACTACAACTTGGACAGGAAGTGCCAAAAACAATTTTATCTATTTTGGGTTTTGGACCTGGAAAAATCCTTCATGGTACTTGGAGAAGAAACTGGAAACCACAAAGAAGGACATTTGAAACAGCTTGGAGCAATGGTGGAAGAAGTGACAAACAAATTATTGACCTCGCTACAAAAGTCCTTGTCTTAATTGTTGTGGAAGGCAGAAGTGTTATTAAAACCTCTCGACGAGCACATCCAAGAACGTTGGATTACAGGTGGTTCTTTGGCAAGACGTGGTTCACTTAAATGGGGACAACTTAACTCACGGTTTCACCCGGAAGCATTTTAAGCAGATCTTCAATATCATCATGGTTAAACGGTTAAAATTCTTCCCCTCTTTGAAGATCGTGTCATCTGTAGAGACTACCAAGATGGCCTGACCATATCTTGCCGAATTCCTTTCTACAAATATACTTCATTTTTGTTGGACAAAAAATAGTTTTGCCAGCCACCTTCACCGCTACTTAACACTCTCCGATAATTTTATGGCTAATGCCACCTCAAAATTGTTGTCGAGTGCTACCACCTACATGGATCAGTGAAATTCTTAGGTTTGCCTTTGGTAGTACTGGAGATTTAATTCTCCACTCAGATGGCTGAGATAATAGAAGAGTTGCTCGTTAGGACTTTCACTAACTTCTAACAAAATAAACGATCGCAGCAATAACTTCTACTTTGCTTTGCTGCAGTTTCTTGGTGCAATAAAAAGTTTCTTTTACCAGGACATTGCCAAAATGGACGGTAGGGAGCAGATAGTCAATGTCATCATGGTTAAAATTCTTCCCCTCTTTGAAGATCCTATCATCTGTAGAGACTACCAAAATGGCCTGACCATATCTTGCCGAATTCCTTCTTACAAATAGGCGGTGCTTGAAATTCATTTTTGTTGTAAAAAATAGTTTTTCGGGTTGTTTTCTCGGATAGTCTTAGGATTGATGCTGCCTCAAATTGTTGCACCTCGTAACGACGGCTTGAGTATTACCACCAATACGGCTCAGTGAAATCATTGGATTTGCCTTTGGTAGTACGGGAGATTTGAGAACTTTCATTACAGAATAAATGATCGCATCAAGAACTAATAATTTTCTTTGCTATAGTCTCTGGGCGCAACAAGAGATTTCTCTTAGCAGGTCTTTGGTAAAGTGGACGCTAGGAATGAGTTTTGTAGTTCTCCACGACGAAGATCCAAAAGATTGTTGTGGATTGACGTGTTCAAGCTTGTGGAGGAAAATGATAGAAATGCAACTTTAGATAAAAAGAAGTAAATTTTGTTTATTGTAATTTGTTTAGAGCAAAAATATTGAAGAGTTTCCTTAATGCTGTACCGAATATTTCACATTAATATTGCGTCTTTGCCCTTTTAACACGGATATTGGCAGTTATATCTATTGCTGTTCTAGCGTCTCCAATAGTGCATTCTTGGAATAATTTTTTATTGAGCTGCCTTGTAAGAACGGGTTAAATAATCAACGATAGATTTTTCTGCCAAAAATAAGAATCGTACGGGTTATTGCATTCATGATGATGACGATAGCCTAAATCAATAATCCTTCTTAGGGTACAAGTATAAGACAAAAATGTGTCTAAGGGTTGATCCTTAAATGCGGAGGGTTGGCTAAATCAGATCTTAAAAGAATCATGGATTTTTTCACGAAATATTTCAGCGGAAACGGCCTTTTTCTGGTTTGATCTTTGTTGAGAGCCTATGGACCTTCAAGGAGAACACTTTGAGGTTCTCTATAACATTGTAAAGGGCCAATTTGCTTAAAACAAGTCGGGCAAGTTGATAGCTCTCTCGTGAAGAATTTGCGTTGAGTGAGTCTTTTTAATATCAGTACTACCTGTCTTATTCTAAGTATCTAAATTATCCAAACTTTTTAAATATCTGTCATTAAAATCTTTTAAATCTTATGAGAGTCTGTGATCTGTGGCGGTGCATTTAATGCTCCTCAGGGTTACATCAGCCTTAGTTTAAAGTTGATGGAGGCTGGTAGATAGAGATGGAGGCGGAAGATGAAACCAGTGTTTAATAGTCCACGAATGGATAAAAAGAGAAGTCTACTCTTTTTTTATTTTGGTTGTGCAGTACATGATAACTTCAAAATATTTTTTTAAAGTTGCCCCTATGGAAATTGGACAGAAAATTCTTGCTAATAGCAGTAGAAAGCTTCTCATAGTTTTGCCCTCAATACCCTCCCCTTAAAACTAAAGCTGTCTGGCACACCCACTGAAATTTTTATTTCTCTCTAAAAACCACGTGCGCACTCTCACACCCATAACCATACTTAAATAATCTATTTTATGATTCCTTCTACAGAAATTCGAACTGTCCAAAAGACAGTTGTTAATAGCAACAGGAAGCTACAGTTCCTTAGTTTTTCTTTCAACAGACTCCCTCCCCCTTAAACCTAGGGAGGAGTGTGCCAAAGCCACTGAAATTTTTTTTCTCTCTATAAACTGCGTCTGCACCTTCACCCCCCTCCACACACACACATAAACTCGTGGCCATCCTTAAATAGTCTGTTTCAAGATTTGCTTGTAGGAATTCGAAGAAAAGATCATTTCTGCTAATAGCAGCAGAAAACTGCAGTTCTTTAGTTTTTGCTCTAGAGGAAATTTTGGCATTCCTATTAAAATTTTGTTTCTCTCTAGGAACCACGCACACGTAATGTTCTACATACTCGCACGCACACTCTTACAATTAAAACCCTACTCAAATGGTCCATTTTAAGGGTACCCATAGTTTGTCCTTATAGGATTTCGAACTGTCCGTAGGAAGAGACTTACTATGAGTAAAGACGGTTATATGACCTCTAAGTAGCATCAACGACATCAACTATTCTGTCATTGTGGTTTGCAGAAATATTCATTAGTCTCTTGGGAACCATGCCAACCAACGTTTTTACCGTAGATTTACCCTCCCATTAGCATGTCTCTCGTAATAATAAAAATTGCCAAATAACATTTTTGACCTTTTTATGAATTTTTTCATAATGATGACCAACATTGAGGGTTCCAAGACAAAGCTGTGCTTGAGATATTTACGGCTAGAATCTCCTATACGGACAGGTAGACCAAGTCCAAAAAGAAGTTGCGGATTCGAACCTTTTGATTGATGATCAATAGCGTGGATGTTGCAGCAACAAATGTATTGCGCCATCAAAACGTCTCTATCCACCATACCATTATTTTAAACCAAGTCTGATATCACCCCGAGATGCTAGCAGATCACGGACTCCCATAAGAATACAATAAAAAAATATAAACTTAAGGGAGCGACCTCTAATGCGTTGATACCTTTAAAGGACTTTCTAAAAAAGTTAAACAAATCAGAACCTTCGAAAGCGACAAAGCAACACAGGCAACAAAAGACGACACTTGAGCAATGAAACTCATTGATGAGAAAGCTATCGGCTTGCCCCACTAATTATAACTAAGTCGACTCTTTACAACCTTTAGTCTGGGAGCCCTGGCATTTTTTTGTGAAAAAATCTAAAACCTCGATCTGAATGGATGATAAATAGTAAAAAAATTCGGTCTTTTCAATGGAAAAGACGTTAACCATTTATTTTTACTGGAAAAGTTCGAAAATTAAGGAAATGGTACAAAAGTACGGTTATTCGCAAATATCTTGGAAACTGCACTTCAAAGTATAGTATAATCATATAAAAAAATGTAGCTAATACAAAAAGGACTGATTGGGAACTTACCTGATTGAAATTCGTGCAGTAATAAATTAATTATAAAAAATATTTGATGACACGGCCAAAGCGAGCCCGAGAGAGCGAAATGGCGTCTGATGCCGTTCCCCAGGCTGACCAACTGCGCGCGCCGGATAAATAATTGCACGCACAATTGCGATAAATAATAATTTTGCAAATAAAAAACTTTTTCAAAATATTCAAGACTCGTTTTTATTACATTTAATAAATAAACAATGAAATATTACGCACGAGTCATACTATAAATTTCAATATTACGTGTTCTGTTTCAAACCGGCGCGCGCAGTTGGTACCAGAATAAATAGATTTTCACAAAAACAATCGCTTATGAGCTTTTAAAGATTGATGAAAAATTATCTAGGTCTAGACAGTCTTTTATCGTGTTCACCTAACGAGATTTTTATAAATGCTCCTCTTAACCTCAAACCTTGAGCTTTCCTACCTAGGGGGAGTGTGAGTGCTTTTAAAAGTCCCGGTCATTACCTCTTATAGAATAGAATGGAGGTGAGAGAAAGATGACAACTGAATTTCCGTCTAAGAACAGCTTATACAGAGGAAAATTCGAGAAAACCCCTTCTCTATGATTATTGAAGGATTTATACGGCTAGGGTTATTTTTCTTCTTCATTTAATGTTGCATTTTTATATATTTCTTTTCATGGGGTTGAACACGTCATCCCTCAATGCTCTTCTAGTCCTATTTCTTTTCCATTTTTTATTTTGATCATTTAAACTCTTGTACTTGTTTTTGGTTTGTTCTCAAGTAGTTATTATGCTCTCCAAGTATTTGAATTTATCTATTCTTTTCGTTATGTGGTTTTATCTTCAGTTCTGTTGTCTTAGCTTTTTGACCTTAACTTTCTCACCATAAAGTTGAGATGAATTTGTCATGCTTTTCCTTTTAGGATACGCAAGTAATAGTTTCTTTTGTTCTTTCTCTTAGTACTGAATTGCATGCTTTCTTTATACCAAAAACACTAGATAAATTTTTCTATTTTTAAAATTTTGTTTCCACGATTTGTTTATTGCAGTCCATTTTGTTGTAGGTTATTTAGTTTTATTGTCTTGATTATGCCTTTTTTCCGTCCAGTCCTTTATCTTAATAGTACTTAATGCAATTCTTCTAGTTAGTACTTAATTATCCTATGCACTTCCCCTCTTAGACTTATTTTTGTTAATATTCGATCTTTTTGTTGCTTAACATGAGTTGTCTCATCTCGCTTCTAAGTTCTTCCTCTAAGCATTATGGTCTGTCCTCATTTAGTAGTCATCGTATTTTTCTCCCATTATTTCCAATTTGCTACTACCTGTCTATATTCTCTCTGATCTTCTCTTTATCCTCTTTTATTTTATTTTGATCATAGTGTGGTTTTCTAGACTTAGATGACAAGATAGGCACAACACATTTGAGCAATTTCTATATTATATGTTATAATCCTTATCGACAATAATTCTAGTCGCTTAATGTCTTAAATGCCCTTAGTATTTTAAGTAAAAATCCGTCCCGATGCTATTACCAAAAATTCTCTTTCTCTAGCAACCTCCAATTCCTACACTGTTTGGTCACGACCCAATGAGTGTGTAAAATACACTCTAATTTAGAAAAGAACTTTTATGGCTCTTCAAAGGTAAACTAAATCAACACCTGCTCGTTATAAACAACCTTAAAAGCCATAAAAGAGTATTGGAGATTTTATCACAAAATATTAGTAACTTTCGTGCTTAAAACTTTTTAGGGACAAACTGAGCATAGAAAGCAATATCCCACCCATAACTGTGTATGATAAAACCTGTGGGATAATAGCATGGATGGCTGTCAGAGCATTTGGTATGTTCAATTTCGTTCCATAGCAGTAATCACCACTCAAGAGATTGTCTACCGTCTACCATCCATTTTATCGAAACTTAGTACAATTGTCGTCTGTTGTGACCTTAACCTGATCTACATTGGGGGAAAAGAAATCTTCTGCCTCTAAAATTAAAAAACCATCCGAAAATAACACCAAGTGCAACGGCGAGCATTTTTTTTTACTTTGATGACTATTAAGAGTGCCGCCAGTCTAAATCCAAATTAGACATCACTTTACGCCTTAACAAGCATCCCCTCATTGTCTACTCATACATGAAAAGAACAGCGTCGTCTATATCACTGACTTGAAGCCTTGGAAACTTGGAGACAACGTGGTCATCTAAATGCACAATATGTTGAGGTATCACCAGCCTGAATTATAAAATTGGTGGAAGGCAGTAGGTACAGATGAAGTTTAAGCGCCAACTGTAGTTGGTGTGAATTTTCAGTTTTACCTTTTTGGGCCCGTGTGTATTTGTGAAGGGTTTGTGTTATAAAATTGACAAAAACTACGATAAGAAATATTTTTTTGTAAAACCACCTTAAACCTACGTTTCATTTACAGACTGCATGGTTCGTACGAGGCCCTGAAGTACGGCACGCTGTTGGACGGCCTGGCGGACCTCACGGGGGGCATAACCGAGAGCGTACCGACAAAGCAGGACGCCACCATGTGCGCCAGGCTGCTGCACAAGTTCCTGGAAATGACCACCATCATCACCTGCGTGGTTCAGCCGTCCAACTTGCAGCTGCGCGCGCACGCCGAGAAGATGCCCAACGGCATACAGATGGGGACGAACTACAGGCTGTACGCAGTGGAGAGGGTATATTGCCTTTGTGTTTTATGACCATCAAAATTCCTTCACATCCTCCCCAAACTGCAACCTAGTAGTAGTAGAACCTCTAGGATTCCCCATCATTGACTTCTCGAAATCTTTTGTCATTTGCACATACCTTCAGGAGCAAGAATTCACCAAAAAATTAATTTCATATTCATGCACTATGAGTTACTGAAGGAGCTGTTCAGATTTTAGTCCTCTTATTACTTTTAGAATAGAAGTCAAATGTGGTGAGTAGATCAGCGATAAGCTTTTCTACAGATTTGACATTTAAGATCTTAGCCGTTCTAATATTTCGGTATATTTAGTCTTATATAATTTACAACATTTAATGGACCAAGTACAAACACCCTTAAGATTTTTGAATGTCCAAAGGTCCAACCATTGCAACAGACCATCCAATGTTTTGAATACGCCACAGTCATAAACACGGACTCTAACAGCTTATTTTGCAGGTGGAGAAATTCAGCGGCGAAGCAATCCAGCTGGTCAAGCTAAGAAACCCGCTAGCCTCGGCCGCGGAGTACACGGGGCCCTGGGGAAGCGAGTCCCCAGAGTGGCTGGAAATGCCTCCCCCCGAGCAGGAGCGCCTGAAGCAGCGAACCTTCGAGGGGGAGTTCTGGATGTCATACTCGGACTTCATCAAGACCTTCACGCACCTGGAGGTGGTGCACCTGGACAGCGACACGAGCCGCGACGAGCCCAGTCTGCACAGCAAGTACATGTGGCAGATGCGGCTCTTCCAGGGCGGTTGGCAGAAGGGCGTCACGGCGGGCGGCTGCCGCAACAACCCCGAGACGTTCCACATCAACCCGCAGCTGCACCTGATCCTCAGCGAGATGGAGGAGGTAGTCGTCTCGCTCAACCAGCACAGCATCATGGAGCCGAAGGTCATCGGCTTCACGGCGTATTCCTTACCAAAGAGCACCACGGAGATGCAGGGGCGCGCGTTCTTCAAGAAGAACAAGTCGCTGGTCAACTCGCAGTACACCAACAGCCGGCAGGTCAGCCACCGCTTCCAGCTGGAGCAGGGGGGCTACCTGGTGCTGCCGACCACCTTCGAGCCGGGCCAGGAGTCGGGGTTCACTCTGCGGGTCTACTCCAGCAAGCCGCTCAAGCTCAAGCTGCTGGACACCGTGCCATCCCTAATCAAGTCGGCCATCGTGAAGGCGCCGCCTGTGTTGGACGTTAAAAGTTTCAGTCAGTACGAAGCTGTGTTCTTGCAGCTAGCAGACGAACATCGAACCGTTAATGCGTTTGAGCTGCAGGAGCTGCTCGACGCCTGCCTGCCCAATGACTACATCAAGAGCTGCGCTTCCATGGAAGTGTGCAAGCAAGTCATTCTGACATTCGATGTGAGTTCACATTTGTGTTGTAGAAGTTTTTACTACATTGGAGTGACATTTGGAGTTTGAACATCTTTAGAAGAAAAATCCAAGCTAAACCATTCCTACTAGTATTGATGTAGTAGAAACCCTAGTCTCACTCCACACGATATATGAATAAGTGTTTGATGTTCAATTTTGGAAACTCTACTTATTTGTACTTTAAAATGAGGGTCTCTGACTTTGCAACGTTTGTTTAAGACTGTTATGAAACATTCAAGAACAAAATTTATACTTTAGACCTTTGTATCCTTGAATGGTCAGTGTTCTTCTTTGTTAAGGTATATTGTGGTTCTGTAGAACTATATTGCTATGAACTTGTCAGAAACCTTCATTCAAAACGTGAAGTGACCCTTCATTCAAATGAAGTAAAAATGCTATTACTTTCCTCTGTGACAATGCCTGTCAACATCACTTTCTACTTTCACACATAAGGAATTCTGATAATGTTATGATAACCTTGACATTTCAAGCGCCTGCATAGGGGCTGTGCTAACACACACAATACAAAGTTTGTAAAAAGTGAACATCACAAAACCCAATTTGGCCGAAAAGAAGAAGACAAAGATAAAGAACTAACATTCTCTTCGTTTCCAGGCTAGCGGCACGGGAAGGCTGAAGTTCAGCGACTTCAAGGACCTGATGTGCAGCCTCAAGCACTGGCAAACGGCCTTCAAGAACCACACGAAGGAAAAGACGGGCATCCTGAAGGCCGAACGACTGCGAGACGCGCTTGTGGACGTGGGGTTCCAGCTAAGCAGCGACGTATTAGCGAACCTCACGCTGCGGTACATGCGCAAAGACGGGACGTTGAGATTCGGGGACTTCGTTTCTGCCATATTACATTTAACTGTTGCTTTTAGTAAGTTTCGTACCAGCACGCCTTGGCGAGTCGCCAGACTCGCTATATTAAGTCAGAGTTAAGATTTACGTCCGATAAGGTGATTACATCCGAATCCCTGACTTTTTTCCCGTAAAACTCGGTTGCTAAGACAATCGCTGCTCAAAAAGTAATGTTATGTGAAGAAGGACGATTCATTCAAGAGTCAAAATGATTTTTATCTATTTAGAGCTTAACGTCATATGATATTCTTTGTAACTTTGTACCTGTTTGGACACTTAAAACATCTAAGTGAACGTCCCTCTTCTCAGTCCATTTTTCATTGGGGAGATTTTGTCATAATCCACAAAATCTGAGTGAATGAGAGCTTTGGACTGACTTTTTTGTATCGAACCGTATTTTTGATATTTTCAGAATGCCTCAAATTGTATTTACGACCAATAACCTCAATTGGCTCTTTTACTCCTCCACGGTTTAAATCTTGAGGCGCAATCTTTCAAAACGTTGGCTCTGGGAGCAGAACCTTCAGGAACAATTTATATTTTGACCCAATAATTGATGCAAATCTAGATACTCCTACAATCAGTTTAAAGGATTTCTATCAGTCATACTTTTGCTCCTTATTGGGCATGCTGTCATTGTGATTTTTTGGCCTTGTTGTGGTTTGTGCTGGTCTTCTTCTACTTAGAATAGAAGTCGGCAGTTGGTCAGATAATCAATCGGCTAAACATCGTCGATAACAGCTGGATGATGATACCTGCTTACCGCAACTTCATGTTGGATAAATCAAGGACTACCTTCCCTTTCCTTCCTATATGTACCAATTATACCAATTTCAGTGATGACAATCCTCACACATACATATATTGCACTATTGAATCAAAACCACTGTAAGTCGATGTGACTTACAATAATCTTTTTTGTGAAAGTTGGTTTTGATTAAAAATAATGCAGAAAGAACCAAATTACTTATGTTATGCTGGAACTCGCTGACGGATTAGTGATAGAATTGAATTGTAGTCTGATAAGGTAGTCTAATGAAGATCATATACAATCAGATCTTTTATGTTTCCTGTGATATTGATTAAAGAACAGTTTGGACCAGTGATAAGACAAATAATCAATATCCTAGAGAGACAGTTTTTTTTTTACATTTTGATTGCAAAAGCACAGATAAATATCTTGGGTTTAATAATGAAGATTTCCTAAACAGGACAGGAACCCAAACAACTCAAAAAGGCTATGGAAACAATAAATATTTAAAGGTCCAAAAAAATGATAAAGAAAATAGCTTTCCCCACCCGAAAGATGAAACATTCAAACTGATAGACTACAAAAGTTGCCCAATGAAGACCACCACAGCGGCAACCAGCAAACGGTTACAGATAGATAACAAATTTCTTCAAATTTGGATAGAAACCTTCAAACATTGGATACGGGTGATTTCCCCTACTTTTGGTGGGATTTTTTCACTCTTTCCGACCATAAAAAAACAAGAATAGTACAAGTCAATTAAAAGGCTATGTAACCTGCAAAAAAATTTTGAAACTTCAAACTAAAATGGACAAAAGAAAATTCATATGACATTTCCCCATCTGAAGAGCGAAGAATCCAAAATGAGGAATCATTTCAGTTGCTCAGTGATGGCCGCCACCGCCATAGCGGTCAAATGGTTACAGATAGATAACGAAATCTTTGAGATTGAAGGGAAACCTGCAAATATGGGACGACACGGGTAGTTTTCACCAACTATTCGTGATATCTATTCACTTTTTTCGACTATGGAAAAATAAGTGCGCCAAAAGTCAATTCAAAGGCTGCGTAACTCACAAATAGAGTTTTTTGAAATTCCAAAGAAAATTAACAAAAAAAAAGATTCATATGTTTTCTCCATCACTCGGTAAGAATAGTAGCTTTCCACATTTGCAGCAGTGAAATGGTTACAAATAGGCAACAATTTCTTTAAGACTCAAGATTGAAAGACTTTAATCATGGGACATGGATGATTTTTCCCAACTACTGGGGCAATTTTTTCAACTCGTTTCTATGGCTAAAGAGGTCAAAGGTCATGCCAGATTCACAACAGTAGCACAATTGTTGACAAGGGTTCTTATGGGACAATCTATCGTGGAATTCTTTTCTTTTAAAGACCTAAGAAGCCTGAAAGGCTTCTAGAACAAACAGTCACAGCAATACCAAGATCATTGATATCCCATTTGATATCGACAACTTGCGAATAAAGTAATGAGCCGCAAGTATTCTATGGTTGCAAAATTTTGTACTGAATATTTCTCGAAGAACTTATTGGAAGACTATTCTATATGTGTACTATAGAACTTTGGTTATTCTACTCTTCACAACATTGATTTTAAAAATTTAAAATTGCAGTTTTGTTTAGAGGTGTCTTGACATGTTTTTCTGCGCTTTACGTGTGTGCGAAACAGTTGAAACCACTGTAAGAGACAGTAGTTCCCTAAAACAAGCTTTATCGCCGTATTTTTTTTCTGTTGAAACAGAAAGGGATATATCCGGCGAATGTTGCTTGTCGCAAGACTGCTTTCACTACTGGTTTTAGGTTATGTTGGTAAAGCAGGTAGATGGTGCTTTACTCATTACATTGCTGGTTGAAAAACATGACCACTGATCGTTCCCTTATTTTTCAGACATATTCGAATCGAAAGATCCACTACAAAACGGGAGCATCAAACTTAGTCTTGCAGAGGTGAGTGTGTGGTGAGGTGCTCTCAGAAGAGCACTCTAACGGTTTTCACACTTGCAGTGGCTGAAATCGTCGCTGACCTGCTGAAGCCGTGAGCAAATACCGTAGCCAACTTCGCTGGCGTTTGTTACCTAGGCACAACCATCGGTTGCGTTTGAGGGAATACCAGGCGCTTGTCTTGCTACTCCTATTTTTTTGTTAAGCGTTTTGTAGGTTAGGTGTACTTTGTTAACATTAATCAACGTTCAGTGGGCCTTCGATTTAAATGTGATGCCTAATTTTAACCGTTCCGTACATTTTATAAGCACCGGACGTATGTGTATGATACACAATAGCTCGTAAGGATAATTTAATGAGTGTACATAAGAATTTTAATGTTATACATATGTAAATTATTAACTAGAAGGTTCAGCCTTACTGCATCATACGAGTCTTGTATATAGTAGGATTGATACAGTAATAGTTGTACATTTTAAGTATTGGCAGCCGCATCGTTATCTGTTAAAATATATTTTTATATTCTTCATTGCATTGTTTCACTTCTAAAAATATAATAGGAAGTACGGTCTGTGAATTGGAAGGTCAAGGCTTTCATATATTTATTAAAAACAAAAAGAAAATTTAATTCCTGATTTAATTACGTTACAATAAATAGAGTACTCATAATACCTTAAGAGGAATCAATTGCTTCTGAAGATGTTTGAAAATATTAAATAACAAAAATTTACAAAACGGACTCCCTAAGGGGGTAGAAGAGGGTGAAATCTGATAGACTAAAAAAAGTCTGGGTTCGTTCCCCTTAGATAAAAGCATCTACAGAAGATACTGCTGCAGAAGGTAAAAAACCTTCTTCTGATAAAACCTCAATGTTTGTGAATTGTCGATTCCTACTTTAAATTGAATATGAGAGTTATGGTCAAATGACAAAAACTAATTTCCTTGTGATAAGTCTGTTCTTGCTCCACCTCACATTTTTTTTTGTTTTTCAGCTCTTCTAACCCTCTATCTTTTGATGCAGTGCATTGCATAACGGTCTTTTTATTATCAAATTTTTTCTTCATTAACAAACCATTCTGAATCTAGACTAAGAGGACAAAAAGAACAATAAGACACCGTAAACGAGAAGTGGTACCAAACGAAATAAATGGAAACTTATTTTTGACCTACACCAATCAACAATTGTAACACGTTACAGTAAATGTAGCGCGTTACTCATCCTTTATTATAGTATTTGATCTAAATAAAGCAAAGCTGGTGGTTGTAGTGCTTGCAAAACAATCTAATGAGATGATTCTTTACAATTTGTCAGCAATAGAGATTTTTTCAGAAAGTAACGCGTTGCGGTTAAGTTTGACTTGAAAATTAGTAGACTCTTTATTGTTAATAGTATACTCTTTGGAGGTAACTCCAGTTAACTACAGTTAGTTACTTCTATTACTCTTTTCTAAGAACAACACATTTAAAGTTTTTTTTATTCTAGGATGATGATACATATTAGATTAACCCCAGAAGCTAATGTTTCCAAAACAAACCAATGAGAAAATGCTTTTTAATTTGGCAGAAATGGGGGGGGGGAGGCATTTTCAAAAACCAATACGTTGCGTTTAATTTCAACTCCATAAGTAGTAGAGTGGTTATTGTTAACAGTATACAGTTTTGAATAAAACGCGTTACAGTTATTGTTACTAAGAAATATAACTCGTTACTCGCCCTTCGTTACTAGTAATGGCTGACTTTTTTACTTCCTTCTACTCTCATATTTTAACAAAAACATCTTTGATCCAAATAAAATAGATCATATACTTTAGCAAAGCATATAGTTTGTACACCTGTTACGAGAATTAATCCTAGATTACAGCCTTTAAGGCAAACCAGTGAATGTTTTTTTCATTTGGAAGCAACGGGGGGCTTTATTTTCAAAAAGCAACACGTTGATGTTAATTCCATCTTTAAAAGAAGCAGATACGGTACTATGAGCAGTATGCTCTTTTAAATGTAACGCGTTACAGTTATTGTTACTAAGAAAATATAGCGTGTTACCCATCATTTATTGTTGGTAACATCATTTCTAGAAAGGATAATTATTTTTAAGCATATAAGTTTAATTTATTTAATTTCTTTAATATATTTTGTATTATTTGTAGTGGTTAATGCCATTGGAGTCTTTGTTATCAAATAATAACACGTTATACTTAAGTTTAACTGCAAAAAAGTTTGAACTTTAAAGAAAACATATTAGTTACTATTGACAATATACCCTTTTGAAAGTAACACGTTGCACTTACCGTTACTAAAAAAAATAGCGTGTTACATATCATTCGTTGCTTCTTCTACTCTTTTGTTATTGGAACATCAAGCGAGTGGTTACTATTAACAGTAAGATTGCATAGACCGTTAAAATTCCTGCAAAAAAAATTGTAGCACGTTACTCATCATTTGTAACCGGTTACGGGTCAGTTCTTTAGCTGTTTCTAGTAAAACAGATCATTTGCATCACTTATGAAAAAACTAACCTTTTAAATTTGAAGATAAAATGTATACCATACATGTTAGATGAACTGTATGCTTAACGTATCAGGCCTTTGTAACCTCTATAATTTTTGGAGATGATAAAATTTTAATCAAATTTTGAAGAAAAACATCTTTTGATACCAACTAAAGTAATGCACACACCCAAGCAAAATTCATCAGCTCTGATTCTAATTTTTTCAACGCACCCATAAGGTAAATTATCTGTTTGTGTAACAAGCGATGCCTTTTAATGCGACAAAGTTGGCGACACGTTATGGTTAATTTTTAACTTAAAAAATAGTAAAGCAGTTAATGCTAATAGCATAATCCTTTGAAGGTAACACATTAGAGCTGCTGTTACTTCGAAAATATAACGCATTACTCATCATTTTCGTTACTTGTAACGGGTTACCCGTTTTATCCCAAAAGAAAGGATAATCATTTTCAACAGCACTTATCACAAGGCTATAACTATTTAAATTCTAGGATGAAATCTGTATCGCGAATATTAAAATAATAAATCAGGTCATTAGAACTGACAAACTTTTCACTTATCAAATTTTAAGGAATCAAATATTTTGGACCATAGAGGCTCGAGTTGTTAAACCTCGAATAGAGATTAAATCCAGTTCCTTATTTATTTTGAGAAAAGTTAATAAGGTAAAATTTCTGTCGTATGTAGCAGGTGATAAGTGTTTTAAAAAACAGATTGATTACTGCTAACGGTATACTCTTTTGAAGGTATATAACACGTTACAATTACTGTTACTAAAGAAACGTAACGAGCTACTCATCATTTGTTACCAGTAACCTGTTATATTTGATCAATAGTTATGTATACGATGTTTTATTTTTTGTAAAGTATAAACAAACTACTTCTGGGTTAAACAACACGTTTCTGCATGAATCTAAACCGTCAAACTGTAGTTATAATCCATGCAACCTCAGCTGTATAATGAGTAGTATAGCCGCGAGTTGCAGAGGAACAATGAGAGCAAAGAAGAAAAGTTAAATTATTTAGTTTATAAAAATTACAGAATATCTTCGATCACAATTTCGAGTCAGAGAAAAATGTTGCTTTTTCAATATCGCGACATGGAGAGGACACTGTTCCATATAACAGGTATGGTAATAGATCCAGTTGAAGAATGAAAACGCATTAATCTTGTAAGCTGAAAAACCTAATCGGACGTTTCGGCCATAAATGACGCGATAAGCCGGGAGAAAAAGTCGGAGCGATACGCCTCATTTTACAAATGAAGACATTCGCTTAACGAGGGCGAATTTATTTTATAAGCCGGCTTAATTGACAAGCGGCCGGCGTTTTTTGCCGGGACATTCCTGCGCTGTTCCGTCGGGGACGAAACTGCAGCGAGTCCCAACCAGAGCGGGTATGCAAATCGCGGAAAATCGCCCCCGCCCGCGAAACGCGCAAACTGCTCCGACACGGCCTAATTGAAAGGGTTTCGGTGTTCCGATGGCGCTGATCGCTTAATTGACCATTAAGAGGATAGGTACCGCGCCGAGCCATCCGAAGCTCGTCGTTACGGGCCGTCCTCAAAAATATTCCAATTATATTGTCGCCGAAATCCGGACCTGAGCTCATTAGTAGCAATTAATTGCAGCAGATTAGATGGTAATTTACGGATGCAATACGGGGATAAGCGAAATTCTGCGGTGCTTGTGACGTGCTACTAACAAAACGTAACAAGTAAGGCCCTACTTGTTGCTACAATTTATTTTTTGCAATCAAACAAAATTATTGTCACGCTTCTTAAAAGCTATCGCTATATATATTTAAGTAATAAAAACCAGAGTTATGCCTAATTTTTTTGGTAATATAAACTGTAACGTGTTACATCTTTTTTGAAACACTAACCATAAAAACCACTAACAAAAAATTTTCTTAAAAAGTTTGTTACACAAAATTAAAATTAATTTTATTATCTCGTCATATTTTTGGTAACGCGTTACCGTTACTTTTATCAGGGAAATTAACGCATTACGTTTTAAATTATTGAAAAAGAAAATAAATGATTATCACAACCGTGCACTTAATTCAACACAAAAATAACGTGCTACCATTTCTGTTAACAGAAAAAGCAACAAGTTAATTGTTACACGTTACTAATAATAACGTGTTACGTTAAGAAGTTAAAAATTCTGTTGTATTTCTAAAATCACATTGCTACATACATAAAATTTTGGGTAATATATAATCTGTTACAGGTGTAATAAAATTGTAGGCCTATTTGTTGGTCGACTCTTAAAAATCACGCCTCCTCCTCTTCTTCTAGCACCAGCTTACTTTGCAGCTCGTTCATGTTGTCGGCAGACTTCTGCAGGAGCTCTTTTTCTCGCTCGTTCAGGCTTTGGCGAACGATGTAGCAAACGCCCTGGCTACCCAAGACACAGGGCAGCGACAGGAACACGTCTTTGTCGACGCCATGACGGCAGCCCTACAAATATTGTGGGACAATATAATTTTGGGAATTTTCGCTATTGTTATCCACCTAGGCTTAGATAATATTAAAAAAAAAACGCCGTTCGACACAAACTTAACCTGATTTTAAATCGTCGCATAAACTGTAAAAAGTTCTATCGGGTGATCGCATTTGATCAAGCTTTGGTTCAATTTTTCAAATTATATATAAGGGTATGGTGAAGATTCGAATCAAGCAACTCTTTAATACCGACCTGTCGTTACTGACTACCAATTGTTAGCCAACCACGTGAGAGGGGTGGAGCATACGCAAAGGCGGTGTATTTAAGAGGGCGGAGTTTGTTTTTTTGGTAATATTTATACGTACAGATCAACACCAAAATTTTCTGTTTCTCACTTTAACTCCTTCTAAAGCGCCACTCAACGTTAAATTATGTTGGATTTCCTAGACAACGTGAAGTCACCTCGATTGCCTACCAAGTGAAAAGGGGTGGAGCCTACGCAGAAGAGGGTTTTTGAGGAGAGTGCGAAATTTATCTTTTTCCTTGTACTATTTATAAGCGTATGTTGAATTTTCTTTACCTAAACTATTTCTTACCAGTGGCTCTGTACTCTTCAGAAGTCGTACGCGGTATAGTTAAAAACAGCCGTCATCAAAATCAAGATTTTCTATTTTTGATTTTACGTCCCTCCTGAGCCGCTACTCAACATCCTAAATAAATCAGGCATTCAATAAAGAATATGTTGCCTCTACCAGGCAACATTAAGCCTTCTCGATATAAAGCGCTTGAAAATCAAGTGAAAAAGGGGTGGAACCTACGCAGAGGCGTAGTAATAATTATAGGTGCATGTTAAATATTCTTTACTTACACTATTTCTTATCAGTAGCTTTTAAGTTGCCGTCATGAAACCACAAATCATCACTAAACTCCTAAACCGAAACTCAAGGTCAGATTACATTAGACATGCAATAAAATTCCTGGTATTTACTAGACAAGTTTAAGCCACCTTGACATCATTCATTTTCCAACCAAGTGAAGGAGGTGGAGCCTACGAAAGGCGTGTCTAAACTTGTAAAACTATACCGAGTTTAGCTAAAAGTAAGCCATCAAAACTAAATTCTGTTTCTTACTTTACCCCTCTCCCAAACCATCGCATTGCGTCAGATATTAATTGAGATTCAATAAAAAATATTTTGCATTTACTAGGCAGCACTAAGCCACCTCGATACCAATCGTTCGCTAACTAAGTGAAAGGGGTGGAGCCTACGTAAAGGCGGGTCTTTGAGAAGGGTGGAGTTCATATTTTGTCCAAACTACTGACGACACCCATTTCGCCCATTTTATTCTGTGGATCAGAACCAACTTACCAACTTCCTAGCGACAAAAAGCGAGGTACCTTGATGTGCGTGGAGACGGGAAAGCACTCTTTGGTGTCCTGCAGGATGGCCATCACGATCCTGCTCACGCTGAGCGCGATCCCCCAGGAGCCGGAGGACTTGAGCCGCTCGACCTCGGCCTCGCTGCAAAAGAGGCGCGTTAAACCGCGGCGCGGGCCCCGAAAAATCGGCACGCCATAAATCTCGGCTCTTTAGCCCGCCGTCGCGGTGATAAATCGCGCGCGAGCGCGGCTATCAAAGCTGCGGGGTGAGGAGACGCGTCTATTAAAGCACGGCCCTGAGGTGTTATCGCAGCGGGACGATGCGTGATTTACGGGCAGCCTACGCTGGGACGGCCCGAACGGCCGGTGCTCACCTCTCGACCACCTGGCGGTGCACCTCGGTCCAGTCCTCCGGGTCCTCTTCTGTGCCGAGGTCGTGGTTCACGTCCCTCAGCCGCACGCCGGAGACGCTCACTCCGGACCACACCGGAACTAAAACAAAAGCTCATTGACATGAAAGTGTCTGGTTGCAAGCTTTAGAGTTTAAATCTTCTCGCCTTATTACAATGTTCTACCAGTTCCGCTATACTATAAGAAGGAATGACAACCAAGATTGGGCCAATAAATTTAAGCTACGTGCAACTTCCGTGGTGTTTGCAATGCACCTATAGGTTCTTCCAGCGGACAGTAGATGGCGGATAAGGCGCCCCACTGTCGGTTACATATGAGATCATTAAAGCCTATCCGCACGTTCCCGTATCATTTGGTGGAACTTAATAGGAGCCATTTAAAGGCGATTACAACGAAGTTCGTGCACCAGCAGTCGGCGCTCGGGCTTGTGTGATGAGAGCAGTAATTCAATCCGAGCCACCATCGGCACCCTGCAGGGCGCGGGCCTGTCGGGCCGAAACGAAATCATTAAAGGAGAGGAGATAAAGATTCGAAAATATTTGACGTTTATGCGTTTTGCAGCTCTTTGAACTTCGGTTTGATGAGGTTGTGCCTAAGCGTCTGGAGAATTTTTATTGGACACTTGAGAGCCACGAATACTGTGGGCAGCGACACTTCTACTATGGTGCGTGACGGCTAATGACATCGCTCTGTCAAAAAGCTTTCGAAATGACTTCTTCTAGAGAACAAGTTCGAACATAAAGCTGAGAATGTAAGGCTATGCAAAATGATGGATGTTTCGCGACTTTTGGAGTATAGCCAATCGAACGATATCTTTAAACAATGTTTCTTCTCATACAAAATTGAACCCAGGCCATACGACAGCTTTATTACTGGAAAACTCAAAAGCAGTCCCGTAACAAACTTTTAACACGCCTAAAGACGGCGGCACTTCTTCAACGATTGTTAAACGAAAGTTAGCGTGAACAACTATTGAGGACAAATGCGTCCTCAAGAATTCACACAATTCTAGACAACCTAGGAAAAGCAATTTCTACTTGGATCTCGCCCGAAAGTTTTGCCAAATAAAAAAGGAGCTCAAATCTATTGAAAAAACAGCCTTTTAGTGGACATGAACTCAAATAACTTCTTTGGGCTTTCCTAAAATTGTCTGTAGCTGTCCTTTACGGTGTAGACCTTTAAGCGACCTCCAAACCCTAGAGTGGTCAATTAGTCTGATCTTTTATTTTAGGTTTTAAAAGATAAATCACCCTATAGATCCCCACAAATTGCAGGTTTCACTAGTTTCATATTCAAATTTGAGATATAACCTTGAAAACGACACTTTACCCCAAACAGCACATTTAGTTGTATAATGATACAAGAAACATTAATTGCAAATAGATAAAACTTACTGGAGGTGAACTCACACACCAAAGAATATCAAACTCACCGCTATTAGATCCTTGCTCGCCGATCACAAACGCATGCAGGCTGCTCGTGGAGACTCCGAGTTTCTGGGCCACGAGGTACCGAAATCTGGCCGACTCCAAAACGGTCCCAGACCCGATGACCCGATGGGGCGGAAAGCCACTCAACTTCCACGCCACGTATGTTAAGATGTCCACTGCTCGAAGGGAAAGAACCAGATTGAATCAATTTCCACATTTCTGTTGCTTACACCCACCTGGGTACGTGACGACTATTAAAATGGCATCCGGGCTATAATACACAATCTGCGGGATGATCTCCTTGAAGATCTCCGCGTTCCTGGTCACCACGCACAGCTTGGTCCCCTCCGTACCAGCCCCCGCGGTTATGACGTAGATCCTCGAGTTCCTCGTCGTTTCGTAATCTGCAAAGCAGAGGTTTTCTGTTCAAAACAGTTGTAACTAAGATGTGAAAAAGTTTTATCCACTCTTTCACAAGCGCTCTTCTTCTTCTTTGCTGTAAAAGAAATTCAAAAATTGCGAAGATTACTTGAATCATTTTTTTCCTATTTTTTAAAGGGAAGGGTACACGTAAAACGACCATGATCTTAACTTCCATACTTTCCTTACACTCCATAAAATGCGCTTTATGCCACCATACATAGTTTTTGAAAAATGTTGTATAATGAAGAAATTACAACACCATTTCTGACTTTGAGTGTATTCGCTATGTAGTCAAAACCAGAAACCAATAACCATGAAGATAATCTTGTCGCAGTTTGTAACAAATCAACGGGTCAGAGCAGACTTTGTAGCTCAAACAACAGCAATTCAGTTTTTCGTTCTGTAAAGTTCTTTAAAAAAAAACTCCATTAGGTTTAGCTTGTAAGATTTTTTGCATTTCATCTAAAAATGTGGTACAGACTTAGTGCGTGTAAGTTGAAGAGTGTTGGGCTGGGACCAAGCATACTGAAGTTGTGAGTTGTTGTCTAATATGAACTCGGAGAATAAAAAAATGGCTTTCCTTTAGTAGTTGTTGGGTTTCACATGTTCCTCATCTGCTTAAAAAGTAGGTATCTTCGAGTTGAAGATTTATAATTAGTTTCCCCTAGAAGAATCACCTTGCAGGTTAAATATTGTAACATGAGTGGGTGCGTTGTCTTTTCTGGGGAAGGACATGAGACCGTTTCTTGAAGACACCATTCTCAATTTGATTCATCTCCAGATGGCCTGATGTCCAAATCTTCAGAAATGAATCCATCGATCCATATGCTGCAATAACAGATTGGGTTATCTTCTCCATACTTCTTACGGTTGCTGACTTGATATTTTCCTTCTCAAAGATTATCTGGTTTGTATTGAATAATATCTAATCTGATCTGATTTTTAAAAGAAAGGCGATGTTCTTCGATTGGATTTTATTTTATTTTGAAACTGGTTAAGCCTTAGGAACTAGGCCTAAACAATAAATGAACCAATTGCAGGTCTGGGTTAAAATATTCCTCTTTGATACTAAATTGCAAATTGATTTCAAAAACCAATAAAAAATCAAAAAAGGGTTCAAATTTGAACGAAGAGACTGACTTAACGAAAATCACTATTTGAGAACAACTTCATGAAGTTTGTCAGGATTTTCTAATAGAATAGTTGTTCAGTGAAGCTCACAATCATCTTGTACTTGTCAGGTTGCAACCCTTCTCTGACATGTTTCGCCTAAATCGTTTTGTATGTATAATAGCAGAGAAGTCACGTTCTCAAAGTCTTAGACATAGACATGGGTAACAATTACTGCCTTAGAGACGAAGGGTCATCAACTGTTGTTTAATCTTTGATTAGTTCATCAACACTGTTTACTAGTGTTTCCATCTTAAACCTCAACACCTCAGTACCACGATTTGCAATTTTGTATTATTGGTCCACATACATGGTAGTTCAAAAAAAGTTCTATCAAAGTTCTTAAAGTTTTGCGTGTAGCAAAGATTTAACCAGATAATAAACGTGTGCTGTAAAGACTTGAGCTTTTACGGTTACTCCCTCTTTGTGTTTATCATACCTCAAATATTTTGTTTATAAATAACCTCTGGATGCTGTTGTTTTAATATTTTGAAGAAAACTTATTTCTCACTTTGTGAGGTAAAGATACGAAAAGGTAGATCTAAGATTAATAGATCCAGATATAGTTAAAATGGACGTATCTCTCTTACATCTATTGTTCTTTATAAATCAGAGTTTTGCTCTCATTCCATGGTGGAGAAAAAGTGAAGTTTAGGTTTGAAAAAGCCCCGAATGATTTTCCTTCCTATTTTTTTGGTTTGCATAAGCTTCTAGTGTAAGAGTGGCATTAC
Organism: Sinelater perroti; assembly: GCA_036346155.1. Taxonomy (NCBI): domain Eukaryota; kingdom Metazoa; phylum Arthropoda; class Insecta; order Coleoptera; family Elateridae; genus Sinelater; species Sinelater perroti. Next base: position 1,987,527 of record JARFIY010000008.1, read on the forward strand.
GAAATATATATGTTCTAGATATTACATCAAAAACTGGAATTTTTCTCGTCTCAGTATAAGATCACGCAACAACAAGAATTATCATCACACATCAGCAGTGCCGTAGGAAAACTATCAAAGAAATATTCCAAACGATCTATCCAAGCTTATAAGCGAAATCACATGGGTTTTTATGACATTATATGTGCAAGAACTAATAGTGACACACAAAAGAAGTGCTTCTTAGTGGTGTTACATGAAGATTTTTGGTAATTCTGTGACTTGGTGACAACACGACCTAATATCTGGTGTTTTCTATTTGCTTGCAAAAGTAACGTTTTGTTTATCTAAAACAGAATCAGCTAAGTGTGAAGCATCCTTTGAGCAAAAATCATCTATGTTTAGCAACTTTAACTTCATGTGGTAAAGTGGAATAAAAATCGCCTACGAAGAGAATAGATTATTCATTCTTGGAGCTCTCCAGAAGCAAATAAAGAAGAAAATAAAGAATTTTAAGAGTTCATTGAATTAGTCAATGAAGGGGGGGGGGGGCATTTAATGAATTATTGGAACAGTTCTGTAGTCAGATAATTTATTTCAGAAATAACGTTTTTTAAACAAAACACCAGGTGGATTTATTTCTGTTAATCATAGACCCTGAGACATCAAAAGTAACACACCATGAGTCTGTTTTGTAGCGGGCATCGCAATATCACTTTTAGTCAAAATCGTGTCTTGGTTTTTATCAGGATAACAATAGAGGAAAATTGGGTTCTAAAAAGACCCATAAATATTAAGATCAAAAGGACCAAAGCATAAAGAATAAAGAGAAAAAGCTTTGAGGCGTTTCTAACCAGGTATAATATGCTCAACAGCACACAATGGGGCAAAAGCCTCCATGCAGACTGCGATAAGGCTGACAATATACTTCTAATATCTCGTTCCAAGCTAATGCAATTCTCTTCTCCATCTACTACACCAAAAGCTCCTCTTGATACACCGAGGTCTTTAAAAACCTATGGGGACCAAACCAATGATAAGGACACTGCTGGACCCCAAAATCCAGGACTCCAAATCCTCCACTATGCCTTGATTCTTCTCCAAACCTGAAACTTTCAATGTAGATTTGCATCATTCCATTAGCTCATGTTTTGCATATAAAATCCGCAGTAAATGGATTAGAATATATTTTCGTTTTATTTCTTCTACAACTCATGATACACACATGACAATACACTCATTGATGTCTTGTTCCTACGGGGGCCACACCAATGATAAGGAAACTGCTGGTCTTCAAGAATGAACGCCCAAAGAATCCCCAAACCTGGCATTTTGCTCCACAACCTAGACTGTTCTTGTGCATGTTCATAACTCATTAGCAGATCATTTACATCCTGTGGAGGTACCACTGGACAAAGTGCGAAAAATGTTTCGGCAATTGTTTAGTACCTTGACGCACTTGAAGTTGTAGCACAAAAATGTTCGTTAGCATTCAGGGAACGCATTCTACACACCGTTGCTCGTGCACTCTTTGTTACAACCCTTTCAAGTGCGACTTAGTTGGATGTTTTTGTACGCTGGCGTATTTTTTGTGATTCGTACAATGCGTCTTAGTTTGCTTATAATGCTCGTCTACAACCCTTCTAATTCCTTATTCAGCTTTTTGATGCTGCACGTTTCGCAAAATACTTTAACAGACGCGTTGCGCTTAAGAAAGCAGGCGCACCTCCACCACTTTAGAAAACTAAAAAATACCTAATAGCATACAAATACATCTAACGAGATCGCACTTCACAGAGTTGTAACAAGGGGTGATGAGGATGTAGACGAGCTATGGAGAGTAGAGCGTTGCTTACATGATAAAAGACGGAATATTTCTATACTGCAACCATTTCTTTAAAAGGTACTAAACAATTACCGATATTTCTTTAGTTTAGTCCTCATAAGACCGATCTCATTAAATTTTCGTTCTTCTTTGTTGGTCAGCAGCATTTCTCTCATCTGCCTTCGTTAGCTGCTAGACATACAAAAAATTGTACGGAGACCTTCGTCCAGCTCTTTATAACAACGAGAAAAAGAGCAACTGGAGACGCCGGATCAAGTTGTCTCTTGGCGAGTCGAAGAGAAGAACGTCCGGCGATGGCCACGATGACGTACAAGCGCAATTTAAGATTATCTGGAGACTGCCAGCCTCTTTGATGTCCACGCTGTCGCGCGATAATTGGATCCGATGTGTGCTCGGCGCTCGACCTCTCGATTCGCGCTTTCCGCAGTGCTAGTTAAGGATCGCCTGCACCTGGTTCAGTGACGACGCCGTGTTCGCCGCGTTAGCACTCACTTCATTTGAATTGGATATTATTTCTTCAGATGTACTGGCTCTGCTAATCAGCATTAATCTTGTCGGGTCCCGTCTAGACGCTACGTTGCAGGCCGACGAAAAAATTCGCGCTCTGCATGTCCTCCTCTCGGGAAACGCCATGCCGCATTGTTTCTGGTCCCGCTTGTCCGACCTCATTAAAGCGGCAGTTCTTCATACGCATACCGCATCCGGTTTTAGATCTAATTCCAACATTTACCCCCTCCCCCTCCTGAGAAGTACTCGTAATGTCGCAAAAACAATAGATATGGGGGAATAAGCGAACTGACTCGCCACCAAAGGAGGTACTTAACCCCGTCCGTAAAGTGCGCCCCCTGGTGGCGAGTCAAAATCTTGCGGATGTATAATAACGTTGCTTAATTAGTCCCGTAGATGTGTTCTAGTATTGAAGATACTTCGAAAATTGAATTAGGTAGGGGTAGCTTCAGGGGGTACGAAGGAATTTTGAAGTCTTGTTGGTAGTGAAAATCTTAAAATTCGTGTCGGTTAGCTCGAAACTAGAGAAGCCAACCAGCCATGCGCTTAATTGCCGGCTGAGATATTAATTGTCGCAGCATACCTGTGCTGGAGATTATTTGTGGGCTGTCCAGGTACATGGTTGCGTGTTGGATGTCCAGCATTTCACCACGGGCCAGGTCCTCGTTCTCATCGATCAGCACCAGCTCGTCCGTTACCTTCTACGAGATTAAAAATTATGAGACGTGCGGCGGTTGACGCTTCATTAACATCCGAGGTGGTGGTTATCGCGCAGCTTATTGATGAGCTGTTTGTTGGATTTGGTATAGCTCTGTTACGGAGAGGCATATGAAATAGTCGAATTATCCATTAGTCTGCTGTTATTAAAAAGACATATCTAACGGTGCTACAGAAAAAACCTGTAAAGTTAACTTTGCTTGGTTTCAACAAAGCGGTGTTCCGGAGGATTTCAAGATGTTAATCGCTTACTTTCAACCTGCGGGAAGACAAACTGCAGACTTTTTCTATTACTGATCTAGATATTTAGAATTTTATCACAAATTCGATTGCATAGTAGATCCAACTATTAAGAGGACTTGTTTACACTTCAAGAGTGACCAAAACTCACTGCAAAACATTTAAAGGTGACATAGTCAACAGATAGACCTACTACAAGACTCCCATTTCAAAATAGACCACACCCAAGTCGCAGTTCCACTATTGATGCAACTAATAAGAGTTGAGCAACAACAACCATTACCAATCACTTTTATACCTTTCAGTTCACCAAGCATATCGATTGTTTCAAATCCAGCGCCACTAGAGATGAGAAAGTGGATTTTCACTAAAAAAATCAGCTATAACAATTCCCAAAGAACCACTAATGTGAAAAAATATGACCAATGTCAATGACAGAACCCTTCTATTAACAACTCGACTGTTCGAACAACAAACTTAAAGGACTTTGTTAACAAATTGACAAAGGACAGTAGTACCATGTCATGATCGGTCTAGGCCAGAAGGTTTTGGCTTATGGTCCAGACTTGACAATCGACTGCCACCTCTTTCATGCTTTATAAAACCATATTACCAATAATAATGAACACGCGAGAATGAAGCTCGAAGAAGAACTTCGTCATCCTGTGCTCAGGAGCTTCAAAGTTTGTAGTCAAAGTACCGAGATGATGATCAATCTTGATAATTACCTATGAGGTAAGTCCCCACGCACTATATTTATTAACTGAGGTTAGAGTACAATTATTACTCAATAAATTGCTGGCGTGAGAACAGAAACTTGAAAAAAAGTATTTTGGCCAAAAACTTTCACACTATTAGTCCCACTTTTCCTTAAGAGCGACAGGACATAATCACCCGACGACGATTGTTCCAGAACGGGCTTGGAGATCAGCCAGCGACTTAGAATCTAATTCAATTTATTAAAAAACCCGTTCCTAATTCCAAACCCGGAACTTAAAGGTAAGGGCACGTTCGTGACGCTATTGAGTACTTGAGATATTTATTTACTCCGACTGAACACAGGCGACAGAGCAGTAATACCTACTCCTAACGAGTTCGTAATTCTCACTAAAGATTCAAACTTGTCACTGATTGACTAACAATATTATCAACATGAAGATCGGTCACTTTTCTGAAAGCTAGCAAGGCGAAACTACAGTTTTCCCGGAATTAGCCCGCTGCAAATCCTAAACCCGGAAATCAACGGTAGGAGCACGTTCGTGCCGCCAGACCTTCAAAACTAGCTCTAATAGTCGAATAAGTTGTGGATAAACCGTTGCAATCTTTGGTTTGTCGCACAAGTCACTGATTTCGCCTAAAAATATTTAGTTCGGTTGGGCACAGGTAAAAGAGCCACAAGACCTGCGCCCAACGAGCTGTTCATTCCCGACGCAAACAAAATCGCGTCATTCACGCTTAAGATTCTGCCTTACAGTTCAGACTTGACCCCGATTGAGTGACCATATTACCAACATTAAGATCAGTAGCGATGACATGCGAGTGTGGAGCTCGATCTCTTGTTCGCAGAAGAACCTCTTCGTTGTATGCTCACGGGATTTAAAGTTTGTAATAAAGATAACGAGATGTCATCTATGTTGATGATAATTACCTATGAGGTAAGTCTCTAAGTACTATATTTATCAACTATGGAGGCCCAATATTTTCGACCGAAAATTTCCATGCCATTCATTACCCTCACTTTCCTAAAAGGCGGCAGGGGGTAACTAGCCGGCGATGATATTCCCAGAACTGTCTGCCACAAATCCTAAACCCGAAAATTAACGGTAAGGGCACGTTCATGTCGCCAAACCTTCAAAACTAACTTCAGTAGTCGAGTAAGTTGTTGATAAATTGACGCAACCCTTGAATGAATTTTTAGAGCAGCAAGACCTGCTCCCAACGAGCTGTTAATTCCCGCTGCAAGAGCCGCACGACGCGGCCAAAAAAACGGCGCGCGGTCATAAATTCGTTATTTAGCGCCCGTCGTCCGCGCGATGATTTCGGAGATAAGCGCCAAAGAACCGCCGAATTTATGCCATTAATCTGCCGCTGTTTTGAATACGCAGCCGAGTTCTGCGAAAATACGCGCCGCTAATCCGGTGTTGATGTAAATGGGCGCAGTAATTCCGCCTTAAGACGCGATTAATTTGCGGCTAGTCCCGGCGCCCCGATTTATTTGCATTGCCGATTCGCACTTCGTTTTAATTCGAGAATGTCGCCGGTTTCGAGTTTGCAGTACACGAAAAGGTGATTGTGGCCAAAATGCATCTATTAGATTTCTGGTGTAAGAAAAAAAATAATTAGCATAATTTACGAATTAAGCCTCGTATATTATACACAAGTGCAATGTTTATAGTTTGAACATCACGAAACCTTAAGGAGTTTATCTCTAAGACCTAAAAATTTCTTATCTATTCAATAAACCAATTTTTAAAAAATTTTATTCCTCAACAATTTCGTTTTATATCGTATACTTGTGGAGGGAGCCACCAGATTATTTTATCAAATTTTAAAGTTTCCAAAAAAATTTTTACATATTTTTAGGTGAAGCTTCCTCGTATATCAATTTTAAAGGTTTATAGCAAGTTATAGCAGCAAAAAATAAGGAAAACTAATAATTAGGTCTACATTATATTGTTATAAAGTAAAATAGGACCTAAGAAGAAAAAACCTGACGGGGAGTGCTTTTATAAAGGTTTACAATATACAGGGGCGAGTCAGATAAAAACCATAAAGTTGTAATAAAAATTAAAATATCGCGGAACGTTGCCAGTAGTAGCGGTGTAGTACAAGCATAAAATACCTCCCCTACCCCGCCCTCATATGAGACATGCGCGAAAGCTTTGCGTTTTGTCATCTGTTTTCTGAGCAATGAAGATGTGAAGTACATTCAAATAAGTCGAAAATAAATGTTTGGTTTGGTAAAGCGGGAAGTAGAGAGGGAAGTAAGGTCATTGCATGGTTGAAGAAGCTTTAAGCAGTAATGGGAGTCTTTAAAGACTAAAATGACATTTTTTGGTTAGATGAGTTATTAGTCTATTCCTCTTTTCTCCTAACTCTTGCAGAAACACAGAGCTTCTATTTATCTTCTTTTAGGCGCTCTGAGGTTGATCTACCCTCCCCTCTCAATTAGCCTTTCCTAATATGTGGCCTAGCCACATCTACTTACTTCTTTGAGTCTTTCTCCCTCTTTCTCCCCCTCTCTCCATTATTAGCTACAGCTATAAGCCGCCAGAGACATCTATTGACAAATAGTTGCATTTAGAACTATTTCTTCAATAACAGCATTTGTCTTTCTAATGCCATTTTTTCTATTTCAGCACCTTCGTTTGTAGGTACAACGTTTACAAGCAGATCAGATCTTTACTCTGTGTCTACAACTTAATCTTATGCTTGAAGATCTCTGTGCAAGCAGAGAACAGTCCAAGGAAATTAACAGAAGTTTTTCAAGCTACTGCTCTCTGAATGAAAATGTCTGTCTAACAGAGTTGAGAAATGATCCTTTCTATTGCAGGATGTGTGAGGATGAAGGGAAAACTTAAAACTAGAAGAAAAAAACAAAAACATTCTTTGGAAAGGCGTCTATAGATCTTGAAAGTGTCAAAGTAAGAACAGTCCGAGGAAATTAACAGGAGTTTATCAAGCTACTGCTCTCTGAATGAAAATGTCTATCTAATAGAGTTGAGAAATTATCCTTTCTATTTGCAGGATGTGTGAGGATAAAGGGAAAACTTAAAACTAGAAGAAAAAAACAAAAACATTCTTTGGAAAGGCGTCTATAGATCTTGAAAGTGTCAAAGTAAGAACAGTCCGAGGAAATTAATAGGAGTTTTCGCAAGCTACTGCTCTCTGAATCAAAATTTCTATCTAATAGAGTTGAGAAATGATCCTTCTACTACAGAATCTATGAAGGTGAAGGAAATACAAAACTTAAAGAAAGAAACAGAAATTTTTTTTAGGAAGGCGCTTTTGGATTTTGAAAATGCCAAACTTAGAACAGTCCGCAGTTTTGCAGGTTACTGCTCTCTGAATGAAGATTTCTATCTAATAGAAAGTAATTCTTCCTGCAGGGATTAACTTAAGACTTGAAGAAAAAGAGAGAAGAACTTTTTGCGAATATATCTCTAAACCTTGAAGATTTAAGAAAGGTTGCAAGGATTCAGAGCCTAGATTTCTTTAAGGGATGAGAACTACTGAAACGCCATGCTGAACTAAACTGGGGAGATACAATGGAACAAAGAAAAAAAATGTTTTTTGACATCTAAGTATCTCTTGAAATTGAAACCTGGCTTTGCTTCTGACTGACCGACAGAATTAACCCATGTTGTGCTTTACATTATTTCTTATTTATATTACGTAATGAGCTAGGACTAAATTCTTACAAACAGTTTAGTTCTTTAAGGCCTTCCAATTACAGCATGTCTTGGACACTAATGTCCAATCATAGCGAGGTTGTGCTAACTACAACCTCAAGATACCAATAGGATCTTTCAGATATTATCTGTGCTTATTAACAAAAGCTGTTTTATTTTTCATTTTTTGTACTTAAAACACTATATAATAACAATTAGTTCGGATTATTACCTGCGCAAGCAGCGAGAACGCAATGGCGGTGCCCACCGTTCCCGCTCCCACCACAGTGACCTTGTTCTTGCATTTGGCCGACGCGTTCGTTGTTGGAGAGACGTTGGTCATGAGAGCTTTTACAGTCGTGGTCAACATCTTGGACCTTAAATTGCAATTAAAACAAATCAATTTCCTGTTTTTCATTAATTAAACTCCGTCACGCTGACGTATACCGATTACAACCGAGCTCGCACGAAACAGCCCAAAGCTCGTTATCGCTTTGCATGCTAACCGAAGGGCATCTCCTTTATTTCTGCCGCAAATGTCCCTCTTTGCTCGAATAATTATTTTAATTACTTTGCTTCCCGACGGTAATGGCAATGCGAACCCCCGGGCGCACCCATCGTTTAATGCGCTCACGAGCAGAAAAACGCAGCCGGACTCGTTTCAGAACTCCCGTTTTTCTGCCTCTGGAGGCTATTTCTGACGCCGCTAATAATGATTTAGCGCGCCTAAGCGGACGAGACGCCCGTCATGGGCAACAAAAGCACCATAAATAAAACTGACCGTTGTAAAATTCCAAAAATGCTACGCGCTTCAATGGGAATATTCATATATACGATTAACTGTCATCTGGGAAAGGTTTGGAATTCCACAAGGTGGGTCGCAAACGATTTCATCCGTGGTAATCAGAGTTTCACGTGATACACTACAACAAAAATTTAAAAATGCTAGTAGTACTTAAAGATGTAAAAGAATTGGGTGGTGTCCAAACTCTGTTTATCTCAATATACTATAACAAATTTCCGAACGCCCCCCGTAGCGCTACATCAGCTACGCACATAATGCTTTCCAGAAATCCAAGCTCGCTGCGTGTGCACGTAGGGTCGGACTCGAACAATAGGGAATTGCAAGATATTTACGAGAAAATTCGCATACATTCTCGAACCGGTCCTGAATTGCTTAAATATCCTGCAAACAGGCGAAATTCAAGTGTCGAACGCGAAACGAGTGCAACATAAATAGTGTCACAGATAAATACAGTGTAATTTTGCGTTGTCAATTGTGTGTTTTGTGTAAACCGATTCTGATCGCCTGTAAGTAAAATAATAAACAGTTCAAATAAATTTGCACGTGTTATTCACCACTGTGGAGAGCGAAAACATTACAACACCTTAAGCTTCTTGAGCGTCATTTTGGCGCTAACTTTTGGAAACGCGGCCGCCGGGTGGCGGGCGTCTGTGCACATTACACGTTTTCATTCTTCGAGCGAGTCCCATAATTTATTAACCTGTTTGTGTGGGTTCGGAACACAATGTCGCATTCTTGTAGCGCGTCCAACGCACAACGGGGCCGATGATTTATGCCGGCCGGGACGCAACGAAAACATTCTTCCTTATAATTTTATTCGTGTTGTTTAATTAGTTTATAGTGTCGGCCTGAAATGCTATCTGATGCGGCGTAATAAATTGTGGTCAGTTTCGGGCGGCCGGCAGGCGTCGCGCGCGACGATTCCTGGTGGCTCGGGATTCCTACACGTCCAAGCCGTCCTGGAAGTGGGCCCCCGTTGGTTTAGTGTCGCATGAGGAGCCACGGGGCTGGACAGCTGTTATAAAATGTTGGAAACTGAAAAATAAAGCTAATTTGCTTTCGCACGACAATGCTCGACTTTGCACATAGCCATCATAAAACGAACATAATCAGACCTGGCATCATTTAGACGTCCAGTTCCTTGAATAGGCTATACGCTATAGAATGTAGTAGTTATTCATTTGTTTGAACTGTATATCAACATCAAAAAATGTATTGACATCTTTCTATGGCTTCCCCCAAGTCTTTTAAGCATATCAGCAATTTCTTTTCATTAAATTTTCTTTCATCAAAAGAAATTTTTGAGTCTGTTTCTGTAGGTTATGGTCCAATAGGAAGAGGCAGTCTTGCCATAAATTTGTAAAGCCCCCCCCCCTCCCCAATATTCTCCCTTTTATTGTTTCTTCACCTTTTCCTCGATTCTGTCTGAGCGTCAAATTCAATTAAACTTAACCCTTTCCCCCATTTCCTAATTTTAAATAGTTGTCTCAGGTGAAAAAACAATCATTTCCACATCTACTCTACCAGAGAAAATTCGACTTTTCCTACATCGATGAATTGAGTTTATTTAACTTCCTTGCGTTCAGAAATGAGGGTAAAATCAAGTATAATAAAACTTTGAACGACTATTGCTATATAAGAATACAAATTTGAACAATTGGTATAGACCGTTGGCTAAAATTCTATTTTGGACTTCAGGAGAACACGAAAAAAGTTAATAGCTTGAGTCTCTTGGACTAAGTTTAAATTTAAATGATTTTTGCTCTTCTTACATTGGTAGGTTGCAAAATCTTCTAGAGATTCGGTAAGTCTTGGGTACAGCTATCGGTGCAAACATTTGTTCATGAATCATATCGTCATCAACAGTCACTTATTTTAACCCTTGGATGCATCTTTTGTCTTTGAAAGACCACATTAGACTTCTTTTACATCTTAGAAATTTATTCTTTCCTCTTTTGATCCACCCGTCTAATTCTTAAAGCATTTTGAATGTTTTGCCAGAGTTTTGTTTTCGAATTTCTCTGGTCGTTTTCCTGTTCAGTTGTTTAAATTGTATGATGTAACTGGTTTCAATATCTTCCTGGGTCGCCCCAGGTTAGAACATACATTTTTTGAAGTGGTGGATTTTAGGCTGTGGATAAGCGACAAAAGTAGTGAAAATTCCTTCTTCCTAAGATAAGACTTCCTCCTTCCTTTTTCCTTCGGTCATTTTTTGTATGACGAACATTGATGGGATAGTGAATCTCTAAAACTGCATTACAGAAGAAGATTGTAGATAAGTGATGCTGATCGTTCAGACCCTGAATAGTTTAATCATAAATTTGTAAATTCCTATCTCCTTGTTTTTTCCTTCACTCATTCTTTTGTATGGTGAATATTGATAGACCAATGGATCTTTCCTAACTTCTCACAAAAGAGGATTATGGATAAGTAGCGAAAGATGATTTAGGCCTTGTATAGTTCAATCTTAAACTAAAAATTTCTTCTTCCTAAGATGCTCTCTTCTCTTCTTGTTCCTTTGCCCATTTTTTATATTATCAATGTAGATGAGGCAGTGGATCTCTGAAACTGTCTCACAAAAGGAGCATGTCAATAAGTTAAGGAAGATGATTTAGACCCTATATAGTTCAATCACTTTGAGTATATCATACCCAAAGACTGGGACGAGGGCATTATAATTAAACTGCCAAAGAAAGGCAACCTGACCGAATGTGAGAATTGGCGTCCGATTACTCTGCTATGTACAGCCAACAAGATACTAACAAGACTGGTGCTTGACATACGCACACTGAAAATCATTCAGAAAGGGGAAGGGAAATATTTGTGATCTTCATAGACTTCATTAAAGCCTTCGACACCATCGACCGCAGCAAAATGTGGGAAATTCTAGCTACCTACGGTATACCAACAAAATACATAACAATGACACGCATGCTGTATGAAAATTACTACGCAAGGATCATACATGAAGGGAGACTAACGGAAAAGATACCAATTCAAGCCGGAGTTAAACAAGGTTGCACGTTGTCGCCACTGATATTCCTCATAGTGATCGATTGGATTATGAAACATACGGCTGACAACAAATCAGGATTAAATTGGACTGTATTCGAAAAGCTCGAAGATCTGGAGTTTGCAGACGATATATGTTTAATTACGACAAACAAACTACATATGCAAGCAAAAATTGACAAATTAAACAAGACAGCAAAACAAGTGGGGTTAAAAATAAGCACCAAGAAAACAAAACTCTTAACAGAGGCAAACGAAAGTGGCAAGAAAATCAACTTAGAGAGGCAGGAATAGAAGAAATCGAAGAATTTTGCTACCTGGGAAGCGTGGTGAATAAAAAATGTGGGAGCGAAGCGGATATAACAAGACGGATAATGCAAGCACAAATGGCCTTCAACATGTTATGGAAAATTTGGGCCTCCAAAGACATCAACAGGAAGACAAAAATAAAGATCTTTAGATCAAATGTTAAAAGCCGAAACTTGGATAGAAAACAAGAACAACATTAAAAAAGTCCAAACCTTCATAAATAAATGTCTAAGAATAATATGCAACAGATTCTGGCCACAACGCATTACCAAGGAAAGACTCTGGGAAATTACAGAAGAAGAGACGATTGACAAATCAATAAAAAGATATAAATGGACACACACTCAGGAAACCACAAAATAGCATCACCAAACAAGCCTTGGACTTCAACTGGATAGGCAAGAGAGCGAGGGGAAGACCCAGAGAAACATGTATAAGAAATGTGAATAAAGAACTGGAAGCCCAAAACATCAATTGGGCGCAGGTTAAAAGGCTTGCACAACACAAACATGAATGGAAAAAATTTGTGAAGAAGATTGTGGACCACTCAACTTCAGATGCGCAGGACTAGCAATCTGCCATCTTTTACCATTGCAAATTGAAACGCCAATGGCGCCATACGCTCCACTAGGAGTTACATGAAAATGATGATGATAGTTCAATCACAAATCTGTAAATTCCTTTCTGTTGAGATAGGATCTCTTTCCTCCTATTTCATTCTTTGGTATGTGAATTTTGATAGAACACTGGATCACTGAAACTATCTTGCAAAGGAAGATTGTGGATAAGTGATAGAAGATGGTTTAGACCCTATATAGTTCAATTATACACCTGTAAATTCCTTTCTTCTAAAAAAAAATTCTTCCCGTTTAATCACTATTTCTTTTACTCGCTCAAATTGATGAAACTAAGTTTGTATGGTCGAACAGACTTCGGCACTTTCTTGGGAGAGTTTTTAGTTAGAATAGAAAATTTTCGAAGCAGTAGATTTTCAAGGGTTGTGGGTAAGTGAGGGAAGATTGCTTCAACCCTGTACGGTCTCTACGATCTCACTGCTCTCTACATCTTCCTAGAATTGCCCTGAGTTTTTAAGACAGTGGATCTTCAAGTGTGATTCGCAAAGGGGGGTTGTGGGTAAGTGACGGAACATTACTTTGACTTCGCATAGTTTCAACATAAATTTGTAAATTTCTTCCTGCACATATACGTTTTTTCTCCTCTTTTGCTTTATTCCTTCCTTGGTAGGGTGTATTTTGAGGTGAATAAGTAAGTTTGAACTGCTCTCGACATCTTCCTGGAGTCATTCTGAGTTTGATAGAACTTTTTTGTGGTAGTGGATCTTCAAGTATCTCTCCCGAAAGAAGGTTATGGGTAGGAGATGGAATATTGCTTTGACTCTACACAGTCTAAACATAAATCTGTAAATTTATTTTGTCCTAAAACGTTTTTTTTTCTTGATTCCCGGTTTTTTACTTCATTTGGCTGATTGCTCTCAACATCTTCCTAGACTGCTCTTAGAACAAAAATTTTTTGAAGCAGTGGATCAAATTTGCGTCACAAAGGAAATTTTTGCGTAGGTGACAGATAATGATTTTGGTCTTGTAGAATCCAATTATAAATCTGTAAATTTTCTCTTTCTAAAATAAGATCTTTTCTCTGCTATTCCCCACCTTATTCTTCATCAAGTTTGTATAGTCCAACTGTGCTAAACATATTTCTAAATTCATACTGGGGCAGTGGATCTTCAAGTCTGTCTCGTGAAGAAGAGTTTAAGTAAGTGATTGAAGATTGTTCCGACCCTGTATAGTCCAGCCATAAATTTATAAATTTCTATCTCTTAAGATAAGATCTTTTTGCTATTGTTCCCCCACCTTACCCGTTGCTTATTATTTCGTATGATGAATTTTGATACGACTAGTTTATATAATCAAACAACATTCGACGTCTTACTGAAAATGTTCCGAGTTAGAATAGAAAATTTTTGAGGCAGTGAATCTTCAAGTCTGTCTCGCAAAGAAGAGTTATAGTTATAGCCCAATCATAAATCTATACATTTCTTTCTCCTAAGATAAGATCTTTTCCTTGTTGTTCCTCCATCTCTTCTTTCGCTTATTCTTTTGTATGGTGCTGTCCCTCCACCTTTTTCTTCCTTTATTTTCTTGTATGGTGCTTATAGGTGTGACTAGTATGTATGGTCGAACCACTCTCGACATTTTTCTGAGATTTGAGTTGGAATAAAATTTTAGAGGCAGTACATTCTAAGATAAGTTTTTCTTCATTACTATTCTTGCATGGTGCATTTAATGCACCTAATTTTCTGATGCACTCTCTCCAATATTAGTAATTAATGCCTATGGATAGATCAAATTTATATACTTGTACAACATTGTAAAAAAAGTAAATCTTAGGAACTCAAATAAAATGTTATCTAGATAAGCTCTATGATAAATCAATGCATTATTTTACCGACTGCCCAATTATGTCCAAAGTGAACCGATATTCGTAAAAACTTGCAACCTGATAGTAATAGTATGACCAAGAAGCATTAAGGTACAGCCCAAAAAAGTCAAACTAAAGAAAAAGAATTTTGAAAATGTCCAACACCACTAAGTTCTTGGTTTAAAGCTCCTTCTGTTGATTGGTTTAGTGTCACCCAATCCAACCATATGATTTGGAAGGGTAACCTTATCCAGAACACCATTACTATCGACTATAATGTTGACAGAGTTATGTTTTGAAGTCACTAGCTTTGACCTTTCTGAAATAGTAAACCATTTTTATAGACTCTTATTTTTTCCATAAAGAAAATCTTCATAGAGTTGCCATGGTAGTGGTGTTTGCTCACTATGTTTCTGTCCACAGTTGCGTCGCTATAAGATAATGCCGTGTTGTGTATTAAACGAAAGTATCGAGTGATTAGATTGCACTTTTTTGAAGTGACTGAACAACGACAGTTCAAGTTGCAAAACTATGGGTTGTATCAGCGAGTTTTGGGATCATATTTTTGGAACCACCAACACTCACCTTTTAAAAACTGTTTGTTACGTGTTCCTTCAGAGTCACCTCACTGTGAGATGTAATAGGAACAGTATCGAGTTTATGGGGTGGTCAACTCTCATTTTTTGAAGAGTTTATAGGCTTATAACGGCAGTCTCATCTGTTTGTTATTTTGTTGAGATTCTTCCGCCTCAGCTTGTTCATACCAACGAACTTCTACTGATAGTCTCATGAAAGGCGCTTTCTTGGGCCACCCCGTTCCAATTTGCGGTTCACTAAAATTCGCTTTTTATCACGCGACGTCAGTAAGCGTTGCATTTATGGCCCCGGCGAGCAGCGCCAACTCGGAGAGCGCCCAAAAAGCGCAGCAAGAACGCGCTAACACAACACCGAACCCCGGGCCGTAAATTAATTTCGAAAACAAATAAACCACGTTTAGTGACAACGGTTTTGGTCGTTTTGCGGGGAACGAACGTACGACTCCGGCGAGCGCGCCTTATTAGGATTCGCCATAAATTGCGACTTATAACTGCGAAAATAATCGGAATCAGCAGGCAGGAATCTTGTCCGGCGAATAAAATCAGGAATAAAAAGGCCGTCCTGCCCACGCAGTGTTTACTCGTGGCGAGCGGGCGAAGACGGGCAGCTGGCGTCTCTCCACGGCTCCCAGCCGTCTTTCATTTCGCAATTTATGGCCGCAATCAACAACGCGAGTTACATCCAAATAAGTGAATTTGAATATAATTCGGTTAAACGAAACGCAAGTATCGTGCTGCGCTGTCATGTTAACCGTATCTAACCTCTCTTGGGCATAATATACATCTACGCCTTAAAAAATTCAACCCCCCTAGTGTTTGTATCAGACAGAATGTGCTCAACATAGAGTATCGCCTCCATTATTTCGGTCGCTGTCTGCCGGAAAAAGCAATCAATGTCAAATAAACCCGCCAACTATTATCAATCATTTAACGGGTAAGATTCGTTTTCTTTGCTTGCTTTGGTGGATCCAACTTTGCGAGTTGAGCGATGGAGTTTTGGAAGAGATCGATGAAGTTTAGGAGTCCGATTGGAAGCCAATGAACAAGTCAGATGCGAGTTTTGCAATCCAGATAATTTAGAGCAAGACCAATGACATCAGCTGCGATTCCTCACTACTATCCCTATATAGTAAAAAAAATCATTTTCAAAATTACACGTCAAAGGTAGTACTGATACTACCGTCGAAGTGACCTTATGCGTTATTAAGAAGAAGTGAAAAAGAAGAACTGGTCAGAGATCTTTCTCAGACCTCTCAACCCGATCCAAAATCTTCTTCCTCTAAAGAAGAGTGCACCTGATACCGATAGAAGTACTGGATTTGGGCATATGGAATTTTTTTATTAAGGCCACTATTATCTTATATTACTTATAAGGTTTGTTTGTCTTCCTGGGGAACATTACTTTTTGTGGCACTTGCTAGTTGAACAGAAACAGATATATTGTGTTTTGCACTTTTCTCCTTATCGACACTAGAGCAACCTTAAGAATTTGGATTGTCATAAAGCTAGATGCGACCTAGAGCAAATTTTCAGAAAACCAACTGTTCAGGAAAGGAAGAATATCCCAGCATGTGCATTTATTGTCGTTGAATAACCAAAAACAAGGACGTCGTCAGTCCTAACGTCCTTCTGTCTGTCTGAGATATGCAGAAGGGCCATGGTCAAAAGCAATTTCTGCAAATTATTCCTTAAATGAAGATGGTACTTGTGAAAGCTTTTCTTGAAGTTCATGGTGAGACACCTAAATTCCAAAAAATCAAACCATCTCAGATTTTATGGGTATCTGTCCACTACCATCAAAAAATGCTATGAAAAGTGATCATGTCTAAACGGCAACCTGGTTAAGTACAACCTTCTTAATTCAAGAAGATCAGTAGTTAATTTAAATTTAAAAAAATGTGTGCTACAATCTCATAAGAAAATGATTTTGAAACAGCGACCACTGTCACGGTATCGAACATAACCGTTCTGCAGTTATGCTGTGTCGCAGGGTGTTAAAAGAGCGGATAATCATTACTTAGGTAGACTATGCTATCATTTTGAAAGAGAATATGATAGAAGCACCTAGTGTAACAGCACTACAGTTTTTTCAACCTAATGACCAACAAAAGTACGAAAGACTGGCTGCTAAAATCCAGATCGCCATCAGGGGATACTAAGAGGTCAAGGTTAAAATGCTCTAAAAACTTAATATACGGCCCATATAGGGCATAACATACAGACGAAAATTTTATTTGTCAAAAGCAGATGTGACTGAAAAAAATTCTTTCGCCAAGGTACAATATGCCGTTTTTTGTTTATCTTTTCGACTTTTGAGAACCGAGAAAAACGTTACTCTAATTTCTTGGTTTGGATGGTGGCCATTTTGTTTCAAGACAGAAGCCGAAGTCAAGAATAGACAAACACAAAGGCACTGCTGTTTTAGTACATATGAATGATAGAGGGTGGGTAAGCAGATATAAAAATGAGTCCAAAAATTATTGTCTATTATAAAGATCATTTAGAACCGTCTCTGGTCAAGACTATAAAACTTATGTAGATCCAAAACCATTTGTCGTATAAATATATTACAATGAGGGGTCTATTTAACTTAAGGTTAAAAAATCACGAAGATCTCAACGTGTTCTCAAAGCCGACAAAACCGGAACGTCATGTTTGATCAACATAAAGTTATATGAGAATTTGACATCAATGATCTCTTGGTGCTCCCTATACATACAAAAAGGTGGTAGCATTTTTGGGTACTCGTATCTTAGTAATTTAGAAAATATCAAGACGAAGTCCCGCAAAAAAAAAGATAAGGCAAGGTGTCTTCGTAGAACCAAATCTCGCTAAAGATGGATTTGGACACAAGTTCAATGAACTTACTTCAAAGAATAAGCTTCCTTTATGTTATTGCAACCATATTTGAAGTTTCTTTAGTGTTTTGTTTTTTAGGGCTCCACTTTGACGTCTCTGGTCTAAAACTTTCTACTCCCAGTACTTCGATATTAATTTTTTCAGAAAAGATAAGAGGTCGGATCCAAATATATTTTGAACAGTTTTGATGGAGGCGTTTTGAAACTCCTATTTTGTTTTGTTTTTTTATTTTACCATACTATGGTTGTCGATTGCTCGCAAATTGTGGGTTTATTTCGTGAACGAATAGAAATTTTCCAAATTGCTATAGCTTAAATTCTCTTAAATTTTGATTGATCTATATACTCTGGTAAAAGGATAGGGGGAAGGAGGTTTCCATTATGGTATAAGGCACCTCATACTTTATGTTGCTGTTGTCTTCTATATTTCCAAAAATGCTATTCCTGCTTTTCTTGTTGATCTTCAAATTCTTGCCTTCATTCTTCTTTGGTGAGGAGGTTCAGAAACCATTAATTTCTTCTTTTTTAGTTTCCTCATAGCCTTTCCATTAGCCTTTCCAATTTATTTTAACCCCCTTTTCTTTCGCCCGGCCAAAATTAAAACTAAGTGTAGTTAGACGAATTCAAACATTTCAATTTAAAATTTCATCTTGGTTGCTCTTTTTCGTTGCTTTTAATAAATTGCTTTTTCTTATTGTTATTCTTCACTCAAAGAAAATCAAAAAAGAATTGAAAACTGTTGTCTTAGCACTCACGATCACCATATCAAATTTCATCGAGGCGACATCTGTAATTTGGGACAGGAAGCGTTCCCGCAAAATACCCACTATTTTAAGTATCTTGAAAAGACTCCCCACTCTTCTATTTTTTATCATCACTTTCTTGTACTCCCCGTCTATTTTTCTATTTTTTCTAGCCACTAAGCTTTACTACGCCATCCGCTTAACGAAGATAGCAGATCTTCGTTCTATTGCAAATCTCATTGTTTCCAGTACCGACACCAGCGCCTAAGCGGTTGATCAAAGATCTAGCTTCTTCTAACACTTTGTTAGAATTATTTAGATCAAAACTAATCATTAATTCATCGCCTCATACAATAAGTTCGCTAGTATGACCCCACCTTCACGCTTTCCATTATCCATCTGGCAAATAATAAGAAAACTAAAAATGATTGAGGAATTAGAGGAGAAAGGTAAGACTCAACTGTTCATAAAAATTCCGACTACTCATCATGCCTGCAAATTAATCAAAACTTCAATAATGCTATACCTCCTAGTGACATTGAAACAGAAACAATGGCGATTGACCTGGTCTCGGTAGTACGAGGGAGACGTGCTTAAGTGTGGCAAAATTGTGAGGTCGTATGCCGGAAATACTTAAAAAAAACTAATAATAGGTTCACATATTCCACGGTTGATAGGACTGAGATCATGTAAACGCACCTTTACAACACAACCAAATTAAAATCAAAGCGACAATAAATTCATCGTTTCTAGCGAAATGTTCAATCACCAAGAGTGTGTAATGTACTTTGAGCTTTATCGGTCTATTCAGACTGCGATTCTTAATCAAATGGTGGTGATACCCATCTAGTGTTTTCTGTTTTCATTTCTTCTTCACAAACACTTGGCACATATGAAAGACCAAAGTTGAGCTGTGCAGGTAAATAACCAGGTTGAAGTTTTTGATTAAATTTAAGGAAAAATATCTTAACTCTACAAAAGGAAAACATTATGGAGTTCATTCTTAGTGCCCTTAGAGAAGCCTTTCCAAGCTGGGGCTCCATGATATGAGAAAATCAATAATTATCAATATTTGTCTGCTATATATTATGTAAATTCTCATCACTGTGCAATAACCTCATAAAAAGAAGATCGATCATTGGACAACAAGCGTACTCAATTCTTCAATATTGTCATGTTGACTTGCAATGTGTAAACAATTACCACTTGAAAACTGATACAAGGAACTAATATTTACTGCCTTTGTGAAAAAATCTTCTACCTCCAAAGGTAAAAAGAAGACCCCTAAGGAAACACCTGGAGTTACAATGTTGCAATAATTTTTTTAAAGCTACAGCCAACAGGAGTGCAAAAATTGGTTGCAATAATCTTGATCGCCAATTTGGAGAGTTTAGGGCAACAAGCTAGAAGTTTTCGATATAGCCGACAATTTCAGCTGAAAACTAGTCTTAGTCTTAGCAAGCAATCTTCCCATATCCCTACACATCTGTGGAAAAAACATCATTGTTCATACCAAACGAACAAAGACAGTAGTATCCAAATATTAACGAAGATAAAGCTTATATATCACTTTAATCCTCAGTATAACCTGATCCATTATTCTTGAATGGTCTCTAAGTTGTAATTATGGTTTCCAATCTATATACAAGTACTAGAAGCTATAAAATTGTTGTAGATTTCAGAAGACCATTATGGAACAACAACAGACACGATCATTTTTGTACGTCCACAACTATAAAGTCTACAAACGTCGTTTGGAAAATTTAGGGGAGCAAGCTGGAAGTCTACGACATAGCAGTTGAGATACAATTGGAAACTAAACATGATCTTAGCAAAAAAAATTGCTAGCAAACCTGAAGCCTTTATTGATATGAGCAGTACCGGAACTAGCGTTTAGCTGTCGAGACAACACCCCACAAACCGATATATTAACGTGGCGGTAGTTTTAATAAAAAATTAGTGGAAGGTGGTAGACTGAGGTGAAGATGAATCTTGTCTACCATTATAATGCTCAGAACGACATTTTCCATTGATGTTTGAGTTTTGCTAATTTCTTCCGCGCTTCTTCTTGTGAAGGTCATGGTTCTCAATATTAAACAAGTACTGGCAAATATAAAGCTGTTCTAGATCTCAGAGAAGGATCAGCAGCGACTATAATTTTTGTATACCCATGGCGAGAGAGAGTCTGAAAGATTTGTTTCCGGCAATTACATCATCGTTTAGAAAGTTTAGGGAAAGAAGCTGAAAATTTTTGAATATTTATTAAGTTGTTCCGCGACTTGTTCTATGAACATCGTGGTTTCTAATTTATATCTAAGTACCAAAGAAGATAAAACTGTTGTAGACTTCAAAAAAACTTAAGTGATGCTTTTCGTATCCCCCAGGCCAAAACAGAGTACAGAAGATTGTTTGCCAACCTCTACATTGTCGTTTGGGGAGTTTAGGGGAGTAAACTGAAAGTCTTTGATATGGCTGTCAATTTGAGCTTGAAATTAGTAGTAGTCTTAACAGGCCATCCTGCTCCAATCTCACACATTTAAGGAAATAACAACATCGTCTATACCACATGGATAAACCCGAGGCCTTCACTAAGCAGTGTCGACATAAGTGCCTAGGTGCTAGGACAGTCGTCCCACAAAACTAGTTATAGAATTGGGATTAGTGTTGATATAAAAATGGTCCATGGTGGTAAATTTAGGGAAAAATGAATTTTATCTATCTCAGTATGACCTCTTCCGTTACTCTTTGATTTACGCTAAGTTGTTCCATAGTTTTCCTTAAGAAGATTGTGGCTTTAAATCTACATATAGGTACCAGAAAAGATAAAACTGTTATAGACTTCAAATAATTTTCAGGAACAACAATGTATGTGATGATTTTTAGACCCCCTAGCCCAGAAGGAGCACAGAATAGTGTTTTACAACAATTACATCATCGTTTGGAGAGTTTAGGGGAATAAACTGAATATCTTTAACATGGTTTTCAATTTCAGTTGAAAACTAGATGCACTCTTAACAAACCATTCTTCCTCAACATTACACACTTATGGAAAACACACCACATTGTGTTAGTGTTGACATAAAATTGGTCCATGGTGGTAAGTTGAGGTAAAGATAAATCTTATTTAAGATTGTTAACCTCAGTATGACATACTTTATCACTCTTTGAGTTTTGCTAAGTTGTTCCACAGTTTTCCTTAAGAACATCGTGGCTTTAAATTTACCAAGTGCCATAAAAGATCAAAAAATTGTAGACTTTAAAGAATTATCAGAAGCAACCATGTTTTTACACACATACAACGAGAAAGAGTATAAAATATTGATTACCGGCATCTACATCGTCGTTTAAAGAGTTTGGAGTCTTCTACATGGTTCTCAATCTTAGCTGAAAACTAATCATGGTCTTAACAAACCGCCCCTCTACGACCTCACACATCTAAGGGAAAAATAATAATGTGGGCACCGGTGCCTAGATGTGAGAATAGCGTCCCTCAAAGCCGTATAATGAGAGTGTGAGTCTTAATATACAATTGATTAAAGTTAAAGTCAACTTTTTCTAACATTGTAAACCCCAATATAACCTGTTTTGTTGCTCTTTGGATTTTGCAAATCTTTCTGCTGTTCGCTTCGTAAAGGTCATGGTTTCCAATCTATATATATATATATATGTACCAGAAAACATAAAACTGTTGTAGACCTCAAAAATACATCAGGAGCAACAATGTACGCGATGATTTTGTAACCCCATAGCGAAAAATATTACAAAAAATTAGTTGCCAACATCTGCATTGTTGTTTAAAGAAATTAGGAGAGCAAGCTAGGAGTCTTCGACATGGCCGTCATGGTCTTAGCAAACAGTCTCTTCCCGACCCCACACATCCCGGGGAAAATGACATAAAACTGTTGTAGACTTCAAAAATATATCAGAGACAATAATTTCTGCTATGATTCTTTTACCACCACCCCCTCCCAGGCCAGAAAGAGTACACCGTCGTTTGGACAGTTTAGGGGAGTAAACTGGAAGTCTCTGACAAGCTGTCAATTTCAACTAGAAACTAATCGTGGTCTTAACCTTCTCTCCTGAACCCCACATATCTAGGAGAAAGTGACAGTATCCCTCAAATATGAAAATTGTCTAGCATTATGATCCTTAGTATGCCCTGTTCCATTGCTCTTTGAGTTTTACTAAATTTTTCCGCGGTTCCTCTTATGAAGGCCATGGTTTCTAATGCATATATAAGTACTAGCAAACATAAAACTGTTCTATTCCTTATGTAAAGTCATCGATGCTCTTTTTTAGGTATAAAGCTGAGTTTTCCAAAAACTACCCTCCGTGATTAAATTTATAGGTCAGCAAAATGTCATCAGCGATAATAACACTAATAATTATAATTAAAAGTGGCATTAAACCAATTTTGAACAATTTTCGGTTTGATTAGCGAGACGCGGGCGTACAGTCCCCCCGCGTCCACACTGAGCCATTCAGGCAACAGTTGCATTGTTCCCGCATAATGGGCCCTTCAGTAATCCTGATTTACATGTATTTCAGTTCCGCGGTATTGTGCTTTCCACAACAAGTTCATTATGGCCGTGTTGGAGTTCGTTATGGACATACTACGGCCGGTGTGAGAGGCATAACTGTATACCACAGTCAGGCCTAATACTTATGGGTTGTGACAAAGGCCGCGTTGTAGATAGCGCCGGGATTTATCTGCGCCTCTAATTTTGTACGAGGTGCCGTCGAAAGTTTTCTGGAAATTAAACTGGAACGTAGCTCTCGATCTATAGCTCTTCAGCGCCCCCCGCGAGGAGCCAAACTGATAAACCGCAGTCTGTTTTGCATAACTCGCGGTAATTCATCCGATAAGCGGTTAATGCGGAATATCGGGCTATCTTATCTGGCGGCCGCGGCCCGCATGCAAACGCACAAAGACAAATCTGCGCGTTTAGCGCGGAGTTATGCGCTGCCCCCTGACCCCAAAGCGCATATGCGACGCAAGAATGCGCCGTGTACTTGCGACCAACGTCCCGGGCCGCGAGTTGTCGCCGTTTTTCCCTTGTTTATCTCTGAGCAGTCGCATCTCGCTCTTGGACTGCGTCACAGTAACATATAAAGGAATCCGGAAAGAAATTCTGAAGAACTTAACATTGTTAACTGCCATTGAAGATAAATCCGAAGAAATTCATTAGTCATCTGCATTGAAAGTGATTCAAACTCTATTGCAACTAATAAGACTGGATTTTAGGACCTCTAAACTTCCTTCTAATGATAGTTAACTGGTCTCTATGTTGTTTGGTCGTTCGGTTCACGCCTAATCTGTAGCTCAAAGTAAGCGCGCACTAACGCTCTACAAAGTCGTATAATCGACGAGCGTATAGATCTAATTGTCAAGTAATAAATTAACTCAAAGGGAAAAAGGAAGCCAATCCGTTAATGTATAACCTGACACAACATTTAAACAATCAAAACTGCCTGCATTTTATAGTTACAAAAATTTGAAACAACGAAAAATTCCTTACGATTTCTCTCGTGGAAAAAACCGTTACAACTAAATTTGTCAGAACCGAAAAAAAAAATCCAATAAAGGCGGATCGTAGCGAAGCTGGAATGTTATCAGCCGGGCGGGTTCGAGCGCCTCTAGACAAATTTAGGGAGTGAAATACAAAGAGATAGAATAGATTCGATCGATCTCTTACGGGAATTTGTATTCGACTGCAAAATACAAGATTGTATAGTAATAATCCCACTCAGTTTAAATTGAACTGCGCGATTAACGTGCGCTCATTTGAGCGTTCGATGAATAATAGGCAATAAATTCCCGGCGTGTAAATTAGAGCTTTTGTGCGCGGAGGACGCCTTTGAGGGCGCTTCTCTCGGCTTCAGTTGAAAGCATAAGTGCCTTCCCGCGATATATTATTGCCGAATGCAAATCAGCGGCACAATGACGATTCGAACGGGTTCTGGCCGCTTAACGACGATGTCAACCAACAAAATGTAATCGCAGCATGCGATGTGGTAGTGGCTCCGATAGGCAGTACCGCGACCACTGGAACGAGCGCTTTGTTTAATTAACGCTCGATCGATTTATGGGGCATGCGGGCAATAATCGATGCCATGTTTTCCACACACTTCGTTTAGGATTAATGGACTGTCTGTTCTGCGCAAATCGCGCCCGCTTTCTATTGTTGGTAGCTAAAGGAAAAGGCACTTGCGTTGAATTAGTAGGGCCTAACTCGCAATTCTCTTTCAGTAAGCATATGATTAAAAAGAAATCAATCCGGCACAAGTTGCTCGCTTAGCATACTCAGACGTTGGTTCAATTATTTGAAATTAAGAAACATAATTTCGTAAAACTAAAAGTTGTAATATATGCCAATTCTTCCCACCTCCTCCCTCCACAACATTTCACTAAACTTTCTATTAACACTTGCAGGTTCGTCGCTTGACGCAGCATCGAAGTCTCCGCTTCCTCGCGGCTTCCCACCGCGATAGCTACGCTATCTAAATGGCTACATCTTTATGAAACAAACACGGACGTGTCGGCGTTATCTAAGCCGCAGACTGCGGCTCTTTTCCTAAAAGCCTCCGAACGGTGCTGAAACCCCTGGCAGTGATGCAGCGCCGGCGGCGCCCGATGGTTATCTGGAAACAATCCGCCGAACGAATGTAAACCCGCGGAATTCTGGTACCCGCTCCGGGCCTCGGCGAATGTTCGAAAATTCCTTCGTTCGGAAATATGCGCGGCACTTTCGGCTCTAGCCGCGCAGAAGCCCTGTACCGGCATTCCCGCGCGGAATCCTTACCCTATCTATCGCCTGTTAAAATTCCTGCGGCGGGCCGCTTTTTCTCGAAGACGCTGCAAAGCGCTGCGATGTTGACGGAACAAAGCGTTCGCGTCCAGGGCTGCGGCAATTAAAATTGCTGGGCTGGCCGCGCGCTCGCGGAATCCGAGGAAAGCTCCAAGAGTGGCAGACCTCTCTAAGTTCGAAAGCTCGACTGCAGCTTAAGAAATCTATAAAAAGTGAATGAGGGTTCTCAGCGAAACGCTTTAAACATCAGAAAATGCACTAGTGGGCAAAAATAATATCTCAGACGTGCCCTTACCTTCAAAACCTGACATTAGGGTGGGCGCTCAACCCCCCCAATAAGTCAAATAATATTCGACCGCACTGGACCATCCCCGGGTCTGTTCACGGAAAATTGGCGCCGACCAAC
The DNA here is from genome assembly GCA_036346155.1 of Sinelater perroti. Lineage (NCBI taxonomy): Eukaryota > Metazoa > Arthropoda > Insecta > Coleoptera > Elateridae > Sinelater > Sinelater perroti. The sequence continues at coordinate 2,013,184 of JARFIY010000008.1, forward strand.
AAGGCGTTGCGCCACCGTAAGAGGTAAGAGTGAAAAGGAAACCATGGCAGAGAATCAGAGTACACAATATCTGGACCAGCTCTTTCTAAACCCGGAAGACGTCCCTTCTAAGGTAAGCTCAAACGATACGAAAAGGTAGGAGGATATTAGGTCAAAGTATAAATAAAAGAAGACCATAAAATAGTCTCTTCAATGCTTACATGGTAGATTACAGGAGGAAGATTAAGTTGCTAAATTGTTTTCTGGAAACGTTAATCTAGTTAAATGCATTATAAAAGGCAATTTGGCACCATTTTCTTAACCATGACGCTCCTTCTGTGCAAGTTGTTGGGCTTAATAGAAAACAGCCTAGCAAAGAGTTGTTCATTTTCCAAAACACACCTTACCAATGTTCCAAGATGTTCTATAGATTCGTATTCATAAAGACCAAATAGCAGCTTTTGACAGTAAAGCATAGGAAAGATTCTGTACTTGTATAGAGTATGTTCTCTGTCAAAATAACTCCCCTCTCTACCGTACCCAATCCTCGCTTAAGAAGTCTGCAAAGTTGTTCAATCTTAAAACACAACAACGACCAAAAATGGTTCCGCAAAACACTTTTTAGAATACACATGACAAATCCGAAATTTCTAAATTACTCTTATAAGCAACCACGACAGACTTGGAGCGTCAAAATCCTCGCAACAAAATTGAACTGTACAAAATACTCTTTAAAACATCCGAGAATTACCACAAAGTTGAATACGATACGTCTAACCAAAATGTTGTTTAAAAAACCTTTTCAAAATGCAAAATACAATTATGGAGACTATAAAATACTCTTCAAGACTCACACATGGACTTAAAGTGTTAAAATACTTTTTGAAATAGTCATAGCGGAATTAAAGTGTTCTACATACTGTTTAGAACACTCGAGGGTCACTGTAACACTAGATACGATACATCTAATAAAAGTGGTTTCCAATATACTCTTCAAGGTGCAAACAACAAAACTGGAGTGTCTAAAATACTTTGGAAGCGCTTACGCTGAGGTTGGAATATCAAGATACTCTTTGAAACTGTTATAGCAAAGTGAAAGTGTTCCAAACAGTTTTTGGTGCATTTTGGAATTACTGTGAAACCATTAATAGTGCCAAAATACTCTTTGGAGTGCATACACTAAAGCTGAAATGTTAAAAATACTTTTCAAAGCACATGCAACAGAGCTGGAGTGTTCAAAATAGTCTGCAAAGCACCCACGACAAGAAGGGGGTGTCCAAAACACTTAACAAAACACTGAAGCATTGCTGCTATACAGAATAAAAGAACCCGATCCCAACCGGTGTCCAAAAAATTCTTATAAGCTTACATGAAAACGCTGAAGTATCCAAAATGGTCTTCAAAGTGTCCAAAATACTCCTAAAGCACTCGGTTCAGATACAAAATTATAAACAAAACTGCATTTAAAAGACAATCCGGAGCACTCACGGTCGGCTGGTGTGTCCAAAATGCTCTTCAAAATATTTCTTAAGGATCTCCAATTTGAAAGTTTTAAAGTTCAAGCCATCATTGTTTGTATAAGATCAGAGCTCTACATACATTTCACCAATACTCACCTGCACAAAAAACTGAATGATAATCACCCCATCAACTAGAGGACGTTTGAATTTATAAACATAAAATATATAAGAAAATTAACAAACTTCCTGTAAGTATAGTGTAAATCAAGAAGAGGGGAAAGTAAAAGTTCAAAAAACAGAAGTTTAAACAGAAGAACTGAAGTTTAATGAGGAAGGAGATGAAGAAAAAATTCTTAAAGATGGTAAGAAAGACATTAGAACATTAGAAAGTTAAACCATTAAAGGACATCCTCCATTAAAGATAACCAAATAGGACCTTCTGTTAGTGTCTATTTTCTATTGCCTTCTTGATTTTATATAGAGCTATGTAGCTCTGTTCTTTACCCTCTTTGGTTTTCTAGCACTTTTTAGACAAGTCTCTGTTGCTCCAGCTAAAATGGTGGTTAAAATATTTCATAAAGCACTCACAACAGACTTTAAGTGTCCAAAATATGTTTTTGTACACTCAAGGATCACTGTAATATTGGACAAATTTAAAGTGATGCCTAAACAATTCTAGAAAGCACACATGATAAAGTTGGAGTGTCCAAAATATTGTTCAGAACACTCACTATGAAGTTGGGGTATCTTAAATACTCTTTGAAACACTTAAAGATTACTGCGGCACTCAACACAATAACCTAAACAAAAGTAGTGTCCAAAAACTCTTAAGTTAAGGTGTTCAAAATGCAACTCAGAACAATACCGCAAAGCTGGGGGGTGTCAAAAATACTCTTTAGAACACTCGAGGATTACTATGAGATTAAATACGATACGCTAAATCCAAATGATATAAAAACACTTTGAAGCACACACGACAAATCTGAAGTATCTAAAATACTCTTCTTGGAATATTAATATACTCATTAAAACTCTTATGACACTTTTTTAACACTTGAATGCTGCTGTAAGATTGGATACAATAACCCAAACCATTCAAAGTACACACTACGGTACTAAAATGTAATAATATCCTTCGAAATACTCTCTAAGAAGTTGGATGTCTGAAAACCTTTCGAAAAGCGCAATAAAATGGTGAGTGTCCAAAATACTCTCAGAAACACTTATGGCTGGATTAGAGTGCCAAAATACTTTTTGAAATACCCATAACGGAATTAGACTGCTCCGCATGCTCTTTGGAATACTTAAGGATCACTGCAAGCCTAGAGTGGTTTTCAAAAGACTCTTCAGAGCGCAAACAACGAAGCTAAGCTTAAATACTCTTCTAAACACTCAAGACGGGGATAAATTATCAATATACTTTTTAAATTCTTACGGCAAATTTAAAGTGTCCCAAATACTTTTGGAACATTTGGGAATTATTATTTTATTATTATAATTCTTTATTATTATAATTGTGGAACCAAAATGGCGTCAAAATACTCTTTGGAACACATACACTAAAGCTTGAAATATTAAACGTACTCTTCGAACTGCACGCAACAGAGTTGTAGTGTTCAGAATAATCTTCGGGGTCCTTACAATAGGGTTGGAGTGTCCAAAATACTTAACAGAACACTTAAGGATCACTGTGATATAGAATACAAGAGCCCGAACCAAAGCGGTGCCTAAAAAACTCTTATAAGCACACACGATAATGCTAGAGTGCCTAAAATACTCTTCGGAGCTCTCACGATGACGTCGAAGTGTCAGCATAGTCTTTGAAATGCTTACAACAAAGTTAAAGTTCCAAACAGTTTATGAAGCATTTGAGAATTATTGTGAAACCAAGAATGGCGCCAAAATATTTTTGGGGGCGCATACAGGAAAGCTAAAGTATTAATAAAACAGAGCTGGAGTGTCCAAAATACTTAATGAAACACTCAAACATCACATCATATATAGAGAATACAAAAACCCAAATCAAAGTGGTGTCCAAAAAACTCTTATAAGCACACACAACAACGTTGGAGTGTCCAAAATACTCTTTAAAAGATTCGGCTTGGTTACGATTAGCCTAAACAAAGCTGTGTCCAAGAGACACTTCGAAGTGTCCATAACGCTCTTCGGAACATTCCGTAAAGGTCTCTAATTTGAAATTCAGTTTTAAAGTTCAATGCATTATTGTTTGTATAAGATCAATCAGATGTTTATATATAGATAAGTTCTTTATCGAACTACTAGCTAAAAATCATAAATTTAGTCTAGCTACAAGGTGGTTTAAATATGACCGGGACTGATTTGTTGTGTTACCTTGAGAGAATCAAGCCCCAACCTACAGCCTCCCTCCTGCTTAGATTAGAACCTGTTCAGTCCTATTTGGAAGTTGCGTGGAGCGTGGAACAACGCATTGTGGTCAAATCCCTCGTTGGAGAAAACGCCTTTCCCGCTAAAATTTATCACAGGCACCAACAACAGTATGGAAACGAGTGTCTCTCACAGACCCGTGTGTTTGAGTGGTTAAGTGCTTCAGAGAGGACAGAGAAGCGCATGGAGAACGAGCCGCACGATTGTCGGCGCGAACATCCGTCACCGAGCCAAAATTGATCATACAATCGTCTCCTACGGCAGTTTGAAGGTGAAGGTGGTTATAAGGGGGTGCACTACTTCCTTCCAGAGTCTCAGCAGTCACCACGCGAGTGGCGGCATACCAGTTCTCCCAAACCCAATAAAGCGCGGAGGAATCGTTCGCAAGAAAAGTGATGGCAACATTCTTCTGAGACTTCCAAAGAGTTGTCCAAGTAGACTTTCGGACAGATGCCAGAACAGTCAATGCAGCTTATTACCCAGACCTCCTGGCAACAGACGTGAAGGAAAAAATCCAATCCAAGCGAAAGGCAAGTGAAAATAAGATCCTTCGGAAATTGAAATGGAATCGTCTTTCATATTAGGACATTAGAAAGAAAACCAACATTTTCAAAAATTTAATATTTAGAAGAGGGGTTTTTGTCGCAGAACTTATGGCAGGCCTGTGTACATGCCAAGAAGTATCCAATGCAATATTCATTATTCTCTGTATAGAGGCACTATCGATTTCAGAATCTAATGAGTAAGGAGAGAATATGTTTTTTTAATATCCATAACATTTTGGGCATCAAACTTTATAATAAACTGTCTCAAGGTCAGGACACTTTGTCACAGAACTTATGGCAGGACTGTGTACATATAAAAATTTATTGGATACTAGTTATTTATCCTCTACAGACATTATCGTCCTCGTAATCTGAGGGGAAATGGTGGGAACTGAAAGTGCCGCTAGAGAGCGCGCGAGCCGCGCCGGAGGGGGAGGGGGAAGAGCGAAGGCAGGGAAAGCAGCGCCATAAATTACGACAACAGCCTTGATTAATTGGAAAATCGAATTAAGCGGAGATTCTGCCATGACCGGCCGATACTCCCCCTGCCCCTGCGGCGGAACCGCGTCGTGCTTAAAATATCGGTTCTGTGGTAGGTAACGCCGGCGAACAAGAATAAAGCAAGCCGTGCCGCCGCCACCCATTCGGGACCACGGTCGTTATATTGGCATTACCCGCGCCTCTCGTGCCGCGGCGCGCCGCGCTCCATGATGTTTCAATCATCCGCGGACCTGACGTTGATAGGAGAACCAATCGTTCCCTCGACCTGATAAACGTGACTCTTCCATTTGGTTAGGAAAACCGACCGAAAAAATCCAAGTTTGCTAACATCTTCTACTAATCGCCGGCTTTCAGAAGTAATGACAATAATAAAAAATTCTCAGATTACGCACAAAGGCACGTCTGGAATGGTAACCGGATCAGCATGACACTAATAGTCATCGCAAATAAATGCTTGCATTGAAATATGTGGTACATCCTCGCATACACCGAAATTATTCCGACTACCTCTGCGTGAGAATTTTCTAGTTCAGCTAACATCCGACAAGGTCGTGTAGGTGTATAAATAAGTTCTCAGCTTTTTTCTGCAAAATTAAAGTTTTATTTAAAAACAAACAAAAAAAGCTGAAGTATCAAAGTATTCTCCGTTGGCATCGATGACCTTTTGCCATCTTTCGGGTAGCTTGCGAATTTCCTGGTGATAGAAGCTCACCGGCTTCGAGACGCTAAAGTTATCGATGCATTTTCGGACTTCTTCTTCTGCTTTGAAGTGCGTATCAGCCAAGTGATGCTGTAACGACCGGAATAAATGACAATCGGAAGGGGCCACGTCTGGGCTATACGCGGCATGTGGGAGAAGTTCCCAGCCTAACGCGTCTGCAGCTCATCCGTGTCAAATGTTTGAGGGCGCCCAGCGCGTGGTTGATCTTCAAGACTAAACTCTCCTCCGCGAAATCTTTGGTGCCACTTTTTGCACGTTGCATGACTTACAGCATTCTCACCATATGCAGCACAAATCATTTCGGTGGCTTCAGCAGCGTTTTTCTTAAGATGAAACGTCAAGTGGACAGAAAATCGAATATGCTCTTTTGTGATTGCCATCGTGAACACAGCTGATTATTGAAGTTATGTGCATCAAACGCCAAATCGCATGATGTTTCGAAAGACCAAATGTCATTGCTTTAAAACCGCAAGAGGGCGGACTAATACGTTATATGTAAACGGTGATTTGCGCTTGTGAAATCTAGAGCTGAGAACTTATTTATACACGTAATAATTACCATTTAAACATATTCATCTGCTTGATTGGTTGTATAATTGAACTCTTGGTGGTCATTCCACACCTCGCAATTCAAGACTGCTATTGGTTGCCTAATCTGCTGAAATTGAGTCTCCGTTGTAGCTGACTAGTTAATTAGACCATTCGATAAATCACACAGTCAAATCGGCGATTACGCAACATAACTAAGAAGTTTAAGGAGTCTGGCCGCTCCGCCCCTATGGCGAAACTGAGCTTCAAGAACAGCTAAGAAGTCGTGGCGATACCATACTTTTTGAGAAGGGCCTAAAAATTTCCCCCAACCGCTTCGTAGTCATAATGAAAAGAACTGTGAAGCTTTGGTGATTGCACAAAACAAGGAATACCCAGACTTGGCTTTACAACTGGTATACCACTATTCTCCCGGCTCAAACCGCGTTGACTACCACATATCACAGTACGAAAGATGCTTTGAAAGCCATTTTCAAGGTTAGATTAGTTGGCTAATCGCTATATCTGTTAAAATTGAGGCCGCCTCTGTAACGAAAATAAAGTTCAAGTACAACTAAGAAGCCCTGGTAATGCCACACTTTTTGAGAAAGAACTAAAAGTAACCACCAACAGCTTCGTAAACATAATGGAAGTAACTGTAAAACCTTGGTGGCTGCGCAAAAGAAGGAAGACCCACTCTTAGCTTTATAACTGGTATACCACTATTCTTCTGACTCCAATCACGTTAATTAACACATATTACAACACGAAGGATGCTTTGAAAGCCGCTGCCATAGAAACGATAATCCGATCTGTTGTAGCTGACTAGCTAATTAGATCATTTAATAAGTCAAACAGTCATTCGGCGATTACATAACATAACCAAGAAGTTCAAGGAGTTCGATCATCCCGCCCTCTGTGGCGGAACTGAGGTTCAAGTGCCGCTAGAAGACGTAGCGATGATGTACTTTTTAAAAAAGATTAGAAGTAACCGCCGACAGCTTCATAAACATAGTGGAAAGAACTATAAAGACTTGGTGACTGCAAGGAAGGCCCAGACTTGGCTTTACAACTGGTATACCACTACTTTCTCGACTCTAATAACGTTGATATCACGTATCACAATACGAAGAATGCTTTGAAAGCCACCGTCGTGAGAATTTTCCCTCTATTTATCCACTTTTCTAGATCTGCCTCGGTGGCCTTGAACTTCCCCAAGTCAGGAATAATCGAATGCTTTCAAAGTTTACAATGTATCCATTGCATCCTAATTAAGACATATTTACGCCCATTTTACAAAAATTGGGTGCGTATATCTATTTTTGAGTTTGAAAGGATTGGGGATGTCTTTGAGAGAATTCCTCATTTGTAACGTCAGTAACGTGCTTTTAACCTCCCAGGAAAATAGTCGCCGGTTTTGGTAGCCCTATCCCCTTTGAGGAAAGTGAGGCCAAAGATATCCATCTTTTTTCTACCTTGATATTTGTAAATTATCATATCCACTCCGTATTATTTTGAAAGTTAATTTTATAAGTTATATTCTTCTGATCTGAATTTTCTGGTTCGGCTGAAGACATCGCAGCTTGTGCAAAACCTTCTGGTCGCTGAAAAAAAAAGAAGTTCGACTTGGAACTTGCGCGTCTTACATCGTACTAAGCCTCCAGAAAACAGATAAAAAAAGAGAAGTTGTCTCTACGAATAGATAGCGTACGACTACAAGCCATTGTCAGTGCCAGTGTCTATCTATAAATTGGCCTACCCCCCCCTTTTAAGACCTCTTAAGAAACATTAAATTATATTATACTTCTAAGGTAGTCAGAAAAAATCAATTAGAGCAACAACTTGATGATCTTCTGTAACTTCACCTGCATTTCCTATTAAACTTTTCTTCTTTCCTTCTATCCAGAGATTGAGTGCCTATGAGTTTGTTCCCTTAAAAATTCATGGTTTTTGACTAGCTAAAAAATATTCGTTTACTTCAAAGTTTGTTCATTTGATAATAGATGCTCAACCAAATCCGTTATCATCTGCTCCATCTTATCTTTTCCTCCTCCTATGTACCTGATAATAATCTTTTATCGTGGATTTGGATAGCTCTCTACCGCTTCTGGTTGGTTATCGGCCTTTATCATAAGTAGTCAACCTTTACAAGTATTTTGGGTGAATATCCAAATTAGTTAAATTAACATCTTTTCTCATAAAAGACTCCCTACAATTTCTTCATTTTCTGTGGTAGCAAGGATCTTAAAGATAACTTTTCTGAAATTTTCTAAAGTATTCTAGAAAAAGATGAGAGGTAAATGCCACTAGAACGAATCTTATCGTGTTAACATACGATGTATAGGGTGTAAAAGGTTCTTTGATAACAAGCACACTTTTAAAGTGAGGGGAACAGTACTCATGCATTATATAGAACTATTCAGTATCTTAATACAAAATGTGTCTACAACAAAGGGTGAATAGACTTTCTTGTGGTACATGAAAAATTCACATGTTCTTGGAGACGATACATCTGGATCCCCTTACAGTTTTCTTTATGGAGCCATCCAAAAAAAAGCTTTTAATGACACCAATGATATGTCGCTAAGATATGTCCTTCATGAGTATTATAAATGGTCCGCATATTCTTGGGGTCACGGCTTCCGATGCTCTTATCCATTTCTCATATGGTCATCCACAAAAGTATTATTAATGAGTAGTGTACGTGCTGGAGAATAATTTATTGCTACTAGCGCTGATAATATGTCGCAAAGCTATGTTCTTCTTGTGGATTATAGAGAGTCGACATATTCTTATCAGTGCTTTTGGTACTGTTATGCTTTCCTTTTCGGGGTCAGATTTAATGAGTAAATTACGTATTGTGAAATAATCTATTCATGACACTAACAACATATAAAAGCATCCGTTTCATATTAATTATCAAAAGTCCTCATATTTTTGAGGTCAACGTCTCCGACAATCTGATCCATTTCTTTGAGTATCCATCCAGAATAGCACTTTTAACTAGTAGTGTACATACTACTAATTGCATTGATTATCTATTGCAAAGATATGCCTTTCTAATAGATTAGAGAAAGTTTGCGTATTCTTAGGACAATGCATTTAATGCTGTTACCCGTTTCTTCGTGGGGTCATCCAAAAAGAACCTTTCTATAAACAATGTACATGCTGTGAAGTGATCTCTTGATAGCGCTCATAATGTGAATAAGGTGCACCCGCCTTGTGAATTATGGAGAATCTGCATGTTCTTAGAATCAGCACCTCTGATGCTGTTATTTATTTCTTCGTGGGTCACCCAAAAGAACTTTTCATAAATACAGTACTTGCTTGATAGCACCAATAAAATGTCCCAACGATAACTTTTTATTTTGTATTATTAATAATCTGCATATTCTTGGTGACAGAATATCTCTTCTCGTTATCCTTTTCGCGTGGGTTCATCGAAAAGAAAATTTCTAATGAGTACTGCACGTGCTGCGGAATGGCCTACCTATCTCACAAAGATACATGCATATTGTAAATTAGGGAAGAAAGGGGGGGAGGTCTTTGTATTCTCGGTTGATCCTGTTATGCTTCTATATATGGGGTCACCCAGAAAATAATTTTTAACGTATTGTAGAAAGGTCTATTAATATCAATGGCAGTGCGTTGCAAAAGCACGCCCTTCTTGTGGATTATTAGAAAATCCTTGTGTTCTTATGCTGTTGTCCTTTTCTTTGCGGGGTCATTTAGAAAAAAGTTTAAATAAGTAACAATAGATGTTGTAGAACAGCTTATTGATAACATTGGGAATATTTAGTTAAAATACTCTTTTTTGAAGCCAGTGTCTTTAATGCTATTATCCTTTCTTCGTGGAGTCATCCAGAAAAAATGGTTTAACGAGTAAAGCACTGTAATAACGTATAAAGGCATACTTGCCTTATGAATCACCAAAAATCCCCATCTTCTTGGGATAAACGCCTCTGGCGCGCTTACCCAAAAGAGTATTTTTAATGACTACTATAAATGATGTGGAATGACCTCCTGACAGCATTGATGATGTATCACAAATATGTGTAGATTTCGGAGAGTCTACATATCCTTAGGTCAATGCATCTAATCATGTTTTCACTTCCAGGAAAAAACTCTAACAAGTAATGCACATGCTGTGACATGGCCCATTAATGGATCTTATAAGTATGTTCTTCTTGTGTATTTTAAACGGCCCGTATAAAATTCTTGGAATCAGCATTTCCAATCCTGTTATTCCTTTCTTCATATGCTCATCCAGAGAAGAAATGTTAATAAGCAATGTGCTTGCCTGGGAATACCCTATTTTATAGCACTAAAATATAAACTTTCTTGTAAATTACGAAGAGTCCGCATATTCTTGAGGTCAATACCTTTAATATTTTTTCTTCCTAAGGTAATTCAGAAATGAAATTCTAATAAGTAGTGCACGTGTCGTAAAATAGTATGCCGTTCTTGCGTTGTCCTTTTCTTCGTATTTTCATCCAGAAAAATGTTTTTAATAGATATTTTATGTGTTATAGAATGGTGTATTGATAGCACTAATAAACTATCCATTATAAATGGCCCCCATTTCCTGGGGTCAGCTCATTTGATGCTGTTGTCCTTTTCTTTATATGATCGTCCAGAAAAAATGTTGATAAATAGTGTGCGTTTTGTGGATCAGTCTATTGATATTACTGATAATGTATCACAAAAGTATGCTCTTCTTGGTGATTACCAGTCGAAGCATCTGATTCCGTTATATATTTAAAAAAAATTTTAATGCGTAGCGTCTATTGATAGCACTGATAATATGTTGCAAAGGTAGATCCTCCTCGTGGATTATCAGGTCTGCGTGTTCTTAGAGACAGCGCATCTGATGCTATTACCGTTTTGTTTGTGGGGTCATTTAGAAAAAGAGTTTTAATGAGTAACATACGTGCTGTAGAATAGCTTATTGATAACACTGACACTGGGCAGCTAAAATACTCTTTCTTCAAGCCAGACCCTTTAATGCTGTTATCCTTTTCTCCGTGGGGTCATCCAAAAAAGGAGCTTCAATGAGTAAAGGTGTGCTCTTCTTATGAAAAAAATTGTCATATTATTAGAGTCAACATATTTGACCTTATCTCTGTCCATAAGGGGTCATCCAGAAAAACACTCTTAATAAGTGGTTTACATGCTGTGGAATGGCCTGCATGTCCCTCTTGCAGATTATGAAGAGTCTGCATATTCTTAGAACAATGCATGTAAACCTGTTTTCCCCTCATTTTGTGGGGTCATCAAGAGGTAATATGTCGTAAAAAAACAGCTCGTGTATTCTTGGGGTCAACGCCTCTGATTCTGTTGTCCCTTTCTTTATATCGTCATCCAGAAAAAAAATTATTTATGAGTACAGTCTATTGATAATAGCACTGATGTGTCGCAAAGATACGCTCTTCATTTTGAATAAGGAGATATCGCATGTTTTTGGGGTCAGGACTTCTGATCATATTATCCTTTTTAGTGATGTTTTCCAAAGAAACTTTGAAAGGATGGCACACCTGTTATGAGATTGAGCGTTTACTTGGTTTTATCACCAGTGAAACTAAGAATCACGGAGGCACGGGAATAATCTTCTGCCGCTACCTTTTGTTAGCTCCACCAGAGGAAATGCTATTCGCAACGACGACTAATGGCAACGAAAAATCCGCGGAATGCGCCCTCCGAAGAGGAAAATTCTCATGAGTATACATTAAACGCTGTCGCGGCCGTTTGCGTGCCGACGGCGCTGCTTATACATGCAAAGCTGTTTGTTGCGCCCCGTTCGGATAAATGCATTCGCCGTGTCTCGCCACATTGTGTGCGGCCCAAGTAAAGAATATCACATCCGCTACGCGAGCATCTTTCCAGGTCCCGGGGGAAATGTTTCATCCTTGACTGGCAATTCTCCAAGTACATGCGCTCAACCGAGCGGAGCTGAGCACCTAAAGTTGGGGCCACGGCCATTACAATATATTACAAGCCGGGGAACAAAGCCCGACTTTCCGACAATCCCGTCTCGAAAAACCGGGCAAGTTGTACCAAAAACAACACCGTGAGACAAGATGCTCAACGCGACAAGTTGTTAGTCGAGTCTAATCGACCTATCTACGACGATTCACCCAATTCCGATTATCCGGAAGCCGATCGGTGAAGTCTGCTGCGGGGGAGAGGGAGTCAGCAGTTACCTGCGCTAATAAACCTATTAATTGCGGCGAAAATTAATTACAACCGAAAGCGGCTGGCCGGCTGTGCCACCGTCACAGGGAATTAAAAGTTACGGCGCTCGAAGAGCTCGTTACAGCCGCGCGGCGCGCAAACATTTGCCGGATAATTGGCTTTTGATTAGAACGGGAATAAACCACGAAGAAATAAAACGGGCAATTAAGCGAGCTGTTATTAAACAGTCGAAGTGCCGGTTCGAGTGCGATAAATCCGAACGCTGGACGCATGCAGTAGGTTAATTTAGTGCTCTTAGGACGCCAATGGGGTGTCGTCATCGAAAATCAAGAATTTTCATAAAAACCTTTAGTATCAAGGTTTTTACAAACCTAGAACATCAATACGAGGAACCTTCTTGACCTTACATAAAAACCAGGACAGTCTTTCAAGACTCATCCAATCAAATCTATCATTTCTCAAAGTCTTACAATGCATAAATTAATCGAAACCTCTCTTGATGAACATCGGCAATTAGGGTTCAATCCAGTCTGAGACCGAAGATCACTTTTGGAAGCTACGGTTGTCCAGAAAAAGGTTTCATACTACACAAACCAAATGATTGTTTATCTCTTTTCTCCTCATCTATTGTAAAGGCTGAAAACCAACTAGAGGTATTGTAAATTGGAATTTGTTGAAAAAAGTCAGAAAGTAAATTCAAAACTGAAAATGGTAGAGATAGTTGGAGCAAATTGTGACTACAACTAGCAAAGGAAATAAAACAAAATTGTAATTCATTCTTTTATAATGGTGTATCAAAATGATGTCAAAAAAAAATCAAACCAAGCCTAAATTAACTAACTGAAAACTGAAAAGATCTAAAATTCTGAAGATAAAGATACAGCGATGATAATTAAATAGAAGATTTTAAAGACCCCAGCAGATGGATGAACAATATTAGTATGCAATATTGTGACATAGAGCACAATTTTGAAAGATCTAAAAATGGAAAGAAAAAGATCCAACAATGTTGGCTCAATAAAAAGTTCTATATTAGTACGCGATATTATGACGTACAGCAGAATTATGAAAGTGCTAAAATTAGTAAGATGCAGATCCATCCATGTTGATGCAGTAAAAACTTTTAGAGACCGCAATAAAAGAAATAATAATAGTCTTATGCAATATTATGACATGCAGGGGAATTTTGACATGTCTAAAATTAAAGAGACAAAGATTTAACGATAGTAATTCAATAAAAATATTATAGACCTCAGTGAAAAGAAGCTCAATATTAATACGCATTATTATGACAAACAGCAACACTCTGAAAAACGAAGGACCAAAGACGTGGATACAGTAAAAGATTTTAAAAATCTAAAATTGTGAAGAAAAAGATTCAGTGATGTTGATACAATAAAAAGTTTTGAAGACCCCCCCCCCCAAAAAAAAACGACAATGTTAATACGCAACATTACATAAAGCAAAATTCTATAAAGGTCTAAAGTCAAGACGATTGAAATAGAGAGATGTTAATGGAAAGAAAAGATTATATAGACTCCAGTAAAAGAAAGAACAATTCTAATACGCAATATTGCGATATACAGCAGAATTCTGAAAAGATATAGCGAAGATGGAGATTAAGAAACGTTGATGCAATAACATATTCTACAGACTCCAGCGGAAGGAACAGAAAAATCAATACGCCACATTGTAACACACAGCAAAGACTTATATCATCATCATCAACAACAACAGCCATATCATCCATCGTCGGATATAAGTTTTCCTTGCATATCGGGGGTAGTTAGCCGTTACTCACTACGCTGGCCAGAAGGGTTGATGAGGTTAAGTTGGATCAAGGAAGGATTGATTTGTATTGGATGAAAGGGGGATTAGGACATGAATCGCTCTCGGTATTTGGGGGGTGAGGACAATTCAAGGCTCGCGTGGGCAGGGTCGCTTCCCTGAAGTAGACCTATCCTCTGTCAGGATCACAGCTACCCTAAATACTATATATGACGCTATAAAAGATTTTATGAATCCCAGCAGAAAGAACAATAACATTAGTACGCAATATTCTGACACATCTCTAAAATACAGAGGTAAGTGTGTTGGTACAATAAAAGACTCTATAGAATCCAGTCAAAGTGAGACGGCAGATTTCTATAAAGGTCTAAAATTGAAAAACAAAGAATCAAAGACGTTAATTCAATAATAGATTCTACGGACTCCAGTAAAAGAAAGAACAACATTAGTAGACAAGCTCTAAAGTTGAGAAGATAAAGGCACAATGATGTTGATGGAAATAGAAGTTTCTATAAACTCTAGTAGAAGAGAGAACAAAACCAATAGATCAAATTGTGACATACAGCAGTCTTCTTGAAGATCTTAAATTAAATAGAAGATCTAGAGATGTTGATGCAATAAATGATTCTACGAGCCCCAACCGAAAAGACAACAATATTAGTACGCAATATTGTGAGGTAAAGAAGAATTCTATAAAGAACTAAAGTTAACAAGATGGAAACACAACTATGTTGAAGAAAATAAAAGATTCTATGGACTTCGGTAGAAGGAATAACAATACTAGTACGCAATATTGTGACATAAAGCAGACTCCTGAAAGATCTAAAATTGGGAAGAAAAGATCAACGATGTTGATGCAATAAAATATTCTACGGACACCAGAGCACAGAAAGCAACAATATTGGTACGCAATATTTTAATATGCAGAAAAATTCTGAGTGCTCTAAGATTGAAAGACCAAGATCCAGCAATACGGATGCAACAAAATAATCTAAAGACACTATCGAGGTATTTTCGAGGATTTTAATGTACAACAGAATTTTATAAAGGTCTAGAGTTGAGAAGATGGAAATACAGCGGTGTTGATTGAAATAAAAGGTTCTGTGAACTCTAGTAGAACATATAACAGATTTTTGTAAGATCTAAAATTAAAAAGACCAGGATCCAGCTGTGTTGATGCAATAAAAAATTCTATGAGCTCCCACAGAGAGGCCAATAATATTAATATGCGATATTGTGGCCCACAGCAAAATTTTAAAAGATTTAAAATTGGAAAGGCAGAGATCCAGCTATATTAAAGCAAAAAAGATATTTTGGATGCCAGCAGAAGAAATAACATCTTTAGTACACAATCTTGTGAAATATAGCAGACTTCTAAAAGGTCTTAAACAGGAAAGGCAAACATTCAGTAATGTTGAAATAATAAAAGATTCTACAAACACCCAAAGAGAAATAATATTAGTAAACAATATTTTAATCCCCAGCAGACTTCTCAATGGTTTGAAATTGGAAAGAAGAATATCTAGGTACGTGGACACAATAATAGTTTCTATACATCGCACCAAAACAACATTAGTACGCAATATTGTGACGCACAGCAGAATTCTATAAAATTCTAAAGTTTAGAGCATGTGAAAACAAAGATGTGACTCTAACAAAACTGAGAACAATAATAATAGGCCAAATTGTAACAGACAAATTCTATATAGATCTAAAGCTGATAAGATTCAAACTCAACGATGTTCATGGACAAAACATTCTATGGACTCCAGCAGAAGAAAGAACAATATTAGTATGCAATGTTGTCATGTACAGCAAAAAAGCTCTAAAGTTTAGAACATGTAAAAACAACAATGATGATCAAAATAAAAGATTCTACAGACTCTAGCAGAAGATAGAACAATAGTAATAGGTCAAATTGTGACATAGCACAATTCTATAAAGTTCTAAAGTTTAGAGCATATAAAAACAAAGATGTTGATGGAAACAAAAGACTCTATGGACTCCAGTAGAAGGAAAAACAATATTAGTACGCAATATTGTGACGTACAGCAGAATTCTGTAAAGTTCTAAGGTCGATAAGACTCATACCCAATGATGTTGATGGGAATAAAAACCTTATCAACTCCAACAAAAGAAAAACAATATTAGTACGCAATATATAAAAACAAAGGTGTTGATGAAATTAAAAGATTCTATAGACTCTGGCAGAAGCGAGAACAAAAGTATTAGGCCAAATTGTGACATAACAGATTTCTATAAAGATCTAAAGTTAAGCAGATTCAAACACAACGATGTTGATAGAAATAAAAGACCTTATGGACTCCAGAAAAGAATACAATATTAGTACGCAATATTGTGACGTACAGCAGTATTCTATAACGGTCTAAAGTTTAGAACACATAAAAACAACGATGTCGATAGAAATAAAAGATTCTATAGACTCTAGCAGAAGAGAGAACAATAGTAATAGATAAAATTGTGACATAGCAGAATTCTGTAAAGATTTAAAGTTGAGAAGATTCAAACACAACGATGTTGATAGAAATAAAATGCTTTAGGGACTCCATCAGAAGGAAAAACAATATCAGTACGCAATATTGTAACGTCCAACAGAATTCTATAATGTTCTAAAACTGAAGAGATTCTGCAAGATCTAAAATTGGAAAGGCAAAATTCACAGATGTTGACGTAACAAAAGAATCTGCGGGCCCCGGCAGAACAGATTGGTAAATGAATGTTGGAAAAACTCGATGGTAGACAAAAAAAATTAATGAACAAATTTAGATACGGCCATCCCTGGGCAGCGCCGCGCGCCGTGCAAAGGGCGAGCAGCATCGACTCGCCGCGTCGTGTAAACACACGGGCCGCGCGAGGCGCAGAAACGAGACGACACGGATGGCCCGCCGCGCGCTCCTTCCTTTGATGTTCGGCTCTTTGTCTCGGCCTCCATGATAGCGGCCACCTCTAAGAGGCAACCTGTTGGTGACGTCACGCGCCCGCCGGACCCGGGTGCAACAGCGGCCAAGAACCGTAGACCTGCGCGAGCTCGCGGAAGAAAGCCTCGCGGACGGCGATGGTCGCGGGTGGCTCTGCTCAGTCCTGCCGCGGGTGAGTTCTCGGGGTGCGTGCCGCTGTGTGATGGGTTTTGAGTGCGAGGGAGTGTAGCGCGCCGCGAGCCACGGAACCCCCAGGAAAATGGACGAGGTAAAGCTTTTCTGTACCCAGCGCCGACTTCCCGTAGCCACAAAAATTGAATTTTCGGAAAAAATCACTCCAATTGCGATGGTTTATGGTAATTTGATCAAGAGTGCAAAATTGCAGCTCTTTCCATAATTTTACCCCCACATTCGCTTTCGTGATGTTGAGGTATTGCAAATTTCCAAATTGCACCTCTCCTTTCAGTTCTCTATCCCTGACCCAGTTTTTATACAACCAAAGAAAGTCTCTCATTGTTTGCTATAATAGTGAATTTCAATTTTCCAAAAAAATTCATAAGATCACTCTTGACTTTCTTCTCATGCGATTTTGATTCTAGCAAACCATCAATTATGGGGTTATTACCCAGCTTCATTTTTCCCCGACCTTTAGTACTTTCTAATAACTCTGAAATGAACAGTGACCAACTGACAACTGGTCTCATCTAGTAGATCATTTGTAATCATAGTAGGGATCATCTGTTTTCACCTTCATTTAACTTTTTTTGGCCGACACAACTAGAGATTATAGTTTTTCCCGGTCTCTATACTATCAGGCAACACCACATCAACACTAATAGATGTTTCGACCAAGTTTCTTTTGTTTATTCATCCATTTACCCACCTTTTCACTATGGAGATTTTGACTTAATGCAAGCATTCAAACAACTTCCGTGTGAAGATAACTCACAAATGGGTCGTTTCATTTTTATTCTGAGTGGGTTAAAACCAAGTAAAAAACCCTCGCATCTTCAATGTTCATGAGGTTCATCCTAAGGTCGTGAGCGTTCTGCTGGTTCAAGTAAAACCAGGAAGGTCAATCATTATTTGTCACTTAAATAGGGATCAACTTTTTCGCCTTCATTCAACTGTTTTTAAACGACGACTAGACAACTACGGTTTTCCCGCTTGCTATACTGTCTAGCAAGACTTCAACGACACTGATAGATGTTTCGACCAAGTTACAGTAAATCATGAAGTAAAAGACTATCGATGTTCTTTTTTGTTTTCACCTGCCCATTCTTAGATGACGGCTGTTCCGTCTTCCTCACCACGGAGAGTACCACTTAATGCAACTATTCCAACTCACAAACGGATCGTCTCTTTTTATTCTCATTGAAATGGGTAAAACAATGGAGAGCGTGTCTGGTTAGATTATTGAATTTTATGCACTAGTTTTTATCAGTTTCATTCTGAGGTTTATACAGATCATTTCTTCTTTCCACCATTAAGTGCGTTGTGCCTGCCCAACTAAAGAAAAAGAACCTTGATGTTCAGATTTCTTCCGTTGAGAAATTGGAAAAAGAATTTGAACGCAAAGGTCGCTGAAGAAGGTATTTAGGGAGTAAAGCAAATGAAGAAAATTTTGCAGCCCATCTCGTCTAGCAGTGATGTAGATCATTTGTACTCCATCTTTTTCATCTGTTTTTTCAACTGTTTTTGGACGACGACTAGACATCTAGAGTTTTCCCCTGTCTCTATACTATCTGGCAACACTGCAATAACATTGATAGATGTTTAGACTAGGTGACAGCAGATCTTTGGAAGAAGGCCTGATTCTATCTTCTTCACTATAAACGATCGCAATCGATGACGATGTTCATGGAAAGTGTAGCTGGTTGAATTTTCACACTTCTATGTTCATCTCAAGATTTACATAGATCATCTTCTTCCACTGTTGTGTACGTTGTGCTTGTCCAAGATAAAAAAGGTTTATTTTATTGAAGGATTGGTATGTTGCTATTCAATTTTTTTTTAACAACGGGGAAGTTTATTGTCATTTTGATTTTGACAACAAAACTTTTGCTATGTTGATCTTTTATATACAGGTGCTTGAAAGTTAAACCATAGCATAATTTCTCTAGATGCATCTATGTTCTCATTATCTTCTTTTGATGTTAATCCATTCCTATTTATTCCATACTACACCGCGTTTATGTTTGTTTTTCGATGAAAATGGCGCAGGTGTTTCCGGCGCTTCTTTGCTTGTCTATAGCTGTTGTGTATGGTTGGACTCATCTATTGTTTTTACACAAATAGAAGTTGTACTGTACTTTTTTGTTCTTTAATTTTTGTCCGCTAAAAGTGATAAAAAAAATCTCCTTTGAAAGTCGGTCGTAAATTCTGTAATGAAATAAAAAACAATCGAAGAGCGTTCTTTATGGTGAAACCTTGGTAATAACGTGCAATTCACGTTGAAGGTTGCACCAGGCTACCATACCACTCGTTTGTTCATTGTTCATTTCCTTCCTCTGGCCTACTTCACTCCGATGGAGCCCATGTTTGTAGCCGGAAACTGCACACTAGCGTTTGTTTTTCTAGCTTTGCGTCCATTTGCTTCAGAGCAAAATAACCAATGTTCGATGGCAGTTGAAGTACAAACGTTGTTTGTTGTGGTTTGGTGACGTTTTCGTATTTATTACAAATTTATCCTAACAAGTCCAAGACTAGGCTCGGTTCATTCAGCGTTTAAACTCACCACAGCTACAATAATCTTGATGAAAAAGTTCTTTTTGTAAAAAAATCTACTAGAACAACCCTAATATAATAGAAATGATTTATTTTTTTTTGTTCGGCTACAAACGATGCCTCTCGGCTCGAATCGTTTAAACTCGGTCACTATCGTTGTGGCGTCAGCATAACGAACTCTAACTTCCAAATTACGTAAATAATGCGGTTGTGTGGTGCTTAACGACAAACCCACTTTAATACGGTGTGAAGCTGAGGCCAAAACGACTCCCACTTCGTTCGGAAAGCCGTGATCTGCACGAAGGCAAAACTGTGCTGCGATGTGCCTTAATCTGCGCATACCAAGCAGCCAGCTGTCTTAATTAGAAGCGCGCTCGC
This sequence comes from Sinelater perroti, assembly GCA_036346155.1. NCBI lineage: Eukaryota > Metazoa > Arthropoda > Insecta > Coleoptera > Elateridae > Sinelater > Sinelater perroti. Next base: position 2,033,348 of record JARFIY010000008.1, read on the forward strand.
GCCTTTAGTCCGCCATCCGCCTCCTCCTCTTCCTAATCTGGCTGAAATTCAAATTAGGTCTCGCGTTCCCATATCATCATTTGCATATTTGACGTGATAACGAACAAATAGAGTGCATTCGAGCGGGAGCAGCAGCCGAGCGGGCCGCCCACGCGGTCGTCGCAGCCAGAGCCTTTTTGCTCCGGTCCGCGACTTTGCGGTTTCCATTGTTTGCCACGCTAATTATGGCCTGCACAACCCCAATCCCTGTACAATGAGCAGGCACCGCTGCCCACAACTGGACATTAACAGAGGAGTCGAATTTGCCGATTTTTATCTCTCTTCATGCATTTTATGATCTTAAAAATTTAATATATCCGACCCCTTCTAGGGGATGGTGCTTCGGACCGGAACCAAAATTAACCAGGCTTATAATGAAATAAAATTTTTAATTTTGTTTGGTTGGATATATCTAACGTTAAATCGATTCCGTTAGGGGTTCCAAAGCCCAACCGCGCAAACCCAAAAGCCCATTTAGAGCGGCCATACAGCGACTTTATTACCTAAATGACCCCAAAGCAGGTAATTGCGCTCATTACAATGACGCCAAGTGCCGCATTTAGAATTCCTCTGGAGCAACATTAAAATTCGTTTAGCCCGCGCCTCGGTCCTTATTTTACGGTCCTTGATTCCCGAACAGTATGCTCAGCTGGCAAAAAGCGCGGCGCGCATCGTTAAAGCGCGGCCAATCCGCCGCACAATTTGAACAGTTCATGCTTCACAGGAAAAAGAAAATTACGGCGCATTTTGTGCGTGCGTGCGCGGTTCCATCACAGGAAAATGTTGCACGGAACGAGTTTCGGGCCAGCGCGGCTCTAAATATAAATCAAACCAAGCGGCATCCTCACACCCAACAATAATCGTTGATTTATCGCCCAAAAATTTGAAGATTTCGGATAAGCCGGTTGTTAGAGGCAGAAAATTACGTAACAATACGGAGTATCGTATTAATCGAATGAAGCTACGGCAATGCAGTTTCGATTGAACAAAAAAATGCAAAAAGATAACAGTCAAGATCGTCAACTTAAAAGTGTAAGGAACTTCATGGACTGTTGATTTGATAGGTATAAGTTGAATATGCAGCTTCTTGTACGTTTACTTTTTGCCACCAATCAGTTATTTATAAAGTTTGAAAATGTCCAATATATGTGCAATTTGGCATGAATCGCGGGGGAAACATTATCAACAGTTGATTTGATAAGTTTACTTCAAATGCACAAGTTTTTGTTGTTTATGTTGACGTTTTTGCACTTAAAAATATAATTTCAACACATTGACTGCATAATTTATATATAATCTGACATAAATTAGTATGATGCTTCATCAACAGTTGATTTGATAGATTTAAATCGAATACATGACTTCGTATTATTATTATAAGAATTGTTTCCACTTTTTTAAAGCAAGATAATTACTTTTTATAAACTTTTGTCAAATTTGTTGTATAATCTATGAAGAATTTTGCATAAATCATAAATACCTGTTGAATTGATAACCTTAACGCAAATAAACAAGTCCTTGTCGTTTTTATTATTTATTTTTGATCCTTTCATCACAAAATGGAATTTAAATAGTTTCATTGTACAATACGTGTAGAATCATATGGACAGATAGCAGCACTAGATCAACAATTGATTTAATAAGTCTAATTCGAATATACAGCTTATTGCTGTTGATAGGAATTTTGAGTATTTTATTAGAGCATAATAAACATTACGGAGTCAACGAATTTATTGCTTGGTCTATTTAGAATTGCCATAAATAAAACCCAACACTTAACAACACTTGATGATAATTTTATGTCTTTTTTGTCAGAATAGAATTTATATAGTTTTTAAAACTGTTATTGTAAGATCTGTATAGAAAAAAAGCATGAATAGAGGTTGTACTTTGTCAACAGTTGATTTGTAGGATGAAATCAAAAACACAGCTTCATGTTGTTGATTATTTTTAGTACAAAATGTTTGTATGGAGTTCTAAGCATTATATAGTAATGTTCAAAATCTGGTATTAATCAAAAATAATACTTTATCAACCGTTGATTTTATAAGTATCAATTGACTACAAAATTTCTTCATACCCTTGTTAACAATTTTTTGTCTTTTAACTATCTTTTGCGGAGTTTTACAGCTTTATTGTATAATCTACATGAAATCTAAAAATAAATCGAAAACAGCACTTTATCAACAGTTGATTAGTAGTTTAAACTCGAATACGCAACTTCTTGTAGTTGATGTCAATTTTCTAACTTCATTTTACTAAAAATTATTTCTTGTGGAGTTTCCATAAAAATTTTTGTATAATCTATATAAAACCTACCATACAAAAAATAGCACTCCATCAACTGTTAATTTGATAGTTTTCAATTGAACATACAGTCTTCTGTTATTACTGTTGAAGTTTTCTCGACTTCAGAATGCTAAAAGTGTTATTCGTAAATCCAAAACAGTACCTTCCAACAGTTGATTAGTAGGTTTAAATCAAATGTTGTTAACATCTTGTTGATTTTTTTTACCACAAAAATATTTGTATGGATTTTCAAAAAATTTCTTTGTTTGATCAATATATAATCCAGCACCAATTCAAAACACATTATCAACAGTTGATTTGATAAGTTTGAATTCAATATACAAGTTCTTGCTGTTGATGATCACAAGTTTTTGACTCTCTTGGTACAAAACTGTGTTTTAGGTAATATCTACAGATTTATTATATTGATCTACATATAAAAATACCATAAATTGGCGTAACACTCTGTCAGTGGTTGATTTGAGAGATGTCAATCAAATATGCAACTTCGTGTAATTTTTAGCGAATAACTGGATTTTCATCAGATTTACTGTCTGATCTATGCAGAATTTGGAATAATCCAAAAGTAGCACTTTATCAACACTTGAATTGAAAGGTTTCAATTGAACTCAAGTTGATGTTGACAATTTTTTTGACTTCTTTAATGCAAAACCGTATTTTGTAGAATTACGACAATGCATTACGAGATTATATAAAATCTGCCATAAATTAGCGCAAGACTTTATCAACGGTTAATTTAATTGATTGAAATCAAATACACGACTTTCAGTTATTGTTTCGACATTCATGATACAAAACCGTTTAATTTATGAAGTTGTCACAAATTTATTAAGTAATTTGCGTAGGATTTGTCGTAAATCTAAGACAGCATTTTATCAACAGTTGATTTGGTAAGTTTAAATCCAATACACCAATTCTTATTCCTGATCGCAAAACCGTTTCATTATAAAATTTCAACAGATATATGATCTGTATAGAATCATACATAAATTAATACAATACTTTGTCAACGGTTGATTTGATAGAGTTAAATCGAATATACAACTTCTTGTTAACAATGATATCAAATTTTTACCACAAATACGTTTTTGATAAAGTTTCGACAGATATGTGGTATGATCTATGTAGCATAATCCATAAGCAGCACATTATCAACAGTTGATTTGATAAATTTAAATCCAATACAAATGTTCTTGTTGTTGATGTTTATAGTTTATTTAACTTTATTACTGAAGAACCGTTAGTTTATTGCATAATCTAGATATAATTGCGTATTCCGCACAACACTATATCAACAGTTGATATGATATATTTAAATCGAATCCACAACTTTGTCTGGATTTTTCTACCACAAAATCGTTTTCTAAAGAGATTTAACAAATTTTTTGTTTGATCTATCTAGAGTTTGGCATAAATCAGAAGCAGAGCTGTATCAACAGTTGATTTGATACAAATGTTCCCGTTGAAGTTTATGGTTTTTTAACTCGGTTACTGAAAAACCGTAAAATTATTATATGATTTATATAGCATTTGTCATGAATTGGCACAACACTATGTCAACAGTTGATACGATAGGTTTAAATCGAATATACACATTCCTGTTTTTGTTATTAACAATTCTTTAGACTTTTCCGCTACAAAAACGTTTTTTAAGGAGTTTCATCAAAATTTTTACTTAATGGAACGTTCGTATTGCTGGCGTTGATGATATTTTACCTTTTTTACTAAGAAACCGTTAATTATGGAATTTATTGCAATAATTCCAAGAGGAAACGAGTGAAAGGTGGACCATCAGCAATTTCGGCGAACAAAGCTGGAATGTTAATTAAATTAGCGCCCATAAAAACATTTTTAATTATTTTGCCTGCTCCGCACGAGCTTTCCGTCACATTTTAATTTTTCTCCGTTAGTTGCATTCGCTGGACAATTCGCCTACCTAATTGGGGCATAATGGGCTTGGATGGCACTAAGTAACTGCCGTTTAACAGTTACGTGTCAATTGCACATTATTTGCCTTTCGCGCTTTCCACAGGCGGGGCGCTAACTACTCGACAAACATATAGGGGACGCAAAAGAAGTCTTCCTCGACTGTAGTCGACCACAATATTGTTTTTACAGTAAAGTGACCAAATGTATGAAACAAAAGACCATCACTCTTTAGAGTCCCATTAAAATCTGAAAAACATCTTTGAAACTTTGGCGAGCAAAAACATTTAGATAATCGAAAGCTATTCACGAATACAAGACAAATCTTTACACTTGAATATTAAAAAAAAAAAGACTAACAAACATCGAAGAATAAAAGACTAACGATTCTTGGACTTTTATTCAATATTCAAAAGGTTTATTAATAAAATGGTTAACGACTTTTATACTCTCTTTAGTTAGTCGGAAAACCGACGGTAGCCTTTAAACTTCCAAATAAAGACTAACTAGTTCTGGTTTTTGATCTGTATTTGAAAACAATGGTGAATAAAGACTTTTTAGTCTGCCGCCGATTACTCAAAAAACAATGGCAAAATAAAAAAATGATAACTACTTAAACTTATATTAAATCAAAAATTAACGGTCTCTGGACTATAAGAGACTTTTAAACTATATACAATCCGAAAGAGCCCTCTAATAGTAATTCGAAGCAGTCGATTGCAGCCAAATTAATATCACTAGCAATGTGTCAATTTTCGTCTCTTTTTTATGGCAATGATATTTAATAATATATTGCAAAAAAAACTAACTTTTGAGATTTGAATTTGAGACGATTTTGAAACTTGTTGGACATCACCAAACGGTTGGCTCTGCAAATAATAAATGAATTAACTTGGAACATCAACGTTTTGACTTCCGTAGAATTTGACAAACAAAAGACTAATCGACGGCAAATAAAAAACTAACAATCTTTAGATTTCTGTTTCGTGCCTGAAAACAATAGCAAATAGACTTTCGCTCGGTAGTTGAACAATAAAAGACTAACGTCTTCTAGTTAGGTATAGAAAACATTGAAGAGTAGTCTCTAAGACTATTGCTCGGTATTGCAAAAATATTGACAAAAAATTTTAACGAAAAAATGTTGGAAAAAGCTTTAAAACTATCCAAAAAGATTGACGGATAAAACTCTCGTTAAAAGACGCTGAAAATGAGAAATGTTTTAGGCTCCACGCAGAATATTCGAAGAACATTAGAAGACTACAGACTTGCTCAATTTGAAAATAATAAAGGTAACATTCTAACAGCTTTTGAGTTTAAAAAATTCAGAAAGTAATTGGCGAACATCTCGCCGAAAGCAATATTTGAAACGCGATAATTGAGAGAAGGCTAAGACGCGAATAAAAAGTCTAATGGCTTTTCGTCCTAAATCGAAAAACCATTGTGAATAAAAGACTAACCGTTTTTAGGCAAAACTTTTAGCCCTAACTAGTAGGTTTTTATATTAATGCCTATAAACGCGGATAAATAAAATGCTGGCAAATTTTTAAAGTTTTGTTCATTGTTTTAGATGCTTTGACGAATAGACTAATGACCTTTAGATTTTTCTTCGTCGGCAGAAGATGGTAGCTGAAACGCGTTAATGAACAGAAGGCTAAAGAAACTGATGTATTTGAAATATATTATTGAATGAAAGTGTAATTTCTTGAGACCTTGGTAAATAAAAGACTAACATCCTTTAGACTTTAGTATTTAAAAACTTACATTTTAATATTTTAAGTTGACAAATTTCTCTATTTTCCTCCTGGAAATGGCGAGTAAAAGACTAATAGTCTTCAGATTCTTCTTCATTGCAAAGAAACGGTGGTTGAAGCGCGTTGATAAATAGAAGGCTAACAACTGACTTAAAATAAAACTCTAATAGCTTTTAATTCTAAATCGAGAAACTTTGGCGCACAAACGACTAACAACCTTTAGACTTTATTATTAAAAAATAATGTAGCGGCCTTTACGCGTGCTTTTAGTAATTTGAAAAACGCCCGAAAATAAAATACTAACAATATTGAGTCTTCAAAACAAAATACTCGCCATTTTGAGACTTATTGTCCAGTATTCAAAAACACACTGCCGTATAAAACGACAACGACTTTTAGACTTGCATTTCTCTGTTCGTAAATCCAAGCAAATAAAGAGTTGGCGAATTTTTGGACAGAAACATTGGCGAATAAAATACCAACAATCTTAAGTTTATAAAACAAGACTACCCATCTTTAGACTTATTGTCTGGTATTCGAAAAACCATATTTGAAAGCGCTAACCCAACTAGCGACTTTTACATTCTCTTGGTTATTCGAAACACAACAAATAAAATACTAACAATTTTTAATTTTTAAAACAGAAGACTAACTTCTTTTTGGTACTAGAGGAACGATGGCCTATAAGACACTAACGACTTTTAAATTACATTCTAATGTGCGTAAACAAAACAAATAAAAAGGCTGGCGAATTTTTGGGTAGGAACGTTGTCGACGAAAAGACTAACAGTTTTTGGTATTTAAAAAAATAGACTAACAATATTAGACTTATTGTTCGGTCTTCGAAAAAAACACCGTATAAAACACTAACTTTTAGGTTTATATTCCAGTTTTTGTAAATGCGAACATATAAAAAGGCTAGACAATTTTCAGATAGAAATTTGGGCGAATAAAAGACTAACAACCTTTAGACTTCTATATTCAAAAACTTGAGTGCAGCTAGGCCAGCGAATTCTACAGTTGCCTTTGGTTGTTCGAAAAATATCGACGATTAATATACCAACAATCTTTAGTCTAAAACAAAAGGCTAACTATAATTAGAGTTATTGTGGTATTCGAGGAACGATGATATATAAAACACTAACGACTTTTAGACTTGTATTTTAGTGTTTGTAAACATGCACAAATAAAAGGCTGACAAAATGTTGGACAGAAACGTTGGGGACTAAAAGACTAACAGTCTTTAGTATTTAACACAACCGCGCAACCATCTTTGGACTTTTTGCTGGATACTCGAACGGCGATGGCGTTTAAAATGCTAATGCCTTTTAGACTTTCGCATTCCTATATTTGTAAATGCACGAATAAAAAAAAATGGATAAAAACGTTATCGAATAAAAGACGCAGTCTTTAGTCTTTAGTATTTAAAACAACAGATTAACGATCTTTACAAATTCGCACAAATAAAAGACTAACAACTTTTAGACTTCAGTATTCAAAAAAGGTTATCGCGGCTAGATTATAACCTTTTACACTAGCTTTTGTTTCATCCAAAACTACTGACAAAGAAGTACTAGTAATCTTCAATGTTTAAAACAAAAAACTAACGATATTTAGACTTATCGTTTGGTATTTGAGGAAAACAGGAGACTATCTTCAAACTTATTATTCAGTATTCGAAAAGCAATGGCGTAAAATACTAATGACTTTTAGTCTTTACATTTCTGAGTTCGTAAATGCAAACAAATAAAAAGCTGCCTAATTTTTGGATAGAAACGTCGATTAAAAGACTAACAACTTTTAGACTTCAGTATTCAAAAAAGGTTATCGCGGCTAGATTATAACCTTTTACACTAGCTTTTGTTTCATCCAAAACTACTGACAAAGAAGTACTAGTAATCTTCAATGTTTAAAACAAAAAACTAACGATATTTAGACTTATCGTTTGGTATTTGAGGAAAACAGGAGACTATCTTCAAACTTATTATTCAGTATTCGAAAAGCAATGGCGTAAAATACTAATGACTTTTAGTCTTTACATTTCTGAGTTCGTAAATGCAAACAAATAAAAAGCTGCCTAATTTTTGGATAGAAACGTCGATTAAAAGACTAACAACTTTTAGACTTCAGTATTCAAAAAAGGTTATCGCGGCTAGATTATAACCTTTTACACTAGCTTTTGTTTCATCCAAAACTACTGACAAAGAAGTACTAGTAATCTTCAATGTTTAAAACAAAAAACTAACGATATTTAGACTTATCGTTTGGTATTTGAGGAAAACAGGAGACTATCTTCAAACTTATTATTCAGTATTCGAAAAGCAATGGCGTAAAATACTAATGACTTTTAGTCTTTACATTTCTGAGTTCGTAAATGCAAACAAATAAAAAGCTGCCTAATTTTTGGATAGAAACGTCGATTAAAAGACTAACAACCTTTAGACTTCAGTATTCAAAAATATCGCGGTTAGGTTAGAGCCTTTTACGCTTGCTTTTGGTTATTCGAAAAATATTGCCAAAAAAAAGTACTACCAATCTTCAATCTTTGAAACAAAAGACTTGCCATTTTTAGACTAATTGTCCGATATTCGAATAGCGATGGTGTTTAAAACACTAACAACATTTAGACTTTCCGTTCATAAATGCAAAAAGGTAAAATGCTGGCGAATTTTTAGGCAGAAACGTTGAGGACTGTATTTAAAACAGCAGAGCAACGATCTTGGGATAAATAGCTCAGTATTCGAAAAGCGATGCCGTTTAAAATACTAACGACTTTTAGATTTACATTCCGATGTTTATAAAACACGAATAAATTCAAGGCTGGCAAGTTTTTTTACGGAAATGTTGGCGAAATAAAGACTAACAACCGTTAGGCTTCAGTATTCAAAAACGTTAACGCAACTAAGTTAAGAACTTTTAGTTATCTTTCCTCGATTGTCCGAAAAATATTAAGGAATAAAATACCAACAATCTTCAATCTTTAAAATAAAAAAACCTATCGTTTGGTTTTCGAAAAACGATACCGTATAAAACACTAACAACTTTTAGACATATTCCAATGATCGTAAACGCGAACAAGTAAAAGGCTGGCGAATTTTTTGATGGAAACGTTGGAGAATAAAAGACTAACGACCTTTCGATTTCTATATTAAAAAATGTTAGCCCAGCTAGGCTAGCGGATTTTACACTTGCCTTTGATCATTCAAAAACCACTGATGCATAAAATACAAACAATCTTCAATCTTTGAAGCAAAAGACTAATCATCATTAGACTAACTGTCCGGTATTGGAAAAGCGAGAGCGTTTAAAATGCTAACGATTTTTAGACCTACATTCCAGCGTTCGTAAATACGGAAAAATAAAAGTTTAGCAAATTTCCTAGAAACGTTGACGAAAAAAGACTAACTATTAGACTATTGCTTTGTGATGATGAAAATATTAGCAAATAATTCATTTATCTTTGATTTTCTCCTAATATGCTCTACACTTCTTGTTGGTTATTTGAAGAACTTTAGAAAATGTAAGAATCATGAAGATTAGACTACCATCGGCATTTCACAAACTTTTAATATTCGAAAAGCGGCCTATAAAGATCTTGATGACTTTCGGATTATCAAAAAATATTGATAGGTTTGATGTTTGTAAAACACTAGTGCCTTAGGGGAGTCTAGACTTTTTTGTTTTATCTTTTTCTTTTTCTTCTGATATTTAGGATGCGAAATTGTTGATGAATAAAAATTAGCATCTTTTACAAGTCTTGCTCAGTATTGAGTAAACGAAGACCATTATCAGTCTTACCATCTGCACCCTTCCGCTCAGCATTATAAAAGCAGTATTTGATACTTGTTGGGTATTTGAAAAAAAAGATTAACGCCTTTTTAGACCTTGATAAGCTTAAGAAAAATATTCATCAACTGTGTAGTCTCGAAGACTTGGCTTATTTATGTTATAGCTTGTAGAGAAACCACCAAAGCGCGAGAAAAACGCCAGAAATATTTACCCAACCTGACAATGGGCGTGCTCTGTTTCCCAACAAGGATAGTGCAGCCTCATCGCAACCCATTGTCGCCCATCTGCCGGATAGCCGGCTTTTCCGTGGTATTGTGCGCGGAACAAAAAGTTGCTATCAGATCCTGCCTCGCTGCCGGCCGGCGGGCAGCGGCGGCGCTGCCGGCGGGGAGGGGGGTGTGCACAGCCGACTATCACCCACGAGGTCGCTGGAATGTTGTCGGACAAGCGAAAACGCATGAAACTTAATTATAATTGGACATCAAATTGGAGTTCGGACGCGAGGATTTATATGCCGAATGTTCGGCGGTGTCGGCCTGCCCACCGATGATGAAGACGTATCTTCCGTGGCAGCTCAAGGCCGCCTGCCTTTGGCTCCGCCTCCGCCACCGACCGGCCGAAATAATAGGTCTGCAGCGCGCTCTGCCTCGCGATAGCCGTCTTTAATGGGTAAGAGTGGGTTTGGGCAACGCGTTCGTCAATTACATGATAAACGCGGGCTTATTGCGGGGCCGCTTCGGCAAACCATCGGTTTGGACCGAACCGCAACCGGTCGCCGGTTTATGGGATCTTGCGAGCACCTCATTCGCTGGTTTTCCCGAAAGTCAACCCATATGATCAATAGATATTGATCCAAGTATTATATTTGGTACTAATGATCTGTAACAATTCCTTGGCAGTGTCCCCACTTCCCTCCATGTTGTTCCCTTCTTTCCATCATCATGTCTCAAGTTTGTCTAGGTCTTCCTCTCTTCTTTCTTTTCTGGATTTTTGCTTCCCATATCTGTCTTGTCCTTCTAATCTATGAAAGAGGCCCCACCAACTCAATTGTCTTCTTTCGATGAAATCCAGTGCGGGATGTACTTCTAGCTCTCTTCTAATACATGTATTTCTTTGTAATTCCTTTCACACTTCTGTGGTATTTTATTTTAACAGCCTGTATCTCACTCTTCTGTTTTTCAGTAAGTACCCAGGATTCACACCCAAACAGTACTGTTCTATATGCGGCTTTAAACACATCCATCTTTGTCTTCCTTGAAGTTTCTTTCTTATTTATAAATTTGCTATTGATTGCATGATATAACTTTAAGGTTTTTCCACTTTTTTGTTTTTATATATCTAGGATTTTATAGCTGACGCTGTCTTCCTTCCCTCAATTGTACTCTCCACCCTTCTCTATCTTCGCATTCTTCCTCATCTAGGTTTTCTTGGATTGTTTAAGTCTTCCCTTTTCCTTCTCCTTATAAGATTCCAGTCTATAAATCGTTTTATCCATCTATCATTTCCTGCTCTTCTTACTCATGCCCATACCATAATAATCTTCTCTCTTCTACATATGTGATTATATCTTGATGTACTTCCATTTTCTCCGTATCTCATCATTCGTTATTCTGTCTAGTCTTGTCACTATACAGCACCTCCGCCAGTATTCCATCTCTACTCCTGTTATTTTCCCATTGTTCTTCTCATTTATGACCTAATTTTCGGCGCCATGCGTCGAAATACTTCGAACCATTGTGTTGCAAATTTTTGTTTTGGTCTTTTTGGTGATGTACGTATTCCAGTTGTTTTAGGTACTTTTGTGTTTTTTGAAATGAATGACCCAGTTATCTCTAAGTTCTCTTCTACTTCCAAATTTTCAATTGGTCTTCCGTTGTTAGATATTCCGTTTTGCTGAAGTTTATTTCCAGTCCCACCTTCGTATATTTTTATCTTAGCTTTCGGACCATATAGCTTAAATCTTCTTCATCCTGAGTATATAAAGATGTTCGTTTCTAATCTGGATCCCTATTCCTTCGCATTTTCTCTTCCAGTGCGTACTCTGGAAATATCTTGAACAGGCTAGGTGATTTAGAGCATCCCTGTAGTAGACCTCTGGATGTTTCAAAGCTATCGGTTAGGTTCTTTCGGACTCTTACAGATACCATATTGCCCTTGTAGAAATTTCTCACTGTCGCTATCACTTTCCTGCATAATTGGCTTTTTCAAATCTATAAAAGCCAGATGGACTGCTTTGTTCTTTGCTTTCTTCTTTTCAATAAGTTTTATCCATATATACAGATGGTCTGTCATGGATCTTCAGGCCGTAAATCCGGCTTGGTCTTCTTTTATCTTTCGTAGTATTTGTTCTTCAATTCAAATTCTTCCCATTGTGGCTATTACACCTATACCTCTGTAATTTTCACACTTTTCGAGGACCCTTCTTAAAGGTTGAAGTTATGCATGCCGTTTTCCATTCTGTGGGTATACCCTCTCCATTTATCATAGCTTAAAATATTTTTTGGATTATGCGCTGTAGTGTTTCTGATCTATATTTAATCAGTTCCGGTACTATTCCGCCAGGTCCCGTTGCCTTCCTATTCTTAGTGGCCTTAAGTGGCTTCTGTACGTCTATCAGAGTAACTGTAACTTTTATTATTTTCTTTTTCCTGTGTTCCATTGCTTTCTATTTGTACTCCTAGGTATTGGAAAGATTTTTCTTCTTCTATATTGACTCTTCTCGCTCTTCTCCCAGTATCATTACTTTTGTTTTATTTTTTGTGGGCTTTACTCTCATTTCTTCCAAGACAATATTAAAAAGTTTTTTTGCCCAACTCTTCTACCTACGATATTTTCAAATATCCCACGGCCGTATTCAATAACGTTATCCCTCTATTGTTTTATTACACTGTCACTGTCTTTGTATTCTTCTCTGTGTTTGATTTTACTTAGCACTAGGTAATGGTCACTACCAATTTCAGATCCCCTTCTTATTTTCGTGTCCATTATCGCTTTTCTGTCATTTTTCTTCTAATATGTAATTTATTATTGATCTTTCTTTTGTATGTTTGAAGGTATTAGTTACTATTAAGTTTTGCATTGTGCAAAACTCATTCAGTCTCTTTTACGGTTTCTCTATGTATTCCAATCATTGTCCTATGCAATTTACCCCCCACCCCCCACCCTTCCTGCTATATATATTCTTTCTTTAGTCTCCTCCACTATTATCGTTAAGTCCTCCCAGAATGTTTCTTTATTTTCTGTCTTATCATCTTTATGTGGTCCGTACACTCTTATGATTGTTTTTTATTCCTATTTTTATCTCTCATTTCCACTGTAATTATTCGTTCCAACCAACCCTTCCAATTACAGATTGGTTCTTCAAGTTTTTTCTATACAATACAGCCGACTGTTCCCTGTTTTTTTTGCTTCTTCTCACCTTGTCGTTGTCTTTTCCTTATCACAGCTTTCCTGTATATCTCTGTCCTTTTAGACGTACCTTCGTTATTATATATGTGTTTATCTCTAGATTCTTTTGATTGGTTTTCATTTTCAATATTTTGTCCTTTTATTTTGTGTTATCCAATTACAGTAAGCACGCCTTTCATTTCTCTGTTTTCTACCGTTCATCCTTGTAAAGTTATATGACCTTCCCTATTTTCTCTCTCTATTCCAATCTTTCGTTAATCCCTCTAATCTCTTTTTTTAATTTCGCGCTTTCTTCTTTGTTTTTCATTTCCCAGCTTGACTTTCTTTATTTCTTCTTTTCTCTTCTTGCTTCGTTTTAATTTGTTTCGCGTCCTTAATATTTGCATATCTGTACTATTTTGTCTAATTTATCTTGATTTTGTTTACTTTTGGAGAGGCTCTCATATTCTTCATCGCTTCGCTGATCTTAATTTTCCCACCACTTGGGTGGGGGAAGGGTGGTAGATGCTGATCTTCGTCAATAAGTCTTCCGATCACAAAGAATTACTCTTTGGTATGCTTTTTGCTGATGAGGTCACTGGCCCTAATTTTTTCGAATAAGGGAGGCTGATCTAAATCGTGGCTTCAATGCAGAGTTCCACGGATTGAGAAGCGCTGCCTTAGTAACTGCAGTGCAGCCGCGCGGGTTCCGAGAATTTGGGTACTATATTTGCGTAATTAAAGCGCGCTTGCTTCTACGAACGTCTTCGACTTCCTGATGCTCATTCATTTTAAAGCTAATTAGCCTTTCACCGGCCGTAAGTAGGCAGACGTTTCAGAAAAAACTAATTGTTTCCTCGGAATGTAGTTGCCAAGCGCGGCTGCTTTTCTCACCATGATCTCGCATTCTCCATTTTGTTCTCAAAATTTAAAAATTCCAGCATAAGGCTGAGAAAATGTGGAGAGCGCTCTGTGCAATTTCAGTATTATTTCTATTCTTTAAAAAAACCAATGAAGTAATAAGCATTGTAAAGCAACTGAGCAGTGCTATGGATAAATCAAAAACAACTAGCGGATATTTTATTGTAAATAAAAAATAGAAGCGCGGAAGAAGTGCGGCACGTATTTTTTTAAATTTATAAAATTCCATGTAAAGTTCCTTCTACTCTTTGAAAAGTTTGGAACGTTTTCTGTTATTCAACCCCCGTGAGAGCAAACAAATCGAAGCCTTAGCATCTTAATTGGCAGGCCATACTTAAAGACGGGTCGTTGGGAGCTTCCTCATTATTATTATTTATTTTTTATGCATATTGCAGTGTTATTTTTATTAATTTCTTTAGTATATTTGATATAACCACTCCCAGTTCATTTAAAAAATAATAAAATTATCGGAGGGTTGGGAGTGGGAATGTAAGAAACAATAAATATTTTAAAGTACCAGAGCACACTGATCAAAACAACTAACGGTGATTTAATTGCAAATTAAAATGCAAAAAGAAATATCATTTACATAAATTTCTGTAAAATTACCTTACAGTTTTTATTGTATTTTATGTTATCTATTACTTAAAAGCTTTTTTCTTGTTTAAATATTTCTAGAGATGCTCTTGTCGGAAAATGTAGGAACACTTTTAGGAAAACCCTGTTGAACCTGGGTTTCGCCCTTTTAGGAGAATCTCCTACGCTCAGCCTAACTGATTAACGCATAACTCCGTGACGGTTCACTTGACCCACTAATTTCCAACAGAAATTCGACCTGAATGTTTTCGTTGGTCTTTTGTTTTATTTGAATTCAAACGCTGGCGCCCTTTCGATTGTGCTTTGCGATATGCTCTAACGTCCACATCAATTATGAGATGTAAGCTTAGAATTCGCATTAAGAAGTCGTGCCGCTTTGGAAAGAAACTCTATGAATCTAAAATTAACGCAGTTATTCATTATTGAAAAGAACAGAAGAATAAGTAATCTTGGTTGTCATTCCACATGTGCTAACTAACGTAAACGTAAACACTAACAGCGCCATCTATGCGATACTAAGCTAATCTGGTTAGAAACAGCTCGAATTATGTCTGTATGTTATGTTCTTTGACCATATGTAATTTTTATTGCTGGTCTAAATATTTTTAACCATTATTTAGGATAAATTAAAAAATGCTTGTCAAAATGTTTAACATGAACCAGCGAAGAAGACTGAGGATTTAAAATTATTAATTTTAACACTAATGTGATAGAGCGACGAAGGAACGATTCAGAGACGTATGTCCAGGTTGAGCAGTTGCTCAGTACCGTTCTGAATTTGCAATAACGCGATAGTGAAGATATTTGAGCAAAAAATAATGTCGGTTACAATGTTACGAATTAATGCAGATAGGGGTGGAATGGCCTTGATGCAACAATAATCAGTTAATGGTAGTCAAAGGTAGCTATGGTAAAGGTATGGTGCTCTATAGCTTAATGATGATTTTGAAAGGTTTATGATCGAGCTGGGATATAAAAAAACAACAAAAACACTACTAATAGTAACTGGAAATTTTAAGGCAAAGATTCTCCTCTTATTGGAAGAGGGGTTGGCTAAAGCAATTTAATGTTATTAAAAGTTGGTAACCCCAGTTTAAAAAAAAGACTTCATTACATGTCCCTTAAAAGAGCTGGATGGAGAAGAGACAATGAATTTATATATGGTAATAATGCTTGAAATTGAAGATGGGGTAACAAGCAGAATAAGCCAATGGAAGTGAGCCAAGGTTCGTTAGAACAGCAAATGGTGAAGAACTTTACTCCACTAGAGTCGTTCTTCAGTTGAGTTATGGTGAGCCTAATAAACCAAACGAGCTGATCGAGTTGGTTACTAGCGTTGAGGATATGGCAAGAAAAGGCAAAGCGCACCTACACGTATATTGTGAAGCTGAGAAGCCAGTATAATTCAGAATAAAGTACCTTTTAAGATACCATCAAAAGAGCAAAAAATACATGGACATAGTTATGTAGACAATTTAATAGGGATGTGTTAAGTAATCGTTTAACAACATATAGCTGGGAGAAAGGAAAGAACAAAACCTCCTAACCCCCTTTCTTTCCACATTGGTTTAAGGCATGGATACCCCCCATAGACATCCAGATAACCGAATTTATAGTGGAAGATTTGAATGAAAATTCCGCCAAAAATCTCATTAATAAAAAAACATCAAGTCCAGATGGTACAACGCCGGGGATTGAAGTAGTAGTGAACTAAGAACTGATTTTGTAAACTAAAGGTGATGGACCAATGGCGGATCCAAAACAAAGTACACCAAATTGTCTTTTAGATATACTGGGGAAAGTATTGAAAAGATGAATCCTGGATAGGATAGAAAGAAACATAAAAAAACATGGAGGACTATCTGCCAATAAGAAAGACTGAAAAAGGGTTAATCAACTCGATATTATACCTAAAAAGATAATCAGTCATTGATCATTAATTAATCACGAAATCACAAACTCCTCCTACAAAATAGAGGTGGCGATTTTAATGAAAAGAGAAAGAAGCGGTTTAATTTGTAGAAATTTAAGCCAACGTTGGAGTTAAATATCTAGAGGCGACTGCAGATAAAACAGAGATGTTACCAGACAAACGACATTTATTGGTATCCCCGTCCAAATCTATGGTATTAGAGAGGGAAGATTGGAACGGGATAGTAAACGTGATAGAGGAAGAGAAGGAAAGGTATAGAGATAGGTATCGTGTCATTGATGCTTATAATATCGTAAATGCTCTTACAACTAACCTAGGGGCTGTCGAAGAGTTTAAACTCATATTTGTAGAATTAGTCAATCTAAAGCTTGAGAGGGTACTTTAAACTATAAGTCCATGACGTGTCTGATTGTTCCAAGATAAGTGTGATCTTACTGCTTAAAGATATGCCATCAGGTGGTTTCGGACAGCTGGTAACTTCATGCAGACCACTTTCGAAGCAAAAGCACCGACTATACCCATATAAAAATGTTCTGTACCATAATGCATGATAGTTGAAAAAAGTTACTAGCAAAAATGATTAAGTTTTTTTGTCATCCAAAAAAAATTAAATGCAAAACTGTAGAAAATGCTTCTATAGGGTAGAGCTATCGAGAGAACAGAACAGAGTTAGAAACAACATTATCGAAAAATATTCCAAATAGGTACCTTTTCCGAACTACTTTTGTACTTGTCTCCTATCCAAAGAATTTTTTGTATTTTTTCAACCACCGTTCTCATGACTCATAGAAATTTCTAGCCGGTAGCCGGCTATTAATAAAATGGCATGTCTTAGGAGAACGAATCAAAACTTTGGCTTCTTCTCTTCTTTATTCTGACACGAAAGAACCATCTCTGGTTTTAGAATCAGAAATTGGCGGGTGGGGAGGGGTATGCTCACCACAATTCTTATTTATATAATTTACTGTAAAAATCTGCAATTATAATTAGAACACTTACCTCCCCTGTTCGAAAGTCTAATGTCTAAGCTGTATTTACGCCCCCCCCCCGTACCAAAGGGGACTTTTTTTAATTAATATAATTCTATAGCGCCACTGGGGAAGGAGGGAGATCTCACGTCTCCTTCACTTAACGTTTCCGGGAATTTAAATTTACTTTTGGATACGTAAGCTATTCGTATATAGTACAAGCAAGAAAACTTATTATAGAAGAGTGAGTGTAGTGATAAAAACATGGTGCAAGCCTTTGGTTCGAAACTCCGCTAGATCAGAGTATTTTTTAATAAGCATTTAAGCTGAAATGTGCTTTACTTGGTCTAAGATATAAAATGGCGACCTCATCCAGCAATTTGGTTTACAAATTCTGGAAAATAGCGACCAGTGAAGAGTGGAAGGGGGGGGGGGTCTAAACGTGTGTAATCAAACAGTGAGAGCAACTTTTTTACTTGTATGCTCTTATTGTGAAATTCCGTGGAATTTTATTAGTTCTCCCTCTTCTGTTTTTTTTTAATAAGATCGTACGATAGCCTCAGTTGTAAGCAGTTATATGATTTTTATGATAGTTATCTCCAACAAATGCCACTATGAGCATAGAATCGTTCGAATTTTGAGACGGCTTGAGCATCAGTTTGGAAATAACACTCTAAAAAGACTGAAGTGTAAACGTAAGAAAAAATTTTTGAGAAGACAAGGAGCAGTTGAAGATAACGGTTAGCGATGTCGTCCGAGAACCAGCGTGACTGACGAGAATAATCGCATTGTTCGCCAATTTTTGCTATAATAACAAAAATCACCTTTTCTACAGTCGCTTCAATCACCAAATCACAAAAGAAGCACATAAAGGATAGTGATATGTATAAGTGCCAACGATACCAACGGAAGCCGCACTAGTGATTGCGAGTATGAAGCTGATGGAGTTGTGATGATCCGCTAGTTGTATATTTTCATTCAAGTCGCGGACCCTTTTTGTGTTTCTTACCTTGGGTTAGACAACTTTTGTAGAGCTTTTAGAGCGCGCTACTTTAAGCTACGAACTAAGTGTGCACAAAAAGTAATTAATGATTATCTGAAGGTTGCAGGTGCGCAAAAATTGCTAAATATGCGTCAAATCGCATTGTTCATAATTAAATGCAAAAACGGAACCGTAGATTTTAAAAATGCCTTTATACCCCAGGACAGTCGAAGGGATTCAAAAAGGCAAATTTGGTTTCAACGTTTTGTTTCCCGCCAAAAAAACCTTTTTTAAGGGCTGCTATCATAGCTCATATAAATTCCCAGTCGACAGTTGGCTGATCCCCCTCCACCCAAGGGTAGTAAAGGTTAAAATTCCGATTTGATGGCGCGTTTGAATTTTTTGAGCAAACCTCTGTAATTCAACAGAAGATGCGTTGCGTGGGTCGAGATGACCTCACGTGGGCGATTGAGGTCACCATTCCACTATTGATCAGTTCGTAAGCGTGACTAGCTAAAGCTGCGCTTAAATTGGGAGAAAGAAGACACGCGAAGCTGTGTAATTAAATGCGGCGTTGGTTTCCTTATTCAGATAATTTCAGTTCCGTTACGGCGAGCTTTCTACGGCCGCGTTCTTACGAAGATCGCAGCGCATGCAAGCACAGGCCAGCCGGCGATATGATCTACGTTAGGTGGTAATTAAGTATTTAAATTATTGCTTCCACCTTCTGGTGTTATTATGTTGCTGGAGGTTATCGTGGAATCCAAAGAAATTCCTGTAAAGGCAGAAATGTTGCACCAGCGAGTCTCGGGAAGGTCGAATTTTTCCCGTAATTCCGGAAACACAATCTGCACGACGTTGGTGCGTGGATTAATTCAGGAACATTTTGACGCACCCTGTACATCATTTCCAACCGCATGGAGCTTAAGCCGGCCGCAGCCGTCGTTAATCTGTTTTGATGTGTTAATAATCCAGTCATTGAGCAGTCGGTTTCGGTTTCTACCTCTCGCTTTGTGGCTACGTCACCATTCAGGCCCTGTCATCGTGCTGACGTGGGTATTGCATTACCGCCGTTGCAGCTTGTGTGGCGATTTCCTTGGCTTCCTTTTCTGCAGGATCGGATTCGCGTTCGAGTCGCTCTTCAACCGAACTGACAGCAGCTGAGCTGATCGAGCCGAAGCTAATCAGCGGTGTCCAACGTCATCTATACGGGGCGTAATCTGAACTGTATTTTTAAGTTCCTTCTCTTTTCAAACTTCTGGCTCACGTTTCTACAGGCCGAAAGATTTTGAATTTCCCTGGAAAACTCGGGAGTTGATTTATAGAATGAGTCCTGTTGGCCCCCCTTTTACATACTTTAGAGACACTCATTTTGACAGGCGACAAATTAGCAAGCGGTAGGAATGCGCGCGCGAGCATTTTTGCGGCACGCCGTAAAAATGCCCACGCGCGCACCCCAGCCGTTTACCAGGTTATAGTCTCTTAAAATTTATTGCAGAACAAGAAGCATTATAATTTACTTCAGAATCAAAAGGGATTTTGTACTACAACCATCTCTAACAAAATAAACGCGTCAAAATACTAAATTACCGTAGAAATACAGAATGATCAAGCTGGTGTACAAATGACCTTTGCCCTTCAGTAAGGTGTTTGTAACGAACCCCTTAATACATTACTGGCCGTTTATCAGGCGAACAACCAATTTAGGAGAAAATTCTGGGCTTGGGGTCGGAATAGATTACGGAACAACTTGCCACATCTCGTTTGGGCCAGATTTCATCTCCGTTCCCCCCAAAAGCTGGGAGTAGGAAGCAATCGAGCAATTAGACGATTAGGTGATTGTACCAGCCGTCGGTTGGCGGCAACGTCTCCATCAAGCTGGCCAACAACTCCTAACAGGCCGCTAAACAGACGATCGGCGCTAAAAATCCAGATGCTATCGAGGGCTCGCCCGTTATAGGAAGCAGGCGATGGATCGATACACGCTACCAAATTATGTTCGGCAAATGCAGGGCGCTTATCGAGGAATCTCGGCGGCGCTTCATTGCGTGAGAGACATCTCCGTGGACCGTCGGGAATTCGGTCGCTATTCGGGCTAATTGGAGGCGCGTTTTCGGGTTTATTCAAATCGGCGATTTACATTTGAATGGGCTGCTGTTATGCCGAATCGAACGGGCTGCAGCTATTTGTTGGAGATTATTTCACCGTAAAAACGACACAGCTGCTCGCAACTTAGACTAACGTACGATTATTCAAAAATTAGGAAGGGGGAACTATCAAAATTACGGAATATTCTACAACTGACTGCTTTTGGTGTCTTATTTTATGACAAGCGCGGCTACGACCCGTTAGCGCAGCCAGCTAGCGGCTGGATATTTCTATGAGTTAATAACGGCAGTTAAAAAGCTAAAAAAAACTTGTTAGATACAAAAATACATCAAAGATTAACACAAGTTTCCTGAGCGCCTGTAACATTAAGATAATGATAAGCTACATAAACAATTATAAGCCTTCGCTTGATGCTAATTCGTCGAAGTTAATTAATTAGTTAGCTTCCTTAATTATCTTTTGTGCGTGGCTTAAAGTAGCGCGCACTAAAAGCTCTACAATAGTTGTTTAACCTAAGGTAATAAATAACCAGACAAAGGGAGCTGGCCCGCAACTTGGGTGAAAATACATAACTCGCGGATCAATCATATAAAAAAATGCACAAAAATATTGTTAGCAACATCGCAATTTGATAAGAAAGTTTTAAACGCAAGCACCATTTATAGTAATTTTTAATTATAATTAATTGGGTTATACACGGTGTTCGACAATTGTGTTTGGCCAATTGCATATTACTTGGTAATTACAGTCGATTAATGATGAATTACAGCTCGCGGTGCGTTCGAAAAGGGGCGGGGCTTAGCGCAGCCGAGAGAAGTGGGAGGGGGCTGGCGCAGCGCACGCGAGTAAAGAGACGAGGAAGGAGAGAGCTTAACTTCATCAAATGCGCATCGTTGCGAGGGCTTTAAGCCCCACCCATTTCCAAACGCACCGCAAGCAGTTGTCAAACACCATGTATAGCCTATCTTTCGCTTCGTGCTAATAATAACAATAATGGCGAGGTTAAGGCTCTCGTATGTTCGATTTCACTGCCTGATACAGCATTATTACCCCTCGTTCGAAGTGAACATCGGTGCTCAATTATTTTTAGTGCTTTTATTTATAATATGCAATTAATTTTGTTAGTTGCAAAAGAGGGTTTGAAACCACAGTTTGAAGTAACAGGTAGTATAAGAAAAACTAAAAAGCCGTATAAGGATTTTACGGGAATATATATATTTTAAAATTTACATGTTTTTAAAAGATATTTTGATCTATTAATTTAAATCGGCTATTGGTCCATCGCCTTTTGTTAACAGCTCTCAGTGTAGTGCTACTTTAATCACTAGTTTTGCTAACTCAATCTAAATTCGGTTATTTGAGTCTGAGAATGGTATCCATAACTTAAACCTATGTGGAGGAATGATTCCCCTGTTCTTCTTTTTTCCTCCCACCCTAAGATTGACTCATGATGGTCTCTGTTTAATGTTTTTACGGTCACCCCACACATCTCTATAAAGTCCTCTACGTAGCTATTTCCATTTGTTTTTTACTATTGTTCTATCAATGTACATTGCGTGTACTCTTCAACTACTCTAGTAACTAACACCATCAGCTTTTCTAGTCTACCACAGACCAACCGATCAGTGATTATATTGAAGTAAAACTCTTCTACTAAGTTTTGCCTTACTTTCATTGTTGCTACTTCGATGTATGGTTCACTCTGTCCTCTTCTGAATCTGGGGTTACCCATATTTAGAGATATCAAAATAATTTGATGAACCCAATCTATAACTGGTTTTCTTAGCTTCTTTGTGCTGTATCCCAGATCACCTACAAAACATTCCATGGTTTGTGCCGCACTGCATAAAGGAATATAGAAAAACCTTATGTATTTCTGTGACTCCATTAACACCCTGTACATGACAGAATTTTCGATTGTTTTTCGACCTGCACTTACATAACGGCGCAAACATGGCACCCTTGAACTGCCTTAGATTCTTAAAAAATGCAGTCATTCTTCAGTTATATAATTCCACTCTCCGTTTTCAGTTTGAACACTTTTGTCCTTTACTTGCCCGCTCATCATCATGCACAGTGTCACAATACAAAAAACCTCTAGCTGGGGGTGGGGGATATACATCATATCTGACTGACCTCCTCCCTAACGTTTTAAAATGATAACCCAAGGGGTGGTTGAATGCCGTTAAAGATAATTGTGCAACCATGCATTTTTTCCAACCAGACGAGAGGGGCGGAGCTTGGTCTTGGCTTGAAAGGGGAGGAGCCTACGCGTAGCAGAGTCTATAAATTTATAGTGTCTTTAGGAACATTGGGACGTAAATTAGTTAAACAGGAAAAAATGCAGATCACCAATGAATGGGCCCTAATGAGTATTAAAAAAAACGAAGCCACAACAACCACGACTCGAAGCGAGCTTTTCTGCCGCGTCATGTATCTAGCACGCTGCGGCCCCTTAGATCGATTCGCAATTATTTCCATATTAGAGGAGGTGTTTCCAGTCCCGCACCATAAATTCCGCGCAACATTATCGCCCAGCATTCCCCATTAAAAGAGCGCAGATCTTATCAGTTTATTACTTGCCGCGCTACGCGACCGAGATTTATTTCGGTTTGAAGAAAAAATAGAAGGGCAACGCTTCTCCGCCCGCCTGAGGGCAGACTATTATCTGCCGTCGGAATTTGTTTTGGCTTATTGGAGATGAAAGAACAGCCACAACTCTTGCTTACGCGACTTTTCCTTCAAACTCATGAGATCTTTACGGGGTATAAAGACGCATTTTGATGAAAACATGAATGCGATGCAATATGTGCCATCTATGTATTTGATCGATTTCAAGGTCTTACAGAAATCTAACTTTTTTTTTGTTTTTAGCTGTCGGTGGTCGTTTCGAGCGGCAGCAACCTGAGTGGTAGCGACTGGTGGTTGGGTGCCGCCGAGGAAGATGCCAGCTCGCCGCTTCCCCTCGACGCCAGCGAAGGCGGACTCTGGTCCGGCAACTTCGTTCCTCCGCCTCCCAGGCCCGTGTTCCTAGACGAAGGGGTCACCCCGGATGGTCTAACCACCTGCGATCTGTGCACCTGGGCCTGGCAGAGCGGCAACACCTTCACCTTGGATGCTGCCATGGGTGAGTATGAGCGGTGCTGCCAACCCAAACGGTACAAGAAGTACAAACTTATGACGTCAGCCACCGATTTGGAGATGTTACTTGCAGGAGCCGCGTGACGTCAGGAGTAACCTCCCACCAGCCCTCTAATTCTAGAAGATCTTCATCTGAAGAAGCGTATCTTCAAAAGAAGAACTTTCTAGAAAACAACTGAAACTCCAATTCCGAACCGGACAGCGTCATCGTCATATAGAAGGCATTAATTTACAATCACCAAGACGACCCTCAAAGGGAGGCACAATGCCAAGAGCGTAATTAGCCAAATGAACTGCGAACGCTGAAAGAATGGGCGCAACAAATCATGCGGCGGCCGCTCTCTCGGCAGTAATTGCTGCGCCATGCTATGACCGACAGATTAATTAATCTGCGTATGGATGCAAATTAGCGGCGCGGCGAGTCGGAGAGCAGGTAATGCGCGAACGACGGCCACACACCAGCAATTTCAGACGCTCGAACGACTCTTAGGCTTCCTCGGCCTGATTGCACCCCAACTAAGGAAGAGCATCAAGAGCCGTACGCGATCACAAATCCGCCAGAACGATTGCATTTCAGGAATTATAACAGTGTCGATTATCCGGATTAAGTTTATCCGCAGTTATCTAAAAACTCCTACTCTATTTAATGGTTTTGTTTGATAAAAAGAAACAAGGGGGAGCTCGAATTAATATATCACTGCAGAGACACAAAGAGAACGAGAGAGGGAGACTTGGTCGAAAAATTTGAAATTGACCAAGAATCTGGGGGAAAATTGTCTTCCAAAATTTGACGAAATGAAAACAAGGACAAGCTTGAATTAAAATTTTGTACAATAAAACCACCGTACCAACTATAAAAGTAGACCTACAACATTAATAAAAGTTGGATATCTTTCTATTGACCCCCCTTACCAAAGCACAAAACGCTACGCTGATTGAAAAAAGAGAGATGACACCAAGCGCCTGTGCGAGAATTGAGGGAGGGAAAAAGGTTGCTAACCATGACATGTTTTGGATTTGTGCAAAAAAGACAGTTATTAAAGAAAACTGCAAAAACTTCCTCGAGATATATATTCTAAAATGATTGAAGAAGAAACTTTGATATTCTGTACCAACTATGAAAATAAACCTCCATTGTTAGTAAAACTTGAGCATTCTTCTAGTAACTCCCCCTACCAAGGAACAAAACGTTAAACTAGTTGGAAAAGAAGAGATCCAAGGTAGCTAACAAAAAAAAAGAACTTTGATATTCTCCACTATAATATCAGACCACACACAATAAAGATCGTTCGAGAAGATTGGATCGGAAACAAAACTGATTCACCTCTCCTCCTCCCCCACTTCTCCAATCCGCATCCCCGCAGTTTCACTTGTTTTGTACCAATAATAACTTGTGTATCTGATTGTTCGAATGTTTAAATTAGGGGTTTGAACAATGACCTGTTCTGATTAGTGAAAGGTCAGTGACAGCTGAAGGGGGAGGAGAAACTCATTTTAATTAAAAATTTAGTTTAGTTGATCCCGGTTCTTTGGCCAAGCTTTGACTACGTCCTTTGTTCCAGCAGCACCGGGCGAGATAGGCTGGGTCCTGACGCTGGTGATAGTCTCGCTGGTTTCCGCCGTCATAGGGGCCATCGTGATGATCGTCGCTCTGCACTGCAGGAGGTCGGTACCGTTATCAACCACATCCATCACACACACGATGCAACTCTGCCGCCTGCCGAGGTAAATTGGGCAACTCGCGGCGCGGCGAGTTGCCGAATCTACCGCAGCAGTCGGCTCACACTCCCCATTTGCAGTGATCGCCCACTAAGACGCAGTTTTGTTTCAGCAGAATGAAGAACGCGGGGCTGAGCGGTAAGTGAACCGGCCGCATCGCCATTAAAACGTCGTAAGGCGAGGGCGCACCTCGCCGTAATCGCGCTATAATTGCAGGCGCAAAAAGCTAATCTGCGTCGTCCGATTTGGCCAACAATGCCAGGAACTCGGAAAAGTTCTCGCCGGACTGTGGGCCACCATTTTTTGACTTTTTACACTGACTAATGGCTGTGTACGTTATCTGATTGCATGACAATCTTTAGCTAAAGTGCAAATATAAAGATTTTTAAAACATAAACAGCCGCACAAATAAGTGGTGTATCTCAAGGCAGTATTATAACTTATTAAACCACAGATTTCCCGACAACAGAAAGCGAGTTCTTTTCAGTACACATACAAACTAAAGCCAAACATCCTTGATTCCAAAGGTATTTTACCACGTAACATCTAAATTTGTCAAGATAAAAGAGCCCATTAAAGTGTACAAAAATCCATGGGTCACAAAACGACAAAACTCAACGGGCGCAACGACTTTTAACAAGATGGGCCAATCCTGTACCATCAAGAAGGACCAAATTTACTGTATAGCATTGCTAGCGAATTCTTGCTTATTTATGAGAACAGACAACCAGACTTACCAAGTACTAATTTCCTCACCGGCACTAAGACCAATTTTTTAACTCCAAAAATTACACGGGAATTTCAAGGTGACTGCTACAAGTGTCAATACTAACAGTCGATGGCTGGATTGAAGCGCATTTAGTAATGTGGTCCGTCCAAGGAGTGTTTGATTTTTTAGGGCAAATGTAGATAGACTTTTTTATGAAGGTAGGGATGACTTTCTTGGCCACTAACTCATTACCTTTAAATAAGAGAGATAACTGAACCAAGAGCTAAAAAGATCACCTTAGGGTATCTATCGACTTGTAATAAGACTAATAGCATCTTGACACCCCAACCATCGAAAATTAGAACACAACCTGACAACCCACCCTAACCTGTGTTGTTCGCCTTGCTTAGACCCAGCTTAAGACAAGTTACTTATCTATTTTCAAATTCTCCACCAATAGAAGTTGGAAAACTCCTTACTATCTATAGCTCTTTGAACTTCTTGCCGTCCTTTCATCCATTTATCTAGCACTAGAGGCACAATTCACTATAACCCAACCAGCATCAAAATCAGCAATTAACAGTCAAAGGGGCTGTATACCAGTAGTGGTGTATTTGATATCCTGAAATGGGTGCTCTACTGCTCAAAAAGATGGCATTCGATTCTTCTCAGCGGTCTCTTTAGTTTAGAGAACAAATTGAAAGTTGCAAGGATTCATGTCAAGTAAATATAAAAGATGTTCAAGTATTTCCCATCCTTCCTCGCTGACTAACCCCTTACATGAGTAGCAATAATAGCCACGCATCACAATGGGTGCAAATTTAGAAATATCGCCTTTCATCTTCACTAAGAGACAAAGGTAATGTTTCAGGTCTGCAACTTGACTTCTCTTCTGATTAGGGAAGAAATTAAAGTAACAAAGGTACACATCTAATGAATATGAAGTTTGTTCAAGTACTTTCACCCCCACCCCACTGATAAACTCTATAGGAGTAGCAGAATAGCAATGATTATTATTACAAACTGCACTTCATGAAAATATTTTATTAATAATAATAGTTTTTATATAATCAGCTATGTTTTGCTAACTTATAAATTATACTGATTCCAGACACAGAACAAAATGCAAACACAACGACAGAGGCAAGGCACGCCAGCTTGCGCCCCCCCATAAATCCGCCCAGCGACAAGAGTACCCCTTCTTTCGCAAACAGTATCAACAATAACCATTCCACAAATGGGGTGTGGTCGTGGCTGTCACGGCGATCTATGGTGGCACCACCCCAGCTGGACCCGCCACCGACCTCTCCGACAGAAAACCACTACACGCACATGGACGAGACATACAGTAGCGTTGGAGAAGCTCTCTATGCCGAACTGGACCGGGAAAGCACCCTAGAGCGAAACACCAACAGTCCTGCCTACCAGAACTCGGCTTACACAGACCCGGACGCTCCCCCGTCCAGCGCACCCAGCAGTGCTTACTATTCGGACTTGTCCGTGACCACTGTCCCAGACCGAGCGTACGAAGTCGTTGGCTTGGCCACCATGCCGGCATGGGATGGCAGCAACGCTGCTGCAGGAAGCGAGGCCATTCGAAGGCCAGCTGCCCGGCTGGCTGCAATCAGTGAAACTGTTACTGTTCCTTCAGACTATGTGTGATTTACTCGACGTTGTGTACAAATGGTATTATAAGGATATTGAATTTTAGAGTCGCAATCCTTATCTTATAAAACTCTAAAATTCAACGCATCGAATCGTACTTAACGTGCCTGGACTGTGTGATAGTTAAGCTTAAGCATGGTGCGAATATTTGTTACATATTTTAATTTTTTAGAAGAGGCATTAAATGTCATAATTAAAATTTAATAAATTTTATGTCTACTTTCATGTGTTTGTGATTTTACCATCAGTCTGCTCCAATTCTATTTATTATCGAAGAAATTCTACAAAATATATATTAGCTAAAGACATGGGTGTACATATTTTTAGTCAATTTTTTGTAAAGTTTCTTCAATAATACAATTTTGAACTAACAATTTCAAAGTCACAAATTGATAAAACATCAACAAAGACAGCTATATAATGAAACAGTTTATTATCAGTCACAAATAAATATCTATACATGTGTATTTATCAGAAGCACAGGCAAAATGAATTCTCAATATTTATTTTATACAATTCACCCGCTGAAGAAACAATCACAAAATAGTAATAAGCAACACAGTAGGCCAACGGATCCACCCTGCCAGCCGTAGATCTGAAACGCACCGGCCATGGCAGCGCTCCTGCTTCGTTAACAAACTCCGCTAAGAAAATCGGCATTCATCAAAAACAAAAGACGAACGACATCATAAGACCTCTGCAAACTTAGCTACAGATCACTTTCACGCCTTCCTTATTCCACAATACAAGGTTTGGTACCCAAACCGATGAAGCCTTCTCACGAATAAAAATGCAGCATAAGATGTATGATCTTTATAAATTACGCTCCCGAAAATGACATTGTGGAATAACCTTACAACTGCATACCCAACTTATAAGTAAAACAGATACGCTAAAAATAAATAACAAATAAAACTGAATCATGATAATATATAGAAATCTGTTCTTGATAAATTACAAAAATGAATCTTGTAAAAGTTTAAACTGTAAATGAATGAATAGCAATGAACGAGCTCTCGCAACATACACTAAAACATACAAACTTTGTTAGCAACACTTAAACAAGGGACTGACGTGTATAACAATAAAAGTAAGACGAGAAACTCTCAGATACTGGTAAATACAAAAGAGCAGTCCATAGTTGTCGCAGCCCGCCAATTGCGCTCGGCAGTTAGCTGATGCTGCAGTACAGCCAAGACTGGTACCAATTTGTGCTGTAGCCATGTCAGTCTCCGCAAGCTTCCTCCGATTTGCTAGGCGATGTGTCCAAGTAAATTTTCAGGGCCCGCTCCCTGCGGGGTGAATATGCCGGCTTTGAGCCGAATTTCCCTAGACGCGCGTTTTCGCGCTGGTTTATCTCCTTCTTCTCTTCCAGTGTTATCTCCTTCAGTGGCTCTCGGCTATCCCTACAAAATAAATGCTGTGTACAATTTATCCCCCAAATATTAAAATGAGGCGCTCATACTCCAAACCAAGAACTGAAATAAAACTATTATTACACAATTTTATTATTATATAATTTCAAATTCTAAGGTTAAGGAGTTAATGTATAACTAAGGCTCTCTACAAAATCATGTTTCTCCAAGGACCAATTTCAAAGATAATGGCCTTTGTCAGCACAATCACTAAAATAATTAATTCTCTCCCCAGATAGTCAGTCCTCATGATGATCTTAATATCATTGGTAACTTACAGCCTTCTGTTGTAGCAAGTGCCATAAAGACTTCTGTTGAAAAGTAGAGTGGTGGAGAAAGATAACAACCTTCTAAGTGGTGGGTGAAGGGTCAGTCAATCAATTCCATTTGAGCCTTTCACCACACACTGAACTTACCAACTAGCTGTTTCACAGAGATGACAACAGGTTTTTGTCTTTGCAGAGCCATCTTCAAGTCCAAGGGAACCTTTCTGACTAACTGCTAAACTGCTAAAACGGCTCTTGCTCTTTCACAAGTAACAAATCTCACAAGGAGTGACAGTACCGAGGGTTGTTCATGCTAAAGGATAACTATCTGAATTTTGCTTTAAGTGCACACTATAAATTCAATTCTTCACTCAAAATGATATACAAAGATATCCTGAGCTTAACTACTGAAATTCCATTTTGAGGTAGAGGATATTAGTAGAAATAGGCAGGGCACAAAAACTGGGGAAGCTGAAACAAGCGAATGCAGCAATTATGAATGCAAAGAGTGAGTTTAAAGGCATTGATATCGGTCATTGAGCCATTCAAGCTTCAAGTAATGAGCTTCTACGAAGTGGCTGTTTAAGAGATATGGCATCGTAAGAGAAATTTAAAAGAACTAGAAAAAGTTGTCTTAAAGGAAGAGACAAAAAGATTTAAACCACAATGTTCCTGGAGTACAGATCAAGTCAAGGCCCAGCCCAACACAAGCTTCTATGAGGTCATATGCTCTCATTTCATGATGAAGGTGTCTTATTTGATAAGTAAGGTCAAAGGATGGAGTCTCACATACATACAGTATCTTTTGCCAGAGTTTTAATAGAAGACTAAAAGAGGAACCAACTGAATAGAAAGACGTTTGTGGATCCGAACATCATGTTTACACGCAGCAGCTCAAGATTTGATCATTCTTCGATTTCTTATTTGCCATGCGCAGATTTTAGCATGCTTGCTGAACTAAAAGGAGAATAGTCTCCGTTATAACTATGAAAAAAAGCTGCTTTAGATCAAAAAAACATCCTATCAAAAGTTGCCAGGAAAAGTCATTCAGACCAAGAAGTTTACAATAAAAATACAGCACCTGTAATGAATTCAAAGTCTCTAAAAAAGAAGAGAGAGAGGAGATTAGTTTCAATATTAGTTCACAATTTATAAAGAAAATCAACTGTCAAAAACTTCCGTGCCACAGATTTTTGACATGAGTTCAATAATAAAAGTGTAATGGAACATCTAATAGTTCTTCGGTTTCAAGCACTCCAAAGGGTGCTACTTTTTGTACATATTGCCACTGCAATACTCATTTGTAGTTAGACTGCTATTTTCCTTGCTAAGAAACATTCAAATTTGTTACTAAGAACACTAAAAAATTATTAAGTAGTAGTAGTAGTATTAAGTAGAAATTTTAGTAGAACATTGAACAACAAAAGATGCATTTCAAATAATTAAATACCACTAACCTATACAGAAAAACGCTTCCATCATGGTAGACATGCAGGGACCAATTTTCTAAAAGGTTAACATTTGGATTCCACTCCAATTCAGTATGGATATCCAGGACGTTCATATCACAAGGGAAGGTGGCTTTCTGATAAGCCACTTCAACATACTCCTTGGGTATGCCAGACTCCTCGGACAGCTTCTTCTTCAGCTCATCTATTGTGGGAGTGTTCAAAACCACCTCGTGAAAGGGCGTCAGCGTGAGCGTGGATGGGCACCAGCGCTTCACAAACAAGCACAGCTGGTTGGTATTGGTAACTTTCTCACCCTCCCCTAGGTCCTGCAGGAACATTTCCCAGTTGCTGCTGATGGGAATGTCATCAACAAACTTCTGATCGTCAAGGTACACCTTGCAGGGATTCTTCCAATTCTTGAGACGTAGCCGGCTCTTGTTGTAGGCTATATCAAGCATATGTTGCTTCTTGGCAGCTAGCAGGATATCCTTTTTCACTTGACCAACCGTTTGGCCCTTAGCAACGACCCACTCAAACAAAAAGGTAAACAGTTCGCTATTTTCAGGTGTGAGATGGTAAACTTTGCCAGCGTACTCGTCCTTTTTCAATACTCGCCCTAGTTTCACAATCAGACGATCGCCATCTTTGGTCGAGCCTAGTGTGTCACTCAATCGGTTCAACTCAATCTTATGTGGATATTGGCGGTACACCTTAAAATATTCCGTAGGTACTCCTACAATGGGCTCCAGGTTTTTCTTCAGTTTGCCCAAGTTCATTCGTTTGTCTACATGCACCCGGCAACATCGAGACGAGTCCGTTACATCACTGAATATGTCAAAGTTGTTCATATTTGACAGCATTGTAGGTTTAAAGTAGTAGTTGGGAGATCTCTGAGGAGGCAGCTCAACCGTTTCATCATCCCAGCTCATCTCTTCCGCTGGGTTTCCAAATACTTCATGATTGTATGTGTCTTCAGCAGGGTCTGAAGGCGAGGCCATATGCTGGTCGGCGGGAGAGTTGGAGCTGCTAGACAACAAGCCTATGCAATCACCTACAACATCATTTTTGTGCTGTTAAGCATTAAAATAAAGTCCAGTTACTACCTGGTGCATCACCAACAAGAGTCCGGTCGCTATCACTCAAACTGCTATCTTCGCTGTTGCTCTGATCACCAAACCCCTCACAAACCACGCTTGATCCAGGCTGCGGGGAAGTTCGCAGGTGTAAACGCTCAGTAGAAGCCATTTCGATTTTATCCAGATTCTGGTTCAAGTCCAGAGGTGGTATCGATAAAGATTCCAAAGTACCTAAAACAAATAAAACACAACAACTGAGATACAAAGGTCTCCTAAACTACGACCAACTGAAATCTACATCTCATGGAGTTGAGAGAACAAAGAACAGTGGAGAAATACTCACTTAAGTCCGTATCTGGCAAGATAACATCAATGGTGATAATGTGCACAAAACGGTCTATCACTTTATTTAATTTAGAAATAAAGAATGGCTTTTCAGGATCCTCGTCCAATGCGTTGGACACATATAACTTGTAACCATTGCAATTCGGGTCAAACCGCATCTGAGCATCATCGTCTTCCAGGTAGTGGGGTTCATTGCTGTAAGTCTCTTGAACCAACTAAAAATTAAATTTAAACATTAAAAATCTAAGTTCACATCTGTAACTTATTGAACAAAACAAATAAAAATTATAAAAATAGCATGTATCTTAACATCTATATTAATGTTGGGCTTTGCAACCTGTGACAGAGTATGAATTGTGAATTAGCAGGTTGGCATATGTTCACCTGGTTGTCACGTGGTATGATATAGCAATCATAGCACCTTTACACCCTGCAATATTACCCCTTCCTTGAATTACACCGAGGTACTTAATTATTTTTTTAATGAACGAGTCACACATCTGAAGCCCAAGTCCATTTGGATCAAAGCCAAGTTTCTTAGCCACTCAACTACATATTTGTCTTTTATAAGCACCAGTTGTGCAACGCACAGTGCTTGCCACATCGCCTCGTATCAGAGATCGTACATGACAATAGGCAAAGGGTGAACATATGAGAGCTTCAACCTCTCAATTCACAGGCCGTGCTCCCATGCAGGGTGCTAAACCACACCATATTATTATTATAAATAAGTTTAACAGACGCAGCAATAATCAAGTTTACAATAATAGGTCGTGTAAAAAATTCGTGCCGTTTTTTAATATTTCTGCAATACTTTATTCCGAACAAAAGTATTCTACCTCAATAACTTCCTGCACTTTTTCAGATAAGAAATTGATGCCTCGACTGTAGGACTAGACCGATTCGGAATTGAAATTGATGACATCGTTTTCCAATTTGATTTCACCCTTGAACTTCTTGTGGCGCAAATTGTGCTCCATCAATTGGAAAATGTGGTAATCGCTGGGCGCCGAATCAAGAATATATGGTGGATGCTCCAGTCTCCCAGACGAATTCCTCTTCCAGCAACTTCTTTGTCAGTATGAGGGCGCGCATTGTCGTGGAGGAGGATGACTCGCTCAGTGAACACGGCGGAGGTTGGAACAGTAGTGCTCAGCACTCATGGTCTAACCCTTCTGAAAAACTTCATAGTAGATAATGCCCTCGCGGTTCTAGAAGACGACCATCATGCACTTCTTCTTGTGGAAGTCCTTAACTGGGGTAGACAAAGGTTTCTGACCGGGCAAGAGCCACTTGTGCTTGTGAGGATTCGTTGAAGGCCACCCACTTTTCGTTACAAGTGATGATGCCATTCAGGAAGCCAGACGAGCATATCGATTGAGATGATGATGAGCAACTTCAGTGTATGCTTCTCCTTCTAGGCTTCGGTCAATTCATGTGGCACCCACTTTGACTTCTTCCAGACCTTATCCATCCATGCATAATGTTGGCAACCGTCTTGAAGAAACAATCAAACTCTTCAGCTAGCATGCAGCATGTCATTGACAGATTCGCTACGACCATCTCAAGAACAGCTTGATGGTCAACTTCCTGCAGATAGCCCGAGTGAGGCTGATCTCCCAACTGTTCTCTCGGACTTTGAACTTCATAAACCACTTCACAACTGTCCTTTCTGCAACCATATCATCGCCCCATCACAGATGGACAAAACATCCACTAAGCTAAGGACGGAGGTAAAAAAACACGTTAAAAATGAATCCCAATTAAATGATCCAATAATTTAAAACAAATTCAAGGTGAAAACTTTGATTTCTCCCCTATTACTTCATGTAAAATTATCACATACATAATTGTTCCATTTTAAAACATGAGCCCCCAAATATATATTACTTACTTATCATCTGCTGGTTTAGTATCTTGTGCGCTTGTTTTCAAATATAAATAAATCAATTCAAATGACCTTACCTTTAAAGTATCAACATCCATGTTCAGCATTTTTGCCAAACGACACTTCACTTCATAAACAGTTTCGCCGGCATTGACATGGAAATTTGTAGGCCTGTCAACTTCTTCACATTCTAAATTTATAAGAAAGACTCTCATATTTACACCACCAGGTTTGTACACCTGAAATTCAGTACCTGCAAAAAGCATTGCAATAGTATATAAGCCGAGACCCTTTACATTTTGAAATGGCCCTACCCGGCTGTTTGATTTCCAGTAACCAATCATTATGATAAATGTTAATTTTAAAGGCAATATCACAGAACTTCAGGTCGTCAGATTCAAAACTGCAATCTATGCAATCCTGCAGCTTGTTGTAGATGACCAAGCGACAATCTTCTAATGCGACCCCCTCTAGTTTAAACCGCTGGTGGGCCTCGGCAACGGCTTCCGCAAGAGTTGCCTCGGCAAAGACAAACAACTTAATGTCAAGAAGCTGATTCTGGGTTGGGTGCAGGCAATAAACCTTCATCTTGAACATATCGTTTTCCCTCTCCTTAGCCACACGCTCATTCTCCTCTTTCTCTTTCATCTGCTGCAGCAAATCTTTGATGTGAACAGGAAACTGATCAATAGCCATAGCACTACAGTTGCGCTGTTTGTCTATTTGCCGATACATTAGCATGTAAGCATTGGTGCTCGAACTGTATGCGCCTGAGTAGTACCCGCGAACCGGCCCACCACCGTATGTTTTATGGATGTCATCTTCCGTGATTCGGCTGACGGTTTGGTCATTAAAACAAAACCATTGGTTCTTATCAAAGTCTTTAATGTAGGCATAGTAATGACCACCGGAGGCACTTCCAGAATGTATCATGATGCTAAACAGTTCATATATATAGGGGCCTTTCGCCTCTTGCCGACGATTCTTTTCATTTTCGTTGTGGTTTCCCAAACTTACATCGATACCTACAAGGATAATCATCATACAAAGGTTACAAAAAAAAATTGGGTTGTTAATACCTTCATCATCATCTGCATAGTTAGCATCTTCTGGTCCATTAACGGTGGATGACACATCATTGCACTGGCAACTTTCATCATCCAAAGCAGAGCCCGAATCAGTTGTACTGCAATCATCACATTTAACAACAGTTTCGCGTTCCTCGATTGTTTCATTTTCCACTGAACAATTAACTGTTGGGATAAAGGAATTTAGATTAAGGATCTCTGGAAATACAACCCTGAAATGAAAATGCATCAACTAACTTCTTGACTGCACTAAAACAACTGGCATCGGACACGCGTTAGTTCACATACTAGAAGTTACTTACTTATCATTCAATTTGATGCGATGCATTGTGTTGTAGTCAAAGTCGAACCTTTTCAGATGCAGCGTCAACAAGTAGGGAAACTTAATAAATTTCAATCCCTTATGCGCATCGCACTTCTTGTTGCACTTTTCGCAGAAGTACTGGTTGTTCCCGTCCAGCGTTTCGGGTTGTACAAACGCCCGCAAGGCTTCCTCGACGCTGTTGTAAGCCACTGTGCTGCCAAAAGGCCTAACAGGCAGAGGAATATCCAGGAACGTGTCCTCCCTGGACTTCTCCGTGCCGCAGTCCAGACATTTTACATAGTCCAGCATCTTCCCTTCGTATAAGTCGTTGATTAGATTGGCCTGCTGTGTATCTTTGAATTTCTGTTCCAGGGCGTCAAACATGACGCGACACAGCTCCTGTATGTCGTGCTGCTGCCATGCTTCGCTGAGATCCCAACCAAAGCTTCTGGTTAATTCAGTTGTTTCTACAGCGGATTTTGTAGAGGTCTAGAAAATGAGAAATAATTATTGTGAAAATAACTAATATGAATACTTTGTTTGGTTCATATATTTATGGATATGGTAACCCAAGCTAACCAACTATACCCCCAAATTGGATTGTAAACACAGACCATTAGGATTCATTATTAATATTTTCAATAGCTTTTCTGTAATTCCCATTACAGTAGCTGCCCATTGTGTGAAAAATCTCAGATATTCACAATAAAGTAAGTGAAAGACAAACCCACTTCAACAGAAAAACAAAACCCACACTGTAGCTAGTGCTGTTCAAGGTCAAATTTCACTCTGTTTTGATATATTGATTAGAATAATGTATTTGTATTTTCTCATTTAAAGATGACTTGTAAAACATTTATAAATAAAAAGAAACACAATTTGCTTCAATTTCCGAAGATATCCTTGCAGCCATTGAGCCAAAAAAAAATGCAGGAGAAAATCCGTTCCAAAAAATTCAGGAAAAATTAGAAAAAGTTGGAAATTACTGTGAAACAAAGAAAAAATGTGAAGACGTCATCAATTAATTAGATGAGAAGATTACAGAATACTTGGATAACCGGAATGATAATCAAGTATTGATTGAACGACTAGACAGATGCCCAAAAGTTCAACTAACTCAACTTGTAAAAATTGCTCAAAAGGTCTTTAAAACATTATCAGATGGAAAAGTAATCTCACCCAGAAGTATCCAACGCAAATAAGAAATTCAAGCTTCAGAAAATCAGATCAATGCACGATGTGGTTATCAATGTGACCACACTATAAAAAGTCATAAGATGGGAACTCGCAAGGCATGAAAAGTTTCAGTATTTAGTCTAAGTAATGGAACCTGAACCCAGAGCTAATGCTATCATTACCATGAAGTAATTAAGTCTAGCAGAACAAATTTGGGAACAAGAAAACACTAACTAAGAATTATATGAGTAAATTACGGGCCATAGTTATAGTCAGAACAGAATAAAAATAAGTCACCAGATGACCAATTCAATCTCATCTTCGGGGCTTAAAAACTTTGAAGCCTAGAGCAGCACTGCTTTCTTGTACCAACTAGTTGAACCCAAACTTCCTGAGAATATTATCCAAGTTTGGCAGTGGAACCTGTCTACATTTTGTCAAAGACCTTAATGACCTCTTCTTGAAGAAAAAATATGCAGGGTCCAAGCGTCTGAAATTTGTTAGAAAATTAGGAATGAATGGAGCTGATTATAGAAAAGAATTATTGAAAATTCAATAAATAAGAATGATGCGGATTTCTTAGCTTCGGCAACAGTTCTCAAGACAAAGGATTAAAAATAAGCCTAAATCTTCAACCTATATATTATGTAATAGAAAGTGTTGAAGCCAAGAAGCTCAAGAAATTGAGAAGACACTGAAAGAGACACAAAAAGTCAACTAAGCAATATTATATCTGATATCCAGTTATTCAGAATATACGAGGCGTGGCACAATAGTAATGAGACTGGCAACACTGCAAGCGATCTGGCAACGCTATGCTGTTATCCTTGATAGAGCACGTGTATAAATAACCTACCATAGCTCAGTTTCAACTCGTTCTGTTAACTACGTGATTTTTGTGACTGCTATTAGTGAAGTTGTATTTAGGTTGTGCGTCACGCAAAATGGAACAGCGGAATTTCAGGAATGCCTTCAACTTCGAAACCGACGAAAACATCGAACGTGTGAACACTCTTGTGAGATCAGACTGTCGTATAACATTAAGAATGTTGAGTGAACAATTAAATTTGAACAGATTTACCGTTCATCAAATTTTGACTGAACATTTGCACATGCGAAAGGGACCTCAAAAGGCATTCCTGTGGTTCCCCAGCCCCCCTATTCACCTGACCTCAGTCCCTGTAACTTTTTCCTTTTTCGTAAACCGAAAAATGTCCTCAAATGACATCATTTTGAAAACATCCAAAAGAGTGTAACGGACATGCTGAAGACCATACCAGTTGAAGACTTCCAGCGCTGCTACCAACAGTGAGAACAACGCTTCGATCGGTGTGTAGCTGCCCAAGGGAACTACTTTGAAAGGGATAACATTGATGTTTGAAAAAAATAAAAACTTTGGTAAATAAAAAATCAGTCTCATTACTTTTCTGCCACACCTTGTATATAACATTATATAAAAAGAATTTCAAAATTATTATTGTGATATAGATGTACCAAAAAGTAAGGAAATTTGCTCACCTGCTGCAGGATAAATAATGGACCATGGATTAATGAACTGAAGAGGAAAAATATTTTAATTTCTAATATTGGACTAGGCTGGCTGGAGATAGAAAAGCCTACCAGAATTGATAGTCTTCCAAAAATTAGACGACACGAAATTGCTCAAGGTGCTTAAATCCACATTGCAAATAGTGGGAGAATACCATACCCGATCCGTCGTCTCTACGAGTTGGAAGTTTAAGATTCATTGGCTACATCAAAGTTTATCTCTGAACTTTACAAATAAAGCTAATAAAGACCCTGGAGTGGACTCATCAAAGTTTCAGTATTTCTTAAAATAGAAATAGTAAATCAATAAATTAAAGCACAAAATAGCCATACTACCCAACTACTAATTAAAATATAAAGATAAATTTGTGATCATACAAATATATTCCAAGTAAGTTATTTTTAGATTTGATCAATATTTAAAGTTTATGCATGGCTGTCAAAGTTTGAAGCTTGACACATACACATTAAGCTACTTGAACACACATTGACGACCCCCCCCCCAATTAATTATGACAAATTAACTATCAAAACTTATTACATCATGAAGGCAGTGAAACTCTGCACTCCAATATAGAGCGACGTCGTCAGCACCATGTCTTAGATAAATGCATTATTAACCCACATTGAAATTAAACTAATTATTTTGAGCAACTCGCTAGGCATTTGCAACCCAAGATAAAACTAAAATCCCTTTGCAACCCAAAGTACTTTAACTGCTCAACCAAAATTTACTCTTATTACATTATGCCTCTAAATTCAATATTTTGACTAAGCAGGTACAAAAAACTTAAAAACCCTTCCTCCATGTTAGGATACGTCCTGGAAAAAAAAGAATATCAAGATAAAAAAGCCTCAGGCACATCGTTTGCCCATGAAATTTTATTATATTTTAACTATTTAACTCTCCTATCAGTCAGTTTCAGAAAAGTTAACTTATTTTAGCAGGGCTTAAACGCAGATTAAGAAATTTGTTTGGCAGGCAAAGATGAACTGAGCATCCATGGTGGAACCACATGCAATTTAGGATTTTTACGAGGCAAAAAAGTGAACCAGAGTGAAATCTGCCAGAGGTTAGAAACTATTTATAACCGGGTGGCCTCCCGCGTGCAATTTCCATCCATTGCGAGCACAAAACAGAGAAAACAGACATGTCTGATAATTCAAAGATCGAA
Organism: Sinelater perroti; assembly: GCA_036346155.1. Lineage (NCBI taxonomy): Eukaryota > Metazoa > Arthropoda > Insecta > Coleoptera > Elateridae > Sinelater > Sinelater perroti. Next base: position 2,073,026 of record JARFIY010000008.1, read on the forward strand.
ATGTCTTACTGCTGGTACTTCTACAGGTGCTCGATAAAATTGAGATCAACATATTACTATAGCAGTTCCGACAATCAAATTTTTCAGCTATGTAGTAACTAATTTTTACTGGTTTGACATCATTATGTAAAACAGTATAAGAAAACTAAAAGCATTGGTTACAATCTACCTTTATTTAGTTGTGTTTGTTTTCCACAGCTCTCTTTAATTACACTTCAAGATCTTCTCCGGGACATTCTCCTACTCAATTTTCAGTACATTACCTTACTTGTCATAATAATGGGTGCAACTTTATTTTATTTTACTCCTCTGTAAGTTCTATGCAGCACCACATTCTCCCCAACTAGCTAACTTATCTCATTTGTTTCTGTAGAAGTTCATACTTCACCACGATAAAGAACCACCAGTTTTATAATTGATATATATTCATTCTTTCGCTGAACTCAACAGCTTATTAGCTATCAATGAGTTTAACTCCAACTTTACTTTCCTTTCCTTTCCTCTTCTCAAAGGAGGAATGTTGTGGTGCTTTCAAACCTGTATTATTTATGTTCTTTATTTTCAATAAGCAGTGGTCCACCAAGACTATGTAGTTCATAGGACTTTTAAAAACATTTGTAAATTCTTTTGTTCTAGGTAAAATAATAGTCATCTGTATTACCCAACACTTTGTTGGACTATTACAAGGATGAACTAAATGTAAATCGCAATTTCTTTATGCGCCACAACATAAATGGAGAGGTGCATGACTTCTGGAAATTATATATACCTGAATAGGGTACCTCGCACTACTGCTTCTTTAGTCAGTAACATGATTATGTTAAAGCAAGAGCTACTCTTGTCAGTTGCACAACACATTATTATCAAGTTTTTCACAGCATAGAGCTTAAAATATAAATTTTGAAAGACTTATGGTACAGTTAAGAGATTTCACAATTTTTAGGATGAGAAGTAGGAAATGAAGGTCACTGACGTCTTCCAAGGACCAGCATAACTGAAGAAAATATTTATATTGTTCACCTCCCCCAGAAAGTTGGAATGAGCTTCAGTAGTGGTTAATTTGAGTCGTTATCTTGCATTAAAGCAATATTAGATCTTTTTGACAAAGTCCTTTATGGATTTCTTGGATATTATGCTCTCTGTAATCCTTAATGTCATACATATGTGTACGATAAAGTTATCGATGCATTTTCGGACTTCTTCTGTTTTGAAGTGCGTATCGACTGGAATAAATGATAATCGGAAGGGGCTATGCCTGGGCTATACGCCGCATGTGGGAGAAGTTCCCAGCCTAACGCGAAGATGTGTTCTTGCGTCACCTTCGCAATATGTGGTCGGGCATTAACATGGAGCAGGATGACTTTGCGACTTGCTTGTCCAGTAAATGGCCTCTTTTCTTCGATTGCGTCGCTCAAATTGATGAGTGACACCGCACGCCGTCGATTTTTGTTGTCTTCGGACAGTTTATGCGGAACCCATCTGCCTTCCTTTTGTATCTTACCCATTGCATGCAAACGTATGGAAATGGCTGCCAGAGTGACGCCAAGGTGTTCTGCAATCTCTTTTTCAGTTTGCGCATTGTTTTGATTTAGCAATGTCTGCAGCTCATCCGTGTCAAATGTTTGAGGGCGTCCAGCGCGTGGTTGATCTTCAAGACTAAATTCTCCCCCGCGAAATCTTTGGTACTACTTTTTGCACGTTGCATGACTTACAGCATTCCCACCATATGCAGCACAAATCATTTCGGTGGCTTCAGCAGCGTTTTTCTTAAGATGAAACGCGAAGTGGATAGAAAATCGAATATGCTCTTTTGTGATTGCCATCGTGAACACAGCTGATTATTGAGGTTATGTGCATCAAACGCCAAATCGCATGATGTTTCGAAAGACCAAATGTCATTGCTTTAAAACCACAAGAGGGCGGACTAATACGTTACATGTAAACGGTGATTTGCATCCTGTGAAATCTAAAGCTGAGAACTTATTTATACACCTATACTTACACTTTTTAGATGTTTTAAAAACACTCGGCAAAAGTTAACTCAGACTCATTAAAGCACACTTCTATTTTCAACGAACTTAAAAAGTTCGTTACTGAATTCTATATGTCTGTCGCTGTCACAAAATTATGGATTTTTTTAAATTTTAAAATGGATTCTTATAGGAAATTTTACGCTGATTTCAAAATCGAAATCAAAAAGTTTCTATCTCGAATAGTTTTCGAGATATTCGACTTCGAATTTCGGGAAAATTTTCGACATTACGATTTGAAATGTGATTCTTATAGGAAATTTTACGCTGAATTCGAAAATGAAGAAAAAATTCTATGTCGAATAATTTTACAGATATTCGATTTCGAATTTTCCTGAAATTCGAAATCGAAAGGTTTTTTTAAGTTCGTTCTGGGATTGCTTACAGAGCAATCTCTTCGCCGGCCCCATGTTTTTAATATTATCATCTTAAAAACTTATCAACGGTGAAGCGAATAATCAACAGTACCAAGATATGACAAACGAAGTCATTTATGTGACCTTGACCTTTCAACATTTCCATTACTATTGTGGTTCTTAATAGACAATTAGTGTTCTGATGACTATAGGTATATTGAACACAAAAAAAATTGTAACAACTTTCATTCCTTACATATAACTTTTGCATAATTAAGAAATATCTAATTTACACATTTTCAGTTAAAAACAAAACAGACCAATTTTTTGCAGGAAGAAATTCAAAGTAACCCACAAAATGCAGATCTTTTATGATATATTGAACATTAACAAGCAGAATATTTTTACTATATGTTGAGACTAAATTTCTGGTTTTACAGCTACAGGATGTCATAAATATTGCTTTTAATTATTTATTCATCTTAGTGTTCACCAAAACTCTTTGGTGATAACATTATGAAGACTACGATTAAACAGCAGCTTAATATAAAACTTAAATTTAGATGCAATCTCACCTGTAAGTTCAAGAACAGCCTCTGCAGTTGAAAAGGGATAGACTTGGCTTCGCCCTGGCCATCAAACTCCCAATTGTAAAGCGCGTTCCGGAACTCTGGGGTCATGTAAAGAGCCTGCAAAAGACTGTTGAGGTAGCACGTCATGGCCTGGTTCACGAGGCCCACATAGTTGAAAGTTTCACGCATAGGCCTAAACTCTGCCATGCAAGGGTAATCTATGCTCATGAGGGCCGGCGGCGGGTCTGTGGAGCCGCTGGGGAGCTCGCCGGTGGTGGGGCTGGCCGAGGCGCCCAGCAGCAGATCATCGTCGTTGTCGTTAACCACTAAGGACATGTTCTTGGAGTTCTTCAGCGTACTAATCACCAGGGTGTTGCGGACTGCTTGATCAAAGACCACGCCGATGTCACCCAACGTCTTGTCTTTGTATGAATTCAACACTATCTGCAACAAAAATGAGGAAATATCAATTCAAGCCCTGTCTCCTCTAACTTGGTTCTGAAATTGAAAAATTGAAATTCTTCAGCTCCTAGACTCTTCTTACCGCTTCGCCAGTCTTGTTGTTCTGGATCATGAGCTCGAAACTGTCAGGTTGATAGTTGAAGTCGGCGCCCACTTCCGCGAAAATGGAAGAGATTAGCTTTGATGGCGCCAGGTGCACAGTGGACTGCTTTTTAGGCCCCAAACCAATCACATCGCGCACGATGGCCACGACCGTGCCCTCACTGGATGAACACACCATTTCTTCCTGCAAATATGAATCACACTAGAAAAAATTCGACTTACAGTCATCGCTACTTAATCAACTAATAAACATTTTGGGCAAACAAATGCCTGTGTATAACTTGTTTATTGGTTATCCAGAATATAAACTGTAAATACTAACGTATACAGACTGTTCGCTCCTCATAAAGTGTTAAATAGGTTATATACAACCAGATTAAGTACGTCACGCTGTTATAAAAACAGTTGATTAGGGCCATTCACAAGTTTTATCTCAAGTGGCGAAACAACCCAGATAAAAATTATGAAACAATAGCATTGTTTTAAGACAGGTACTCTTGGTAACGGTAACATATTTAAGGTGCTCAATTGGTTCATTTCGCCCTCTCTAGGAAAGCTTAAACAAAATATCCATGGGCCTTAAAGTTTGTATAGAAGAACAGGTTTCAATGCTATACAATTCTGATGTCCTAAACAAACAATCCACCAATCATGAAAAAATACAGTTTAAGTTCATATCGAGGTAGCCCAACTGGCTACTGAATGAATAGCTATAGTGGGCTTGATTATATAGATATCGGAAGCAAGGATGAAGAATATGATGTAGCGTTAGCATAAAAAATACACCAGGTTCCACAACACCAAAATAACATCACAATGAGGTGAAGTCGGCAAACAGAATCGTAGAGGTCTTGATTTTATTCTACAAAAACAGAATCTTCATTACTGAAGCTTTCTTATTGAATTCTGCACAGGTCGCAAACCACAGCTGTGCTTTCAACTATTTGGACATCATCCCAACAAGTTGGCATAGAGAGCCAGCAAGTTTAGTGAACTGCAAATCGTATCTTGACGTTCTATATTGGCATGGTAATCTCACCCCCCTCACTCCCATATATAAGATTGATATCAATCACGTTAATATATACTAATGAAGACAGACATGAGGCAATTTGTATTTTGTATTTATTTCCCATACTACAAGCCTACAATTATATTATAATAACCACTAAAACAAACCTTTGAACAGGGATATTATCGGCGTTCAGGTCCGAAGTAAGAAAATGAGAAAGCTCAAGCTCTTAGTATGTAGACATAATGATCTGTATTAACAAATATGCAGTACTATTTTAGCCATCATAAAAAGAGTGATAGTATGACGTCATCGACCCTAATTATTGATGTTACTTATCCAAACAAAATTCTTCTCTAGTATGTATGTGTTTGTTCTTCCTAAGCTCCCATATGGACTAAACTTGATAAACATACAAAATAATGGATGTATCACTTAATAATGTCTAATATTAATCTCAAAAAATACATAGATAGTTAAAGGATTTTTTGAAATACCTCTTCAGATTATCTATAACGAACTGATGTTTGTGTTGACCGGTAGAGCTTGACTACTCTAAGCGTCACCTAATAGAATTGAAACCACTCTTGTATGGAGCCACGACAAGTGAATCTGAAACGTCACCTTGAGGATATCTGAGCACATCTTCCAATCTCCGAGGCACAACTAAACCGTACGTATCTGATATTTTAAGTCAAAACATACGCTCAAGTCATTGCTAAACAACATAATCATCTTGCAACAAATTTTACATTGACTCCACTTGTTTCTTTTTGTACGTGTTTATGAGTTGATGTCTATTTGGTTGCCTGACTTACAGTTTGTATGATTAGAAAATGAGAAGTATAAAGAATGCTTATATCACTCTACAAGTCGTAAGGTGCTATCAATTGCTAATCACCAATCTCCAAGCTGCTAGTCTAACTCTCCTGCTTACTTCTCTGATTATTTGCTGCTGTGCATTTAAATTTTCAGTGAATATTTAGTTAGCTAATCATTTGTTGAACATTCTTTCATTCTCTGCTAAGTCGTTGGTACCCTCTTTCTTCATGTTGCAGCCTGAGGGTAGGTAATGTAATCACTGGTGCAAGACCAAAATACAGAAACTCCTAATTTTCTTGTGCAACATATGGAAATTGGTGATAATTAATCCAGAATCCAAAAGGGCAAAATACTTCACCTAAAAATGTTTTCAATTACAGAATTGGACTCAAAACAGTACCCAATGCAAGAAACCATTATTCCCGCCTCAGAGGTATTTTTTGAACGCAGGTTTTCTCTTCTTCCTTTTCCTTTTCCGAGGTGTTGGGGACCATGTTAGTACCATATCTGAGGTTCATTAAATTCAAGTTGTAGGCTGATATCAGCGTCCCCACACCTTTAACCAAAGCCTTTATATATCCGTAACAAATGTAGGTTGCTATTGTTAACGAGGATGTTAGCGCCTCGACCTTTAACGCAAGCAAAATTGTCACTCCCCTATTTAGTGCGAACCTGACATATGGGAAGATCGGAGAACCTGGATAGGGTATGTATTTGAGGCAATGAAGATACTGAGCGATAAATCTAAACAGGTCTATAGATAAGACCGAGTAGAAAATTATCTGGTTTTAGATCTTTTACTCCTATTAGCTTTAGATATAAAGCTGTGGGTAGAACAAGACAAAGTGTGACTACATTTGTACGTTAGAAGCTATTAATACTCCTCTCGGAATGTTCATATACAAAGCAAAGTGGAGCCTGCAAAACATGTTGTTAAACCACTGGTAAGCCAAATGAAGACAACTATAAGCAGCAGTTTTATTATGCTCAATGGTTTTTCAGCATTCCGTCGTAAGGTAGTGGCTTGGACAAGTTAGAAAAATTTAAAAATAATGGTAGTCCAAATATAATGATTGAGGTTGATAAATATTACTTTAGAAAACATAAATTGAACAATGGACGATTAACAGCATGGAAGAAAGGCAGAGAATGGTGGATCGCCTTCAAATTAACCACAAAACGAGATGAGATGGGAGGAAGGCATGCAGATCCAAAGAGTGTACATCAAACTGACTGTTGGACAAATTATCAGAATCTTAAAAAAGTTTCATCAGAATAAATCAAATTCAAAGAGCAAATGGTCAGTTACAAAGTCAATAAATCAGAAGTGGATTGTCGTTTTCAAAAGCATGATATGTGTTCACAGATACCGCAACAAAAAAGGTGAATTTGTTAGTTGTACTCTATTATGTCTGGATTAATACATAAATTGTCCATATTGATCTAGAGTACTTACTGAGAGTTGCAATGTATTCTGGTGACTCATTAGCTGAAGCAAGCAAACAGCAAAAGGAAAGAGACAATTGGGTGTTAGTACTCTAATTGAACAGTGATGAGCTAGTGGAAGTTTAGATGAGCAATATATTGAAAAAACCTGGCTGATAGTTGAATCGACCCAGAAGCAAGATAACTTTAAAGTTTTGCTTGCATTGCAGGTTGAGGCACCGACAACCTCGCTGCCACCACCAATGTCCGTCCACTTAAGTACAATCGGCTGTGGGTAGACAAAAAGATTGACTGATCATATAAAGGCGCCCGATTACAGTACTAATCTGGTCCCCGGTTCATCAACTGATGGGAATCCTCTCACAACATGCTGGGAAACGAAAAAAGAAAGAGAAAAACTTATACTAAATAAAAACAATATTTGTACTCATTGACAGAGTTTTTCTTGCATGGAGTACTTGGTTTTGAATCCAATTACAAAATCAAATAAATTTCATGTCCTTTGACATTGAGGGTGCTGATCACCCCGAAACCAATTTATTATTATCTAATGTTACACAAGAAACTAATCCTCCTCCCTACTCTAATTTAGCAGTTAATTCTTTCTGCTGGAGAATTCCTACTCTTTGCCTGCCCCCACTACAATATCGGTGGTTTTCCATATTCATTTCTTCTCCAAAAGCTGGCCTATAAAATATTTTATCTTTATTACTATAATCTTTTCCTTATCACCATCCTTAAAATGGCATTTCATGTTGATCATAAAGTCTGCGGTTAGGGCTCTAAAAATATCACTGGATTTTTCTTTGCCTAAAAAGAAGCTAGTTAACATGCAATAAAAAGCTGATCAGTTTTATCTTCATGTAACTGTAGATAAAAGATTAATTACTTGATCCAAGATAGGCTAACCAAATTTATTATTGAGCACATTAACTAAATATAGCTAAAAACTCTCCAGCAACTTAAAACGAATGCAAATGTTAAATCAAAACTACCACAACCGTTTTAATTAGATAATATGCAATCATTTTTATAATTAAAATGGCGTCCGTGACATCAGCACTACTATAGCGCGTTAGAAAAATGAAAGTTTTATAAGAATGGCGTTTAGTTCTTCAATGAGTAGTAAAAGATGTAGATTACATATAAAGTAGTCCAGTGTCTAACAGCAAAAAACCTTTCTCCACTGTGAGGATGGATCAGCCCCCCCCCCCCTCATTGAATTTTAATACAATTTTAGAAAAATAAAAACCATTGGGTTAAAACTGATCCCTGTCCCCTGAAGCAGCTTCGGATATGAGCGTTCTGTTCCTAATAAAAACGTAGGTTGCAAAACTGATGGTTCATTCTTTTTCGCTTTGTTTCACTACCAGCTCCATACATTTGTTATACAAGAAGCTTCTAAAATGCTGTAATTGTAAGTTCAGAATCCATTAGGTGACTCTGGTAGTCAAAATTTTGCTTGAAACTTCTTATCCTGACTAATGTTTCGAAGTCATCAAGTCTCTTTAATATAGAGACAACTTAATAATCATTCTTGCTCTTTCAATATAATAAAGGCTTCATTACAAATGGTAGCGAGACTTCCAATCAGTGCTAAATACTGGAAGATGATTATATTTAGATTTGATACACGAATAAAGAGAAGTACATTACTATTGGACTTTAAAATAATAGTGCATTTCTAGCCCCACCCGTCCACAAAAGCTTTATTATTGAGTAGAGGCCCAAATCCTTACCTCAACCCCATAAATACCTTTGGAATGAGTCACCGATTAGGGCCTGATCGAACCACAAAACTATGCATTAAAGTAAAAAAGGAATGGAGAGGCCTTCCTTAAAGGTTAAGCGATCAGCATCCTACTAACACCACCCCACAACCTAATCAGTGCATTACTAGGAACATCCAGTGATTAATTGCCAGATCATGTACTCTATTCACGAATTATCTTTTCCTATTTACTTATTTGGTTGGTTTTATCATTCCACAAATATAAATAGAAATAACTGATCAAAATGTACAGATGTTTGTTAAATTTAACAGAACAATTCTTGAATGTCAGCTTCCGAGTACTTTACCGACACATATATCTATAAAATTTGCATAATTATGCAAATGAATGCAATATAGGATTGGAGTCTATGCTAAAAATGCAATTAAGTGCATAATCATTCTATTTGTTGAATTTTAAAAAGATCTCGGTGGTGATACTTCCCACATTGGCAGCACACACATGCAAGCTCATTCGTCTTGTAAAATTACCCGAGCGAGCAGTCCCAAGTGCTACTAGAAAACAGACAAATTTGGCAATGCTCAAGGAACCGGCTTGATATGAATGACAACATGCGTGTGGTGCGATTGGGGCTGCTAATAGAGCCAAGACTGGCCATTCGTACAGGCCTTCTTGGCTGTGGGCCAGCGCTAAATTTAGACAGACATTTGTGGGAAAATATAGCAGTTGCCTAAATCGCCGGCTATTTGTACTTATTTCGGCAGCGGCGATCGGGAATGCGTCCGGCACGCGGCGAGGCGCGTACTCACCGATTTCCCTTGTAGGCAAACCTCCGCCGAACGCTTGGCACCAATGAATCCGCAACCGCACCAGGGACGACGTACCTAAAACAGCGGCAATGAGGGAGGTGTGGGACCGGCGGCGAGCCGCGGCTGCACTACGCGACGTCACGGCACAAGCATGCACGAGTGCGGCCCAGCGTTTTTTGCGCGGATCGCAGCAAAGCAATGACACTGCAGTGCACGGCAACTTGTTTACGTCATGTCAGAAATATCCGACCAGCACCGGCCGCGCCGAAGCGGCGGGCCGGCCGGCTGCAGTGCGGCGCCGGGGCGCTCGTGAGCCATGGCTGCGGCGGGCGTCCTGATATCTTACCGCAGAAGCGTAACATGTGCTAAAAACCACCGAACGCCATTTCCGCAACTGCTCGACCTTACGCCGCAGCAAGGCGATGGCAGCACTTTCCCGCTCAGTTGGTCACATACCTGCGTCGTTACATCGAATTTCATCGACAAACTCTAAATTATATATATGTATATGTTACACAGTCGACTTTAATATACATAGTCTACTAACAAAATCTTGGTACATTGACATTCTCTGTCAACGCTTAAACTAATTTTTCCAGAATATCATTACGAAATAACTTTTCTTATATAATGTAGTAATCTCAATACTTTCAAAACTTCAATAGATGGTACCAATACAGCAAGCTTAAGCTCGCAATAACAAATGTAAAGTGACGTTAATTCAAATATTAATTATATGGTAAAATTTGGGGTTCTTACAGCTATTCACTCATCTTGTTTTAAAGCAGCTGTATTACAGTATGGGTCTTTACACTTGGATTATCCATCAATTTCATTATAAATGGTGCTAGTGACCTAAAACTCTAGTAGTAGTAAGAGTTCATTTCTAATTACACCTCTTGATGACCTAAAATCAATGAAGACGAGATGCAGTGTCATAGAGAGACAATTCACAACATAGCTCAATTATTAATAAGGACAACTGCAATTCTATCTACACCTCCAGGAGACTGCCTCAGTTCTAAAGGTAACATCTCCATATTGAGTTAAAACAAAGTGGTGCTAGCCTAGAAGCCAAAAATTAAAAAATGAATTATAACTTTCAAAAACAATCAATAGAAAAGAGAGATGGAAGGGTGCAAAAGTGTAGGGCAGGATGAAATCATCAATCAAATCAAAAGCAATAATCAGAACACCAACCTACTAAAGGAAAATTTGAAACTAAAAAGCATATTAAAGCTCGCTGCTACCAAAAGAAGGTGGATAATATAATATATAATGAAAAATAAAGCAACTAGATGTAAAAACGCTTACAAACTTACTATATTATAAAACAAGAAAGATGGAATGATTAACCAACTCATCAAAGGAAGGACTCGAAAGAAACTACAGGAGATATGTCCAATAGTACCCAGTATGAAACGGAAAAACTACTGAATCACCCTTCCCTATCTGTATCAAATAGTGCACACAATGAAAATAATATAAACGTCATTTTACAGAACACGCATAAAACTATTAGAAAGAACGAAGTAGAGAAAAGTCACAACAAGGGGAAGCTTCCAAGTTAACGTGTTTTTCTGGGAAAGGTAAAGAGAGCAAAGCAAATTTCAAATTTTAAACATATTTTTCAATTACTCCATAAGAACCATAAAAAAATACTAAATATTACTAGAACCCCTCAAGATCACGTAAAGTATTTCATTTTCAAAGCAGTCCGCGGTTTAAGAGACAATCAGTCCCAAGAACCAAAGAACTATGCTATCACAGAAAACTTTGCAAGCCCTATAGATTGCTTTTTGGCTACATAACTACCACCATATCATCTACAAGTTGAAATAACATCATAGAGGGTATTGTCAAAATAATCAGAGCCCTTATGTGGTCCACAAATAACTTCATGCCATCCACAAGTACTTTTCAAAGTAGTTTTCAAACATTAAACAAAATAAATACAACAGTTGGACACAAGACAAGAGATGAGAAAAAAGGGAACCACAACCCAAAACAGATAAGATTGTACATTACAAAAATTTTATCCGCATAAACATCACGTTAATGAAAATTTGTTTATAATGTCTGTAACTAAACACAAGTATGCCTTAATCTTACTACACTTTATTTCAGTTGAATACAAATGCAATACGATAAATCCTAAAAAATCAATACATCAAAAGTTCTTTGCAAATGATACCAACATTTAACTTTCAACTTAAAATACTCTCTGCTACAATAAATACAAAAATTATTACTTATCTAAGACTTAAATCTGTAACCTATCAATAGCAACACCTAAAGGATCAACTGAAGTATAAAACCAAATCGCTAACTACGCCTCTTAAGAGCCCCGGTAGGTCGTGTACCCGAACGGACTCAACAGCAGGGGCACGTGGTAGTGGTCATTGGGGGTCCTGCAGTCAAACACGATCTGCAAAACGACAACTATCAGCGTGAGCCTCGATCGCACCACGCGCCGCACCTCAATGAACGGATACAGCGTGTCCTGCTTCCTGGCCTCGAAGAAGCGGTCCACGTCATAATGCAGCTTGTACCTGCCTGGCGTGAAGTCGCTACGCTCCAAAAAATTGGTAAACCGCCCGTCGGGGTTGGTGAGCCCCTCGTTTATGTACGTCCAGCGCCCCTCAATCAGCTTGTAAAGGCTCACCTGCAGGCCGGCTACTGGCACTCCCTTGGAGGTGTCCAGTACGTGTGTCGATATCGGCGGCTTTGTCGACGACATTGGGTTTACGATCTGCTGCCGAAATTGCTGGCAAAAAAACAAGCGCCTTTACAGCCTACCATCAATGTTACTATTGACAACAGTGCACCATACACCTCATTACGTTTAAGTAATAACACAATTGTTATTGTAAGTGATAATGAAATGTTCGATTTACAGTTTGGGTCATTTCAGCATGAAAATTGCACAAAATAAAAGGTTGCACTCACTTCAGCAGCACAAAGGTGCCCTTTAATTACTGTTAACCTGTTAATGAACGCATGAGCATCTGAAGAGCTCTGCATCATCATAAAACGATCGGAGGGAGCTCTGCTATGACCGAAGGTCACACTGGAACATCACCCGAACGTGTCCGCACGACATAACGTGGCATTATCTCTTGTATGCTATACTGATAACATTTTATAGGCCAAAAGCTCAAAGCAAAGCGACGCGATATCTTCAATTAATTATAATTCTATAGAGAAGGTTAAACACAGTGATTGGCATAAGTAAATTAAAATCAACAAAAAATTATATTCTCGTCTACTTGTTTTTTCTTTTTTTGTACAAAATGTGAGCCATCCACTTCTGTCATATCAGTATTAGCAGAGATTCTAGTAATCTAAACAAAGATAACCTTTTGCCTTTGTTCCATATTATCTTAACGCTTAGTTATGGGAAAAATTATGCTACAGTGTTTATAGTTGTCTCGGAAAACTTCATTTCTACACTTCTATGTATTGTGATTATGATTAAGGTCACAACATCCACTGAAAATGATCTTTGGTACTATCATTTCATTATAATAGGCAGCCACATAAACCAACAAAGTTAAGAGTATCAGGTTTGACTTGGGTTATATCCCATCAATCCTGTCTTTTCTTCTTGATTCCTCTTTATAGCTGCCAGACAGCTTTTGAATGTTGGCGGCTCATACACAAATGGTTGTGGAGCAGATGTAGTGTCATCCTTCTCATTTATCCCATTTTTTCAATGTGCCCGAGAGTTTAGTTGGTTTGTTCCTTTCTTTGGGGATCTGCTTAAAAATACATAATTTTCCACTTCCATTATAATCTGCAACAGCCATTAGAATTAATTTGTCCATATTGATAATATTAATCACATCTTAGCAAAAAATATGCCACCGATCAAGACAACATGGAATCTCTCTCTAAACTGCGTTTCAAAATTTACCTCCATAATCTATCCTACAGATGGCCAAAGTCCATGACTATAGAATATATCTTTAGTTTGCAATACGAGCACCACTCTTTTCAACTCAAACAGATGGCTGGTATATAGTTCTACATATATCTCCACGTCACAAAGAATAGAGTACGGAGTGCCATCTTGTTGACAAATAGCTTTACGAGTTCTCATTCAACTTCATATGTGCTATATTACAAACAATGCTCACATGAATGTTGCAGCTACTTATCCCAACGATCACTGCGGTAAATTAAAGTGTTGCTGCAGAAACAATTGAAGATACTGTGATGTGACAGACCAAAAACCATTCGGATTTTTTCTAGATAATTAAAAAAACGAATTAATCAATTCGTGTGGCCATTTAGAAGTCTTGGTTAACTAGAACAAACCAATAAAGTTGTAAGACCTACTTTTTCCCACAGCACCTAACAGATGTCTCAAAAATCTATGCAAGTGCACCATGTGGCGCTATCTGCAACTATTAGTCGAAACGAGTGTGGTTTTAGTACAAATATTGATCCAAGAAAATAGAAATAAATGAATCGTACGCAAATAGAAAGCATGTGAATGAGATGGTGAGGACCTAAAAAAGGACACATAGAAGAAACTCAATCTAACAACAGTTAAAAGGCAATGAAAACATTTGCTATTCAAAAATTTTAGACAACAGCAGAAGCTAATATTGCAAATTTGAACAAACTCCTCAGTGAAGCGCCCTCTACATCGATCTGCAAAGCTGCTTTAAATTATCAATCTGTCCATCCGACGCATATTACGATTTTATTCCCTTTTGATATTCAAACCAAGATCTTGATATTAAATTTTTCTTGGCTGGAACCTAATCATAAAAAGTAAGGTGACTTGCTCAGCTTCCAAACTCAGAGAAGCAAGAAAATTTACATTTAGAGATAAACAAAATACAGAAAGAAGATTTGTGCACAACTTTATTAAATTATACTAGCATGGTAATAAACAATAACATAATGTACTGGAATTTCACAGACGCAGCAGTGAAATACATGGGAGTACTACTAGATACACGATTTACCTGGAAACTCAAATTAAATCAAAGCTATGCAAGATTAGCACAACTATATCCCCTCATAAACAGGAAATCCTCACTCAAACCTAAGTGTCATGCTGATGTACAAATAATGAATAAGACCACTAGTGCTTTATGCATCACCAATCCGGAATAACAGTCAAATCCAAAACACGTGAGTATGATGGTGCTGTTCATTACAATATAAGCAGACAAAATATTCATCACAGATTAAAGCGCAAGCTACCACAAGATTTGTGCTTAACCGAATCAGACAGTGATCAAGTAACAGTGTCGCACTAACATGTAGGAAGAGCTATCAACCCCCATAAGCTATTAATTATATTACTGCCATTAACAAGGCCATGAATAACAATGTAATTTAATGTTGAGCTGGCAAATACATAATTTAAAAAAAGACCTATCCATTAACTATATCTTTGGTGTCCATTTCAATCATATTGGTTATCAATTAATTTCTAGTTCTCAATTGATTGTCAAAGCGCGAGGAACGTGTCTTATCACCGTTTAAAGTCAAAGTACAATTATTATCGCGAATGGTCTAAACAACCTTCTTGTGATTATCATGTATGAAAACAAACTAAACAAACAAATAAGTTTTACACTAACGGGGAAGAGGGGAGGAGTAAAATGAAAATGTAAGCGTTAACAATGTATAAAAACGCTATTATGTGAACACCATCAAATATATTAACGCAAAACAGATATTACTTACCTTATAGTCTAGAAACACCACCTATAAATCTCCACAATGCAATAAACCACACCCCACTAATCCCAGATACTAAGAGTTAAGCAACCAACAAGTTTACTACGAGTGCCCTACATGTAAACTTAATAATAAAAAATTTATCAACATCAATCTGAGTGAGAAATTCAAGATTTAATTTCCTGCCTTTCAAGCAACCACTACCAGTTTGCCCAGTGAAATGAACCAACAATGATGCCAAAAGAAATTCTCACTTAATTTACAATAGAATTTAAAACTCTGTATTGGTGGCAAAGTACGTAATCCAGCCCCCGAGTGTAATGAAAATAAAAAAATCAGTAAATCGCCTACATGCAACAAGCTATCACAGATGGAGTTATCACAATAAATCAACCGATATACAGATGTGTGAAAAGCCAAGCAACTAACAATAATAAACGTTCGAATGTAAGACATACAATAAATCATTCTGTTATCGAACTCATGCAATTAAAGCTTAAAATCTCTCGACTTCCAACCCAAATTCCCGGCCCACTCTACCGAAATGTAATTCTTGACCTTCTGAACTAATTTTTCTAAAACTTTTATCACTAATACCATCCAACCTTCCCCTACTTATTAATGGGCCATATAACCCTCCTCAAAACGCAACATAATAATTTCAAGTCTGAACTGGGGCTCTAAACAATATTAAAAGCTCAAAAATCCTGTGTACATTACAGAAACATATCGATCCGAAGCAGATATGTTCAAATCTTGGCTGCTAGTGCACAGAAGACAAAAAACATCAAAATGGGGACGGACAGAGTCATTATTCTTGTCAACAGAAGAATATAAATATAATGACCTAAACGAATTAAACTGGATGCCATACCCACAAAAAGTAACTCACAAGGAATATGTAACAACTATAGTCAACGTATCTGACCCAATCTTAAGGGTCGGCGATCTAAGCAGCATAATCTAAAGGGAATCCAAATGAAACCTTTGCAATACACATTAATGCTTGGAGAGTAATCTTTTTCTACTTGTCAGCCATCAATAAAGATATAGACCAGAGGTCTCCAGCTTCCAAGAAACTACTGCCAAAATCAAATAAGATGAATAAGTTATGGTAGTGGGCGACCTTTCTACTAAGTTATCGGAGCCACAGCACATGATTCAGCAAGTCTCAGTTGGGCACCTTCTGAAATAGATAAAGCTGTATTTAAATTTGCACGTCCAGAAACAATAAACAAAAGATCATTATCTCTCTGTTACGGCTAAATTCATCAGTGACAAGGAATCAAAAATAACTACTAAAATGGGAATTACATAAAGACAAAAATATCAACATGATGATTCACACCCTCTGGAAGTGGTAAAAAGTTCAAATTCCAAACATCCACATCCATACCACCAAACCATTCCAATTCTTTCATCAATCTCGCTCTCTAAACTAGACGCAATGTTCTATTGGAGTAATTAAAAACCATTCTTCTCTGTTTTAATCATGCTACCTAAAGGCAATAACCATATCTTTTCTTAAGAACCAATAATTTGTAACAAGGCCAGCTAGGGAATTTCTTCCTTTCTAACTTTTCTTCAAAGCAGAAAAGTCAGCACTTAGTGTCCAAGAGAAGATTTTAGGACCCATCAAATAGAACCAAAGTCGAGCACAACCCAACTAGCATGACCAAACTGCTACAATCTAATAAAAACTCCAGGGTGCCACTAGAAAACTAGAGGGGAGTTTGCTACATCCTAAAGAAAAATACTGTCAAGGTCATTCCGAGTTGTACCTTGGCTCTAAAGAATAGTGTGATCTTCAACCAAACCCTCAGAAGCAGGTCTCTTTACTGATGTCGATAAGCCCTCAGCTGATCTTAAAAGGAGAAACCTAAATCCAAAATATAGCCAAAAAAGAAACATTAGCAACTGAAAAACAAGACCCTTATGAAGAGACTCATCTTTAGAAACAGTAGAGAACTCAGTCAGAAAAATCAAAACTAACAAATTACCACACACTAACTAGCAAGAAGTAACTCACCAAAATTTTCAAAAAGAAATTCAGAATATTCACTGATGTGGACCAACCCTCAAGATGCTTCAACTCAAATAATGAAACCCAAAAAGTTTGAAGACATGATGTTGAGGACATCCAACAGAATAAACGCATAAATGGAAAAGGCTGAAATGTGCTTATGGCAACAGTAACCTGTCAGTCGGAAGATGAGTATCTGTCTTTACTTGGTGATCAAAGCCATCCTTGTCAATGACAGTGACAAGCAGCAAATATTTATTATTGCCAGTCATGACAATCAAAATTGAAAGAAAATCGTAAGAATCTTAGTAGAGGGGGAGTAGAATAGTTTAGTTATATATAAAAACAAATCTACTGATCATGCAACCAATCAAGCAGAAGAACGTCACACTATATTTGAGGGGTGACTCTTGCCAGTTATTACACCAGAAGGGGAGAGGTTGAATTAATTCATTTGTGTCCACAAGGATCTATTAGGACTTTTCTTATAGAACTTGGTCTTTAACCAAGTATTGAGTATTGTTGCAACATCATTGTGCTCTACAGTGGCAAAAAGCTGAAACAAGTATTAATTAAAACAGGGAAAAAGTCCAAAGAAACGCTTAAGTATCTTGATATAGTACTGGATACAAATAGAAGAGTAAAACTACATACATCGGGAAGTACAAGTTCTTAGCTTCTGTTCTATTGGTTCTATGTCTGAGAGCTGCAGAAAGCTGTTAAAAACAGCAACTAAGACCCCATTAATATTCAAAGCGCAACTGTTCAAGACCATGGCTCCCCTGAAAATTGCTTCTAAGAAAAAAAAAGAGAGGCCATAAAAAGAAAAAACAATCAAACACAGAAATACCAACCAGAAGTGGATAAAAGGTACAAAATGGATAGCAAATCCTAAGCTGTATAAAAAAACACTAGTGATTAAATAACATGCCAATTTATTGGTCCGAGATACTTACCTACTCACATTCACTTTTATATCTGTTCTGCGGACTTGGTTTAAGCATTTTCTTCTCAGAAATAGTCGACTCATATATTTAAACTCACTCAATACAGAAAATTTACTCAACAGAACATCAATTTCCAGTTGAATGTGATATTGACAGAATCTAACTCATTTAGACTGTCTAGCAAACAAAGTTTCTTTCGTTTTTCCATATAAAAATGACGTCAACACTACAAGGGATTGAATGTTGCAACTCTTTATGCAAATTACTAAAGATACTTTGCTTCAAAGTAGCACCACTACATTTCTAATGGTATCACATTTTCCTCAACACCACATTTGAGTGAAAATTTATGTTCCAATACAAGGAACTTAAATGCAACCTGTCAGACAGTAGAGAGAGTGACTACACCAACATTTACTTCTCCATGTTACTTTTTAGAGCACAAAAACAAAAAATGCCTCCTTGCATGTTAGTAAGAGACACAGATATTTATTTTTCATTTCCTTGACCCGAGAGACCGATCCACAAGTAAATAAAGGTTACCTCAAGCCTGTTAGGTTAAACGAGATTCACCAAATGCATCCCCTCTCCAACAAGTAGACATGAGAGGCCCAATTAAATTCCAAAAACAAACAAAACGAGCACCTCTCCGAAAAACGTTTAGGCCAAGAAGTACCCATTTGCAAGCAATGGATACTAATAAAAGAACATTCCAGGTCTACAAATTGTTTATGTAAAAATTCAACAAACAACTTAATGTAGAATCATTAACCTAGCGCATTATAAATAACACCAACAGTGGCAATAGCCAAATCTCCCTACCTTTTGGAATTGCACTGGAAGCGATTCCAGTGCAATGCTATCCTCCTCTTCCTCCACATCATCCAGCTCCAGGTCATGGTCGTCCTCCTCATGCTTACCATCGTCAACATCTCGGTACTCCACGATAGCTTCCCCCTCCTCTGCATGGCTGTCAGTATCATTGACAGGCACAGAACTGGTCATTATCATGTCTTGCGAGTGAGACATTTGTTCTTTGTCCTACAAACCCCGATGTCATTCGAGTGAGGCGGCCGAGTTCGATACTTACTTTACGGATGTTGTGTATCTGAGCAGCCTTCTGGTGCCTTATTGTGCAAGTGTGCTTGAGGAGGCTCAACCTATGGGCATGCAACGTTTTCTGGCAGTACAAGCAGTAGGCTCGCGTCGGCTCTCCCTGGACCCCGCGAAGCCAACCTACGACGACGTTACTGACGTGGGGAATAACCAGAGACCTGACGCACTCACCCTTAAAATCCGGCATACTCTCCCATGCCGTTCGGTAGGTTTGCTTATAATACTTCCCTTTAACCGCGCCGCTATTCTCTGCCTGCGAGGATACGGACAGGCCCTCGTATGACTCGTCGAAGTGCACTCGGATCACGCTCACGTTCTGCGAACCGTCGTGGGATTCCTCGTCCGGCTCACTTTCCATTTCACGCGCCAAACAAATTAAGTCCCCAAAAAATAAGTAACTAAATAGACGCTGCGATGGCGACCGCGCCTTGGGACTTTCAACGCCGCAATCGTGTGGCTTTTGTTACCAAAGCACGCCGGCGGGGAGCGCACCACGTCTCTGATTGCCGCCAAACATTCAAACTGCACGAAGATTTAAAATGTTTTTTAAACCTTCTTTGCATATATTGAATCAAATTTTATGCAGAGTATTTTAGAGAAATTTACTCCAACTCAGTTGTTTGCATGTCCCTTAACCTATCCCTATACTCAATAGTTAAGAAACTTATTAATTTCTTACAATAAAACATAATATATAAATATTCAAATTTAATATCTTCATAATTAAATTATTTTTTATAATGCGATAGCATATTATATGTAGCAAAATTTTAATTCAGCAAATCATATACGCGTTACGCTACCATAGATATATATCACTAGGTACGCTACTGATATTTAGTAGTGACTATTAATTTTACAATATTGGTAATCCAATATAACTAAAGGATTCTAAGTAAAAGGATTTGGGTAACTTAACCAACAATTATTGGCGTTTCCAATCATATATAAAACCTCAAAATGAAGCTGTTAACACATAACATGCTAACATCCAAATGCATGAAAGGCGTAAGCGTCGGATACCCGCTCAAGATCCAGGTACGCAACGCTGCAGACTGCACGCAGGAACTTACAGTGATAACCTTGCAGGCTATGGATGTGAAAATGTCGGAAGTGGATTTTAATCCGGACTTCATATCCAAATTAATACCGAAGCTCGACTGGACGGTGCTGTACAACGCGGCGGACAGCATCGGCCAGCTGGAGGACCTGCCCAAGGAGGTCGCGAGCGACTACGAGAGCAACACAGACTTCCTGAGAAAAGCGCACCGCGTTTTGCTGGAGATCGATATCATCAACGGGGAGCTGATTTGCCCAGAGACGGGCAGGAAGTTCCCGATAAATAATGGCATTCCAAACATGTTGCTTAATGAGGACGAAGTCTAACGCTCCTTTTTTAATTTTTTTTTTTTGTAAAATAGAATTATATTTGAGTAGTATTTATTTAATTAATATAATTTTAGCTAGGATACACTGGAAGTTTTTAATGTCCGAGTCTGGAATTGCTACATGCATGCTTTAAGCTGATATGGTGATGATGGTCTCGGTCTTATGATCTGGGAAGCTTCTGATTTTATATCTTGAACATCTAAAAGGCATTATTAACACATACTTTATCTCGTCAGACGACATGAACTGGTGTCCAATTTTTTTTTGATAACCGACATACCTAATCGAAGCAAGATTTTGTAGACAAATCCTGAATATGCACTAATAAGTTATCCTCCCACTTACAGTTTCATACACCTTCTAGTGACTTTACGAAGTGAATATAAGCTTCACCTGTCGGGTGAAACGTGCACTCAAATTTTGAAAATTGCACTATTTATTAATGCTGCAGACGTGCATACACTGCGTTCTCTATAATTATTTTTATTACTTCACGGTACCACCCCAAGAGGGACATCAGTATGGGACCGAATTGTCAACGACGTGCGGAACTGATGAGCTTTTCTCTCATTGCACAACAAAAAGCATTTTGCTGATGTACTCCAAGCCGTAGATTTTCTATAAATCCGTATTTTTTGTGAACCGTGGTGATTTAGTGGATAGGTCACTAGACTACGAAACCAAGAGTTGCAGGTTCGAATCCTACTCTCGCCAATTCAATCGCTGGCATTTTCACGGCCCAGCTTGACTCAGGCTGCAATAAATGAGTACCTGTAGGTCAAACTCTGGGGTCGGTACATAGCGCTAGCCACGTTACTACACTTGTGTACTGTAGACTTTGAAATGTAGCAGTCCATAGGCCTTCGTGGCCTATTACGGGAACTATTGCTATATTGTTCTACATGTTCTGTATCAACACGTGAATGCCAAGGCCCAGATCGTTGCGAATGTTCCGACAGCAAAAAATGTAGCTACTAGAGAAATTGCTGTGACGTTTTTCACTTTTCTTTTTAAATTACTATTTATGTAGTTTTATTATAGCGTGGAAATCAATTTAAATTAAAAAATTTAGTTGAGCAAATTGCTCCATGCACAAATTACTGTGTTGTAAAAACGTACGGGTTAAATGACAAAACAAATTACCAAGATGCAATTCTTACAGCAAAAAATGTAAGTAATAATGCATCAAGTTGGATGGGAAGGAAAGAGGAAAAAAATTAATACATGATTGAAGCTTCTGAGCAAAATGTGTATAAAATGCCTAAAATACGGAAGGGGGTTCTGCTTTAAATCACTAGTCATCGGTCGAAACAATCGTAGATAAGTTTATTGTGTCTCTGTATATACAATATAATACAAAACTGTACAGCCTACGTATCTATCACAAAAGTAATTCTGCAGACTTAGAACATCCCAACAACAATAGACAAGATACAAAACAAAACAACAATTCAAACTTCATAGGAAGCTTGGCATAACATCACATCTTCAAAATAAATCGAATGTTAGCTAATCCTTCTTGAAGTGCTTCTCGTCTTTCTCCACCTTGGGCTTCGTGGGCTTGTAATAATAGGCAGCGAACATTATGGACGAACTCAAGCACGTGTTCACGATGAAGTTCAACAGGAGGGACACATCTGCTGAGTCCATGAAGATCGTGAAGACGCGGGCTGCAAAACAAAAGCGTGTAGGCGTTTTGAGACAAAATGTAACAAGTTGATGACTGGTAAAATGTGCATTAGATAATCAGGGTAGAATCAAAAGATGATACACACTCAGATGATCGTTGTAGGCCCACCTGATGTACACTCAGAGGAAAAGTGCTCTTTAAGGTAAATGGCACATCCATATAATCTGAGACTTCTTGTGACTGATTGGTTGTTACAACAAACTGATTTATCAGGCCTACCAGTTCCTTAAAATTAAATCATGAATCTGCAAGTTTAGAAATGCAGTTGTGTAAAACCATTACAAGACCAACCGACTTCGCTTTAGGAGCTCGTGAATGCCATAACCGGCAGTCGAGATGGCAGTGGTATGGAATTTCACTCAAACGCCAACCTCCAGGATGATTTTCATTAATCTGAATTTTGATAAACCTAAGTATTGTGTTCGCTTCTCTTACCTGTGTAACGAGGAGGGGTGGGAAAAGGAAAACAGCACACACACTGTCGTAAGCCTTCAATCTTCAACTATTTATTGATATGTTACTCAGTTGTTTCCATCTGTTTTTTGTTTATCAAATTTTGGGAACAAATTAGTACTGACCTTGTGGTGCTGCTTTTCCAATGTGCACCCATTACTGAACTTAAAGATAAAAAATTCATGAGATAATAACTGATAATCAAACAACTAAAATGGGCCTTTAAACCCCCTAATTTTTCAGATAAAAAAAGCAGCATAGCAAAGCATCAATAGATACTATAGATGCTAGGAGTATTACTGCCCTTTTTTCACATATAGAAAAAAACTTTTGGCTGTTACTCTACAACTTCTATATAAAAATTGAAAGTTATTAGACATAATGCTAAAGCTCATCTTCATCTACATAGTTAATAGCTCTGGAAGAGCTATAGTCTTAAAAGGACAAAAAGTCAAGTACCAAGACAATCTCTATTGGGGATCTCTAATCTAATCCCACTGCATCTGCCAGAAGTCTACATAAAATATCATTGTAATCTGCAAATGAAATAACAGTATGTTTTAAGATGATCAACAACGAAATGAAATCACTAAATTTGATCTAAAAACAGCCGGTTAGGGGTAACCAATCATCGCTTAGTAGCCAAAAAAACAAAAGAATATTGACCAGTGGTGTTTTTCCTCAATTTCTGCCTAATTAAATAACTTACTAAAATTAGTGAACGCCGATATAAACCATGTGAGGATGCTGATGCACTCGGAATTCTTCGAACGTAGTATCTCCACCAACTGTACCACCTTAGACGAAGCTCCAATAGGCGTACACAAAGGCTGAAACATCCGTATCCAGTCTGTGATCAAAAAACAACCGAAAGAGCACACTTACAACGAGAAACGTTAGGAACTCTCTCGGCACGACACCGCACAGGAAGCTGACCGCCACACCAGAGTAAACTGCAGCCCCCATCAAGATGTACGCGCCCAAGCTCTTGTAATGTAGTACGCACGATATCAGGACGAGTTCCTGCACCAGGATGATGGGGTACTCCAAGTACGTCAGTAGAGCATAGCCGTTCCGGAAGTTATATGAGAACATAACTGTGTAGCTGCAACACCGAAGCGAGCCACATTAAAAGTGCAAGGCATAGAGCGAGCTTACCTCGACAGTTCCATGAGGAGGCCCACCAAGTTGATGCCGACGGCATTTTTAACTTTCAGTATACTCAATATCTGCGGTATCTTCAGGATAAAGCACGACGAGATGGTTATGACACTCAGGAAGTCCGAAAACAACTGCACGTAGCTGAACTCGCTCTTCACAATCATCTCCCCTATTTCAACGTAACCTCCTAATCTTCAAACATTTTTGAACTCCAAGAGGATTTGGCGAGCGTAAGATAAAAATGTCCCCAGCTCCGTCTAAATATACATCTATCAAGACAGGCTATTGACTGTATGGGTAAGCAGATAAAATTTGTGGGTCACAAATGTATCTCCAATTGCTTTCTATATACAGGATATAATAAAAATTAAGTGAGA
The DNA here is from genome assembly GCA_036346155.1 of Sinelater perroti. Lineage (NCBI taxonomy): Eukaryota > Metazoa > Arthropoda > Insecta > Coleoptera > Elateridae > Sinelater > Sinelater perroti. The sequence goes on from JARFIY010000008.1 coordinate 2,097,229, forward strand.
ACTTTTCAGTCACTGAGAAGAGACCAAGAGTTCATCCGCTAAAAAGGGCGGGGCCTCCTATCCTACTCATACAAGAAGGGTGGAGCTTACGAGCATTACCCGTATTTTATCTCGATGAATTTTATTTTATAACCAATAGTAGAATAGTTACTGAAGTTAACCAGAAAAGCAATAAGTAAAATTCCTAAATAGTTCTCAAACTTTCTATAAGCCCCAAGATAACAGTTAAATCCATACGGTCAATCATTTTTGTGTTAGCTACCAGTAATTACGTAACCTCCTGTTTATTTCAATAACATCCGGCATAAAACAAAACACGGACAGCTGCCATATGACGATATATAGACGGATGAACGTTGCTGCTCGACATCTCCGGCGGGTGGCGGTGACCTTAGTACCTCAACGGATGCTGTAATGCAATATTACGATGATAAGAAATAGAGATCTCGTTTCTTGCCAAGTGTTGCTGCTGAACCAGCTGCAAGTGGGCACCTCCGGTTCGTGTGCATTCAAAACAATGCCCAACTTGTTTTGTTTTTATCTCAATCCACATATACGTGGGGTGATCAAATGAAAACCTGATAATCGTAGTAAACATGGCATCACGCTCTTATAAGTTTGCACAATTGTTGCTGGGGGTCAAGAGAGCATCCTGCAAGTGGCAGAATGGCGCAAAATTCTTTATGCTGTTTTGCAGGGTTTGCTAACACGTGAAAGCGATTTATTTGGGACCTCTGGCCAGCCGCTTGCCGACCGCCCTTCTAGGAATTGAAACGGAATAGAAGGAATTCTCACCACCGGCGTAGATAATTTCTTGCGCATCCAACCCGTTTTTTGCAGAGGCATATCCTTTCACAGGTCGGGTTTCGACCGCGGCCACTCGACGGGATGCATTAAATTTCGCTATTTCGCAATTTTGCAGTTCATGAGCCAATAATTTAAAATGTCATACAGGATAAGGCGTCAGTAGTTCATAAGAGGTTGAGTAGAGTAAAATAAACATAAAAAAAATCACTATAATAAAAAAAATACAACATAGGAGACAGAGCAACAATTAAAACGAGGAAAAATTTAATTTATCAAAGATCAAACTGGTAATTCACAAAAAAACTCACTTAAAACAAATGGTCACATTCTTTTTTTTTGTATAAAAACTTGCAAAATGAAAAAGAAGCTAATTACGAAGATCGAAGATTAATTTTTTGAATTTTTTTATTTGTCCTGGATTTGAGTGGAAGCGCTGGAACGCCTCAAGAAGCGTTATCAGTTCAGTCCTGCGTACTGCTCATCCCGTGGCTGCTGGAGGCGATCTTCGCGCGGCAGCCTCTTCAGTCTGTTAAGAATGTTCGAAAGGCGCGCGCGGGCAGCCCTCGGGGCAGCTCTCGCGCTCGTGCTCTTCTGCCCAGCGCGGGCGGAAATTTTGACGCCGCCCTACTTCAACCTCGCCGAGGGGCGCAATATCACGGCGTCCGCCACGTGCGGGGAGGACATCGAAGGGCCGGAGCTTTACTGCAAGCTGGTCGGGACGAACTCGGCAAACGCCGAGAACGAACTGAACGAGAACGTCATAGCGGGCCAGGTACGGTTTTTGCGAGAAAATCGGCATATATCGAAATGACATTTTAATCAAGGAATTTACTCAACCGCAGCTATCCACAAGCGAAGTTACATCTCAGTCGGCCAAATCGATCTCGAGTTATTGTGCGTACGGATAGACCATCTTTGTGTGTAAGCAATTAGGCAGCTAATTATACTTCTTGTAGTCACAAACAGTAGAAACACAATCAAGCTTTGCAACAAACACCCTAGTAAACCAAAGAAGTACAACTTGCTCTTCAGTGTTTCTGATAAGCGTCTTAAATATCTGTCTGATAATGATAGAGACGGAAATTTATTTCCGCTCCTGAACGTTAGACAGCAGAGAAGTCAATGAACATCAATTTTAAGGTACTAGAGTAGCGTCTTGCACCCCCAAATCCACCACATTCTTGCGGTAGTTGCTCATTCGACCCAAAATAAGTAACCAATGAAAATGTTTCACTTCAACCATTCAATTCGCTATCCAATTTTTAACGATGCTATTTTATTCCAGATTCAATATCCTTATTTCTTTAAAAAGTAAATTTCAATAGTAAGGAGTTGTTACTTATAGAAACCCCCACCATCTTCCTATTAAAAAAATCCGAAATTTAACCCAACCAGACTGCTAACGCAATCTATCCAAACACACAATAACTCTACAATGATCTGCTCTACTAAAACAAAAATCGGTACGAAGATAGCTATAATCAGGCTAAACGTTCGATTAAAATATGAGTCTCCGCGTGGCTCTTTAACTTTTGTTTATTATTATTTAGACTCTTCGTGACTGGCTACGTGATGGGTTTATTTGTTGAATTATTAATTCCGATCACACAAGTGCAGATAACGCTTAAATATCAACATAAACAAACAGTCCATCGGTCTTCTGGTGCGTTGCACTCGAAGGGCGTTTTGAAGTTTATTTAGGGAGCGAAAGTAAACGCCCCTGCTGATATGCTTTTTCTGCGTTTTAATTTTAATTTGGTATTGCACACTCACTTATTGGTTGCAGTCATGCGACTACTGCGACCCAAGGAGGCTGGACAAGATGCACCCCCCGGAATTCGCCGTGGACGGAATGGAGACCTGGTGGCAGAGCCCCCCGCTCTCCAGAGGCATGAAGTACAACGAAGTCAACCTTACCATAGATTTGGGCCAGGTAATTTGGACCGTAATTTAGAAACTACTGGCGGAGCTGGTCGCAACCAAGGCGTTTTTTCGACATAGACTACCAAAGCTTTTAATGAAAATGTTAGGAAAGGTGATCGGAAACAAGCGAGTTGAGAGGTTTTGAAAACAAAAAAAGAGTATTAGGTTAAAGAATTACGTATTACGTATTACCATCATCTCTGGTTCAGACCATCATAATCAACTACATCAAATTTTATTGCAGCCCGCTTAATAGTCTTTGAAATACAAGTCGTACAGATAGACAAAAGAATACAAGGAGATTAAAATTGAATAGTGTAATAAATTAAGCGAGAGAGAGAAGGGGAGAGGAAAAAAGAGAAACGGGGAAAACAAAAGGGAGAAGCTAAGAGAAGGAGAAAGAGAAAAAAACTTTCCTGATATAAGTTTTATTACAAGAGTTCTCGTGGTCCTTTCACTTAATCTTCAACACGCATAGTATAAAATGGCCAAACTGAAAAGAATTTCATCCTCAAAATTTTAAAGTAGACTCGTCGGCCAACCCTCCATGTTTGAAGTTGACTCTGATTGGTTGGCAAAAGGGACAAAACACTTTAGTATAAAAGAGAAACTACCGCTTGTTTTCGTTAGGTTAAGTTTAGTTAGATGAGAAGTTTGGGTAGATTAGACTTCCTCTCCAACCATATAATTCAAACGCATTAAAGTCGCGTTTCGCCTCCACCGTTTCTTAATTTTTAACTTGGTGAGAAATGTTGATTGATATCTCATTTATTCTTAAAGACCAAACTTGGCATTTTAGTTTTACTTCTTCCCTTACTCCCCCAAAATATAAAACTTAAAAAAGCGCTACCACCACAATCCCCCACTAAATGAGACCTAAGTTGGCTAAGTAAGCTAAGGTCCTAGGGTAAGTGGGACCCAAAATTTTTAATTTGCCCTCCAGATTTTAAAATCAAGTAACTTTTGATTGTGTCGTTTCTCAGATATGAATTTGGTGACTTGCCGTTAGGAGGCGTGCTTGGCAAACTGCAGTGCTGTCACTACTCTGCCTCTCCCCCGCCTCTCCCTCCAAATAACACTTAAGCTGACCTTTACATTTTGCCTTCCGGCTGAATGGTTATGGTAGGTTAAACGAGGCTTTTTAGTATAAAACTCCCCTCCCCCTCCGCCGAACTGTCACTTGGGAAATTTGTCGGTCGCATAATTTCCCAAAATTTTGGAAAAATGATCAATAACACCCCGCTTACCACTAGCAGGAGTATTCTTCTCTAAAGTATAAGACCACTAGCACACTGAGTTGGTACTATCAACTGAGGAATTAAGCTAAGTTAGAAACTTCTAAAACTTAATCTCTCCCCCGCCTCCCTCTCCAAAGCAACTTGGAACATATTAAGGTCGCGTAACATTTCACTCCGTCGTTTTCCAAATTTGAATTCGGTGAAAATTATCGTTAAACTCCCCTCTTGCCTCTCGGGGCGTACATAATAAAGTGAAAAGCTACTACCCCCCCCAATAATGTAAACTTGGGACACTTTAAGGTAGCGCAACTTATGGCTCCGTCGTTTCTCAAACTTAAATTTGGTGAAAAATATCGGTCACTTACCACTGGGGGTCGCTGAAGTGAAGGGATGCCGCCTCTTGCACCACATCGATTAAGACCTAAGTTGGCATTTCAGTTTTGTTTTTCGGCTAAGTTAAGGCAGGTTAGACTCGAACCTTTTATAATTTACCTCTCCCTTTCCCCCTCACGATGTAAATGGAAAATTTAAGGTCGCGTAACTTTTGATTCCGTTGTTCTTCAAATTTCAATTTGGTGAGAATTATCATTAAACACCCCTTTTGTTACTAGCTACTACCCCCACACCTAGTTAACCTAAGTTGACAACTTTTTTAAATACGCTTCCCCCTCCTCCAAGGATATCATTTGGAACACTAAGATTACGTAACTTTGGACTCCATCGTGTCTCGAATTTGGATTTGGTGAAAAATGGCGCCCAATACTCTACTTGGCTAAGTTACAACAGGCCAGACTCGAGAATTTTATAATTTTCCCCTCCCTCAAGATGTAACTGGAAACGTTAAGGTCGCGAAACTTTTGATTCCGCGGTTTCAAATTTCAATTTGGTGAAAATTGTCGTTCAACAACCGTCTTGCCATTAGGAGGCGTGCTTGATAAGTTAAGGAGCTATTACCCCCCAATCCCCACATCTGGTAAACTTAAGTTGATATTTGAAGGCACAAAAATTTTTGAATAGCCCCACCCTCTTCCAACGTTGTAACTTGAGACATTTTAAGGTTGCGTAATTTTCGACTTCGTCGTTTTTCAAAATCGAATTTGGTGAGAATTATTGTTCAACGCCACTAGCAGGCGCGTTCGATAAAGTGAAAAGATATTATCCCCCCCTCCATATACACCGGGTAAACCTAACTTGACACTTGGTGAAAACGCAAAAATTATTGTATATCCCCTCCTTCAATTATATTAACTTGGGACACTTTAAGATCACTTAACTTTTAACTCCGTACGTTTCCCAAATTTGAATTTGACGGAAACTTTCAACAACACTTAAGTGAAGGGGTGTAGGCACGTCACCACATTGATTAAAATCTAATTTGGCATTTCAGTTTTGTTTTTAAGTGAAGTTAAGGCAGGTCTTACTCGAAAATTTTACAATTTACCCCTCCCTTTCCCTCCAAGATGTAATTGAAACCTTTAAGGTCGCGTAACTTTTGATTCCATCGATTCCCAAATTTGAATTTGGTGAAAATTATCGTTAAACTTCCCCTTGCAACTAGGGGGCGTGCTGGATAAAGTAAAGAGCCTACACCGGGTAAACCCAAGTTGACGTTTGAAGGCGCAAACATTTTTGAATAACCCCCTCCTCCCAACGATGTAATTTGAAATGCTTTAAGTAAACTTTCAACTCCGTCGTTTCCCAAATTTGGGTAAAAAATATCGATCAACACACTGCTTGCCGCTGAGGGAGGGAGGTATGCTGACGTAAAGAGTTGTCACTGTCAGACTAGAAAATTTTATAATTCCGCCCTCCCTCTTCCTTGACAATATAACTTTGGAAATCTTAAGGTCGAGTAACTTTCGACTTCGTCGTTTCTCAAATTTAAATTTGGTGAACAATATCAATCAACACCCCGAGGGGGGGAGGGGGAATGTTGCCATTTTACCACATTGATTAATACTTAAGTTGGTATTTCAATTTTGCTTTTCGGCTAAGTTAACGTAGGTCAGACTCGGAATTTTTTATGTATCCCCCCCTTTACAATGTAACTTGGGAAATCTATAAGGTCGCGTAACTTTTGACTCGTTTCCTGAATTTGAATTTGTTTTGAATGGAAGGACTGTCGTCACTTCACCACATCGGTTAAGACCTAAGTTGGTATTTTAATTTTGTTTCTCGGCTAAGTTAAGACTAAGGTCAGACTCGAAGGTTTTATGATTTACTCCCCCCCCCCCCCCAGTGTAACTTGAGAAACTTTAAGGTCGCGTAATTTTTAACTCCGCTGTTTTAGACCAATACTCCGTTTGCTGGCTGGTAGGTGAGGGGAATTCCCGCTGAGGTCAAGGGTTAGTCCCACTCCTCTACATCGAGTAAAACCTAAGTTGGCACTTCAATTTGCTTCTCAGTGGAGCGGTTAGGGCAGTAAACTTTTGAATCCGTCGTTTCCCAAATTTTAATTTAACCCCTCTCCTCCAACAGATTTGACTTGAAAAACGTTAAAATCCCATCATTTTTGCCTCTATCGTTTTCTAAATTAGAAACTCATGATAAATATCCATCAACAACCCGCTTGACGATGGGGGAGAGGGTTCGCTGAAGTGAAGGGCACTATTCCCTCACGTCAATGTAAGTTAGCATTTAGCTTTTGTTTCTTGTCTAAGTAAGTGGAACAGATATGATATGAGAATTTTATCCCCTCGCCCGGATTTGATTTGACAAATTTTAAACTCGAGTGAAAAATGTGGCTTTACACCCCACTTGCCCTAAAGGGTGCGACTGCTGAAGTGAAATGCTGTTGCTGCTCCCGACACCAAGTGAGACCTAATTATTAAATGTTAGCGTTATGTAATAGACAATTTTTTTACATTAGTCATACTTTTTATTAATAAAACATCTGCGTTAGATCGCATCAGATCACACGCTCGCATTAATTCCCGATATCACAGTTTAAAACTTTTTTACCGGCTCTCGAGCCAGTGTTGAGATAAGATTTTTCCATTGTTATCACTATATCACTGACATCACTATCACCGCCAGTCTTTTTTATTTATTTTCTCTACTTAGTTCTTCAGCTTCTTTCCATTTTAACCCTTTTCTTGCAATTAATTACCTATCTGATCGTTCCACTTTCTTTTTAGTTTTTTTCCAGACTTTTTTAGTTAACCTTGAATTTGGCAGCCTATATGGTATATGACCAAATCATCTCAGTGCATTTTGTCGTATTTACTGATCAACTTTAATTTGTTCTTTACTTTCATTTTGGCACCTTGCCAGTTAACTATTGTTAGTATTGTTATTCTTATAATGGTTCCATTTCACTTGTTCGTATTCTTCTTCTTTGTTGCTTATTTAGTTCGGATACAAACGTTAGTGTTGGCATAACCTTAGCATTGTGCACCCTCATTTGAGTAGCTGTTTAATACCAAATATAATCTTGTATTTGCTTTAATACTTTCTTCCAGTTCTCTTTTAATTTTTTTTCTGTCGTGGACTCTAAATATTTGAACTGTTTAACTGGTTCTACCTTCTTAATTCCTATATTTATGTCTACATTATCGCTTTTCCTGCTACTACCCCCACTTTTGTCTTATTAAGGTTTATCTGCAGCTGTCGTTTCTGCAATTCTTTATGCCATATATTATATAGTACAATAACATCTCCAAAGGCTTAAATGATTTATTTCTATTCTTTCAAAATTGTAGAAACCCCGTGCTGTTTACTTTATTTTGTCATCACATTCCTTAAGTACGTTATCCATTGCTATATTAAACAAGCATGGACGTAATATTCCTCCTGTCCCACTCCGGATGTGGTTATGGATATTTTATTTCTCGTTTTTGTATAGTTTGTTGTTTGTGTGTATAGGTTTGTGATCGTTTGATCTCCTTTATACCGTTTCTCTTCCCAGAATTTATGAAACATAGGAATATATTTTCGTTTGTTTTTAATATTCTCTCAATCAATTGTTTTTCTATAAAGATTGCATGAGATATAAATTAGATAGAGGTTAAAAACAAAAGCCGGCGAAATTTTACGGAGCTTACGAGGCGACCGTCTATAGTGCCTCCACTGTCCTATACACAGCAGCTATACCCAGTAATGCAAGCAAATTTATTCCAACCGAAATAAACGGTTCGTAGGCCGAAACACTTGCGCTTCCTCCAGTTATCGCTTTCGTGTAGCTGGAGCGATGCACAACCGCGTAACATCCTTTGATAATTGATAATGGCGACGATTACTGGAGGAAATGCGCCTACGATGTGGAAGGAATTATCGCCGCCAGCAGGAATACTTGGAGTTCTACAAAGCGGCCACAAATGTTTATTTTTGCAATAACAGAGCAAATAACGCGGCGGTGATTTAATGCATTTCGGGGGAATTCAGCGATAGGCTCGGCCGCACTCCATTTCTGAAAGAATTGCTCGTTCCGCATCCGCAGAGGGCCGGCTTCTAACGGCCGAGCGATCCCTCATTGAGTGGAATTAGATCATCCCGACCGATTATTAAGCGAATTGTTTATGTGAATGTTGACCTCAAAACGCTTAACAAGCATTCTGCCCAGCGCCCGTCGCGAAGCTCCTGGAAGCACATCTGGCGACCACATGGCGACCCTCGTACGAGGGCGGGCCTGACATTCGTCAAAACAGCGACATGTTCACACGCTAAATCATCCACGACTGCAACTCCCATTTATGGGCATCATTGCGTTTCAAATTCGGTTGGGAAGCAAAGAAACTGTTTTCCCTATGAAATTTCAGCTTTCTGTTAACTGTTAATCATTAGAACAAAATGCTTCTGGACGTAAAATTATAGCTTCAAAACCAAAGACGCTCACTAGAGTCATTTGTTAGGTTGCCAATTCCAAACAAACGCAAATATGGAGTCCAATGAACAAAAGACAGCTCCTAAACGGCTGAAGCTCAGGTTTGTGAGAATGAAACCTGTACCACTTCGTCGATATCTATAGGGTATAAAATATTTGAAGGAAACAATGATAGGGGGTGGGAAATAGGTCTTAATCTTCGCATGTCTTATTTTTTCCCAAAAATTGTGATCTGTGCCCAACTCGAACACTAGCCATCACTTAAAAAGATCTGCAATAATCCTAGGACAATGTCAACTCTGTAACTTTCCCATGCAAATCATGGAGATCACTTCAGTCGAGATCCAAGTACAGCTGTTCAAATTCACAAATGGTCTGTGATCGTATAAATATTTGGTAGAACACCCAAAACCTAGAAACTGGTGAAATAGCCGAACTATGAGAAGTTAGACTTGTAGAGAGATCAAATTATGGAAACCAAAGAAGTTTCCACATTTCCGAGATAACTTGACTGATCCACCATTTCTTCTATCATTGAAACTCCCTTCCTTCCACCTAGCTAAGAATCAGAACTTTTGGGTGTTCATGGTAAGTGTCCTTATTGTACCAGTCACGAATAAATCATACAAACCATGAAGTCAATAAGGATTCGGTTTTGATGGTTTGATTTTCAGGAATTCCACGTGGCCTACGTGTTCATCCGGATGGGCAACTCGCCACGGCCGGGCTTGTGGATCCTAGAGAAGTCAGCCGACTACGGGAGAACGTACGTCCCCTGGCAGTACTTCTCCGATTCTGAGACCGACTGTGAAAGCTACTTCGGCCCACAGAGCCTGCAGCCCATCACCCGAGACGATTCTGTCGTATGCACCACAGAGTACTCGAAAATCGTCCCGTTGGAAGGAGGAGAGGTATGCCTGCTGACGTGTGCTAGACAGAAGTACCATTCTCCTTTTCCAGATCCCCATCTCACTGCTGAACAACAGACCCTCCGCAAACCACTACTTCAACTCCAGTGTACTGCAAGAGTGGACCCGTGCCACCAATGTAAGGTTCAGGTTCCTCCGGACCAAGAACCTGCTGGGCCATCTGATGTCAGTTGCTCGGCAGGATCCGACTGTGACCAGGCGGGTAGATACTTCACCAAACAGTGCCACTGGCTTTATTATATCTTGGAGTGTTTCAGTATTTCTATTCGATCAAAGATATCAGCATTGGCGGGCGCTGCATGTGTAACGGGCATGCGGACACCTGCGACATCCAGGACCCCACAAACACTAGTATCCTGCTGTGCCGTTGCCAGCACAACACATGCGGGGCCAAGTGCGAGACTTGCTGCCGGGGATTCCAGCAAAAAGCTTGGAGGCAGTCTAAAAGCTACAGCCCCTTCATCTGCGAGCGTGAGTGTTTGCCTTGACTGTAGGAGCTCCTCATGCATAGTTGCAATTTCAGCTTGCAACTGTTTCCAACACAGCAACGAGTGCGTTTACGACCCAGAGGTCGACAGACAGCACTTGTCCCTCGATATCCATGGCAGCTACGAAGGAGGTGGTGTTTGTCAGAATTGCCAGCATAACACCGAAGGCATCAATTGCAACCGGTGCAAGCCTACCTTCTATAAGCCATTTAACAAGTACTGGAATGAAACCGATGTGTGCCACCGTAGGTCAATTCAGAAAAATTCCTTTGGCGTAGTGTAAGTTGGCTGTTTTAGCATGTGACTGTAACTATTCCTACTCCACGGGTAACTGCGAAGAGGGAACTGGCAAATGCCAATGCAAAAAGGAGTTTACACCGCCTGACTGCGACAGCTGCAGCTTCGGCTATTATGATTACCCTCAATGCAAACCCTGTGAGTGTTATCTTAACGGGACAGAAAGCCTCCAATGTGAATCTGAAGATGGACGGTGTTCTTGCAAATACAACTATGGTGGGAAATATTGTAAAGAGTGCGCTGAACAATTTTATAATTTCCCAGAGTGTAAACGTAAGCAATGCCTTAAAAAGAAAAAGTCTGGTAGACATACTTGATTTTATTACAGCCTGCGAATGCAATACATTGGGGTCGAGGAATTCATCCTGCGACCAACAGAGCGGGAATTGTACGTGTAAAAGCAATTACATGGGAAAACAATGCGACAAGTGCCAACATGGGTACTACAGTTATCCATCTTGTACATGTAAGTCAAACTTACAAGATTATCCTCTCAGGTGTTCTTCATTCTTCTCTTACGTTACATTTAGACTGTCGCGACTGTTTCATAAACGGGACCGAAAAAGAAATCTGTGACAAGGAAACCGGAAAATGTTTGTGCAAGAAGGGGTATGCGGGTGCTAATTGTGACCAATGCGAACCTGGCTATTATGGTTACCCAGATTGTAAGCCATGCAACTGCAGCCCTAGGGGGTCGCCTTATCCTGTATGTGATGATCAGTCAGGCAAATGCCGTTGTTTGGAAAACTTTGGAGGCCGGACATGCGATAAATGCAGTGTGGGGTATTACAAGTATCCGGAATGTTTACGTAAGTACAACTAAAACATCCCTTACAGCACAACTAATTTGTTTTTTGTAGCTTGCAACTGTGACAGTCATGGAGCTGCCGGTATATCTTGTGATAATGAAGGCCACTGTCAGTGTCACTACAATTTTGATGGCAACCGATGCGATCAGTGCCGAGAAGGCTTTTATAATTTCCCTAGTTGTGAAGGTAACGTTTCTTATTCCAGCAGTTCTCCACACATAAATGTTTGTAATGTACATTATTCCAGAATGCAACTGCAATCCGGCAGGAGTGGTAGCTGCGTTTGCTGGATGTGGCTCTGTGCCGGCTGGGGAACTCTGTCAGTGCAAAGACCGCGTTCAGGGTAGAATATGCAACCAATGCAAGCCTCTATACTGGAATTTGCACCTAAATAATCCAGAGGGGTGTGACGAGTGCCGCTGCAATATCCCAGGTGTGCTAGGTGGAAATGCTGTATGTAACAGCGATACCGGACAGTGTGTCTGTAAGCCATCGGTAGTTGCTAGAGGTTGTACAGAATGTGTAGATGGAACCTACAACTTGCAAGACGATAGCCTGTTTGGATGTACAGGTGGGGATAATGGGATATATAATTGGGATTTCTAAGCTAATCATGTTAACCTCCTCTAGAATGTGGCTGCGATATTGGTGGTTCTCTAAGTCCTGTTTGTGACAAAGTCGGTGGCCAGTGCCCTTGCCAGTCACGTGTAACTGGCCGTACATGCAAAGAACCACTGCAGGCTCATTACTTTCCCACTCTATACCAATATCAGTACGAGGTAGAAGACGGACACACCCCTGGAAACACTGCTGTCCGCTATGCATACGATAATCAGGAATTCCCTGGTTACTCCTGGAAAGGCTACGCCGTTTTCTCTCACCTGCAGGTACATCACATTTTAATAACCTACAGTAGTGGCAGTTGTGTTTATTTTAGAATGAGGTATTGCAAGACGTGTATATTTACAAACCATCCCTCTACCGCATGGTCATTCGTTACGTGAACAAAAACCCAGAGACAGTTCTAGGTGTCATTAAGGTGACTCCAGAGAATCCCAACGATAACGAGCAAACGATCAAAGTTCACTTCAAAAACAGCTCTGCGCCCACATTTGAGACTGTGTCTGGGGCTGGCAATGCACTCGTTATAAATCCAGGTCGCTGGACTGTCAGCATTCAAGCTAAGAAAAGTTTATTTGTGGTAAGATTCTTTCAAGTTCTTCCCCTGCCTTATCTAATGCAATTGTCGCGTTAGGACTACTTTGTACTTCTGCCCGAAGACTTTTATTTGGCTACCATTTTAAATCAAAAGGTAGAAGAACCATGTGTAGTGGGGGAGAAGAAATTGTGCCGTGAATATAGCTACCCCAACACATCATCTTTCGATATGAGCTGGGGCAGTGGTGGTTATATAGATTATGACGGTCGCATCAACTCTCTTTCTGAGTACTACGACAACAATGAGGTAGTAATTACAATTTAGTTTTAATCATCAACTATAGAAACCTAACATTATAGCACCTAACTGAACTGAAAATTGAAAATAGAATTCCTTTGTTAAATGAAAATCAACCGCAAGTCACATACAACATTACAGTGAGCAAACCGGGGCGCTATGTAATTCTCATAAACTACATAACTCCCCTCGAGGATCAGCGTACTCATACACTAAACGTTGATACTGTAGCTCAAAATGGGAAGCAGAGTGGCAGGATTATTTTCTATGCTTGCCCTTACACGTCAGTCTGCAGACAAGCTGTGATGGATAAACTAAATGGAGTCGGTATACATTTAATTGATGGCAACTCAATAAATGTCAGAATAGAGGTACAGCGCTGTGCACAGCAGTATTTTTATATTAATTAAGCGAATTTCAGGGAATTAAAGCAAATATCGGAATTCATTCTATAATGGCCATACCGGTTGAGCAGTGGTCGTTAGATTACCTGAAGCCGCAGCCCGTTTGCATTCGCAAGAATGGCACCTGCATCACGTCAACATATCCAAATCCGCCCGAATCAAAAAAAATCCAATTCGAACAAGACTTTGAGGACGAAGAGCACCAAAAATACTCAGTGTACAGATATTCAAATACGACCTCGTATGTCTTTCTAAATCCTAGAGAAGATATGATCGACCTGCATGGAAAAGTATCGATTCCCGGGACATATGTGTTTGTCGTGCAATATTTCCAGCCTGACTTCCCAGGTACATGCGGCCCACTGCATAGCTCCACCATTTGCAAAGTCGGTCTGTACTTTCAGAGTTTGCTCTGGATGTCATTCTGCAAAATGGAGAGTTTTACGAAGCCACACTTCCGGTTGTGCATTGCCCTTCGCCCTCTGGCTGCAGGTCCCTGGTTACGGAGCATGGTGGGAACACTCGCTTCACCCTCATTGAAAACTTTATGATGTCACTCAAGGTAGTTGGCCACATTTGCGATGAAGGAACATTACACCCTTTGTGAATCATGAACTAGACTTTATCATCAAAAAAATTGATGGTACTCCTGCAGTGTTTTTGTTTGCAAGCAGGAGCTAAAAAATCTGCCCTCTTCATTCCGCTCTTCCATTAAAACGTCACTAATTGAGGGGTAGTTACCTCTCATATACCTACAGTATTTTCTCATTTGTTTAGCGAGCATAAGTTGTTCTTTTGTTAGACAACTTGAAATTTTGTTTTTAATAATTCAACAGTTTTAAAATCTGCAGCCCCCCCCCCAAAAAAATAAGATAAGATCTGGTTGATTTTGTAGTTGCAGGGAGGGAAGCGTGTAACATAAAATTTTAAAAAATTTAAACCCATATCTACTAATTATTATAGGAACCAAGTAATAGGGGGGTGTACTTGGATTACCTGCTGATTGTCCCTGCAGACTTGTACACATCCAGAATTTTGGAGGAAAATACCTTGGACAGATCTGGCGAATTCATTTCGACTTGCGGCAGTAACCACTTTAACATCAACACGACTCAAGGAGGTGAGCATGTAGCAACCGGCTGCCACTTTGTAATGCTTCTGTGCTGTAGGCTTCTGCCGAGATTCTGTCTTTTCCATCACGGCCGCGCACAACAACGGCGCCTTACCGTGCCAGTGCGACTACGACGGGTCTCTGAGCTTCGAGTGCGACAAATTCGGCGGGCAGTGCCCCTGCAAGCCCAACATAATTGGCCGCCAGTGTGAAGCATGTAAGACAGGGTACTACGGCTTTCCCGACTGTAAGCCCTGCAATTGCCCTTCGACGGCGCTTTGTGATCCATATGGTAAGTTTATGCCTTGAGGGAGAGAGCTCACAAGACTATCGTTTCTTGAATGTGCAGGTCGCTGTGTTTGCCCGCCCCACGTCACAGGTGAGCGGTGCGACCAATGCGAACCCTACACATACGGATTCCATGCCATCACTGGATGTACCGAATGCAGCTGTGATCCATTAGGTGTCGCCAACAACTTGCAGTGCGACTTATTGGATGGACACTGCACGTAAGTTGTTTGGGGTGTTATTTTCACTTCATCATTAGGTTATTAATGAATCTAAAGCTCCCAATAACAGCCATTCAAATTTTCTTTCATTCTCTCCCATCAGTAAATCAGAAAGTGGTGAGCAAAATTAGAATGGATGGAAGCTTCAACAAAACCAAATAAATAATTGCAGCTTAAGACTCTTATCCTGGATTGTTGGGAGAAAACTTTATTAGAACAAACGGATTTGACTCCTTGATTACCATTCCATCATCATTAAGCAACATTTTCATAAAATTGTATAGATTTTATACATAGTGGTGGCTTTTTAGGTGCAAGAACAACATCGTAGGCCGGCAATGCAATACATGCCAAGCCGGCTACTTCGCGTTCCCCTACTGCGAGCCATGTGAGTGCGACTTGCGTGGCACCATAGAAGACATATGCGACCAGACGACGGCCGAGTGCCTATGCAAGAAATACGTCACGGGCCCGGCTTGCAGCATATGCAGAGAGGGCAGCTTCAATCTGCAGAGCCACAATGAGGAGGGTTGCACGGAGTGTTTCTGCTTCGGGAAGACCACGCGCTGCATGAGCTCCAACCTGATCCAAATATCGATAATGGTCATGCAGAACTGGCAGCTGGTAGCTGTCAACCAAAGCAGCAAGCTCGACATAGAGCTGCTAAACACGAGTGCTGTCGAGGTGGACAGGCACTCCACCATCGGCGCCGATTTCACCACCGAGGAGCTCAGAGGAAAACTGGTGTACTTCTCTGCTCCATCCTCGTACCTAGGATCAAAACTGACAGCCTATGGTGGCTTGTTAAACTATACAATATTCTATACTATTGGTTTAGCGGGTAAGCGCAACTATAAATGAGTTGAATGTTTGAGTCTATCACAAGCTTACAGGTAAAGCTGTTAGTGGGCCCGATGTAATATTAAAGGTGCAGGAACATATCTGACTCACACAAGCTTTGAACAGCCGGCCGCTGCCGTCGATTACACCGCTAGTTTGGAGTTAGTGGAATCTAACTTTCACTTCTTAAATGGAATACCAGCCAAACGCGAACACATTATGACAGTTTTGCACGATTTGAGAGGAGTTTACATTCGTGCAAGTTACTGGACAGCCAGTGTTACCACTAAGTGAGATTGACTGACAATACATTTGTGAATTTTTATTTTCCCTCTTTTTAATTCGTTTTTAGACTATCAAATGTATTCATGAATGATGCAGTTTCTTACAAATACTACAATCCCGAAGGCTCTAGAGATTTCAAATATGCCGTATCAGTGGAACAATGCCAGTGCCCGCCTGGTTACTCAGGCCTGTCCTGTGAGAGCTGTGCCCCAGGTTACTATCGAATTGCCTCCGGACCACATGGGGGTTACTGTGTTCCCTGCCAATGCAATGGCCATGCAGATGAATGTGATGTCAATACTGGAATTTGCATTGTAAATTACATCAACTTGGATTACTTATCGCTCTCGCTATTTTATGTTACAGAACTGCAAACACAATACAAAAGGTGAACACTGCGAGCAATGCACAGTTGGATACCATGGAAATGCCTTACAAGGAAGTCCGATGGATTGCTTGATATGCGCATGTCCGTTACCAGTGGCCTCTAACAAGTAAAAAACATCAAATTTTCACTCTTAGTAGTTTCTAACGTTGTGTGCTTACTTGTAGCTTTGCAAGTAGTTGTGAAGTAAGCGCAGATGGAGAAAAGATCAGCTGCGAATGCAATACAGGGTACTTTGGCGCGAGGTGTCAGTCTTGTGCGGCTGGTTACTACGGACGTCCTGAAGTTTTAGGTAACAGAAATTTCCCATTTTCCTTTTTGATATGTGCACAGTTTGTTCTCCTTCTCATGGTGTAGCATAGGAGCTGATTGATTAGTTGATTCAATTCCTATTGAACCCATCCTAGGTACTCTTTTATTTTTCCTATCCTCATTTAATTTCTGAAAGCCTAAGTTTAGTAATATAGAAAAATTCTCCTCTTCTCAATCTCTCATTAAGAAATCTCCAGTAGACTACCAATTTTTTTGTCTCTTTAGGTTCTTCATTATAACAATTATGACAAATTCACTATAAAATGTAATAGTCATCAGCTACATAAAACGATGCCTCCCTTTTAATATTGACTTTACTAATATTATTGTTTATTGTGTTGCTTTCTGCAGGAGATTACTGTAAACCATGTAAATGCTCGGGAAACATCAATCCCAATGAGCTTGGCTCATGCGACACCGTGACTGGTAAATGTCTGCGCTGTCTCAACAACACGTTTGGTGAGACATGTGCATTATGTGCTCCCGGCTACTATGGAGACGCTGTCACTGCAAAGGATTGTCAACGTACGTATGCAGCTAGGTTGAAACAAGTCACTACATAACTGTTACAGCCTGCATTTGCGATTCCATGGGCACCAGCCGCTGCAATAGCTACACAGGGCAATGTGAATGCAAGGAAAACGTTATTGGCGAGAAATGCGACCGGTGCGAGGTGGAGCACTACGGGTTCCAGTCAGGGCAAGGGTGCACGGCGTGCAGCTGCGGCTTGGCTTCGCTCAGCTCCCAATGCGACGATGCCACCGGCCAGTGTATGTGCAAGCCAGGCGTCGGCGGCAGGGCTTGTAACCGCTGTGCGGCCGGATACTGGAATTACAGCGAGCATGGGTGTGAATGTGAGTTTACGCAGCCTCTGCATGTACCGCCTAATGATTTATTCTGAAAAGCTTGCGGCTGCAAGAGCGAGTATTCACGCGGGTTCGGCTGCAATGCCAACACTGGTCGCTGCGAGTGCCTGCCTGGCGTGATTGGCGAAAAGTGCGACCAGTGTCCTGCCCGCTGGATCTTCATACCAGACAGCGGCTGCCACGAGTGCGACAAGTGCATCGATCACCTACTGGATGATACTGACATGCTGCATGCCATGATCGACCCGTACTTGATTGAATTTGACGTGAGATGATTAATAATGCGCTTATCCGTTAAATCTACTGTCGATTTGCAGTCTGTGGACTCCGGCTATTTCACTACTCAACGCCTAGCTCACATCAACCAATCACTACAGGAGCTAAAACCTAGAGTGGAACAGCTTGATCCCAGCATCATCGACTTAACGCCAACCATTCAGGAACTGGAAGCTTTGGAACAAGATTCGGAAAATATGAAACGTAAAGTATGTAGTACCGGCTAAAATATAGATTAATACTTGGAGAAGTCAACAGTGAGCACCAGTATCACACTGAACCTACCACTTTTAGGCAAACTATTCAACAAACAACAGCAAGGACTTGTCAACAGAAGCATACGATATCAGGGAAGAGGCACTGCAGGTACTGGATGTCATCAGGGAAGCAGCACTGCAGGTTACAGAAGCTATCGAGAATGTAGAATTCCTATCTGAAAGCTTAATTGCAGGAGAAGGTAGAGAGAGAGAGTTTAACTTGTACAATTTAATGTTTACTGCATTACTAACTTGTAGGGCCCAAAATTGACGCGGCTTTGCAGCAAGCTGAGCTTATATTACAGCAAATAAAGCCATACAACGTCACTGGGAAGGAGGTGGAAGCTAGTAAGCAGCTTTCTAAAGCAGTCGAATTGCTACACAGCTTAGAGGTTTTCAAAAGGCCAGTGGACGACTTAAACGTCGAGTTTAATGCCGTCAAAAGTGATTTGAAGTCATTCAACAACAAAATCGATGATTTGTATAATCACACCCAATATTCTCTAAGTAAGGCTGTAGAAGCTGAAGCATACCATAACAAGAGCGGGTAAGTATTGTCAATAGTGTGAGAGTTGTTTAAATTGGACCTCATGAGCTAAGACTGATTTTTTGTTATGGTCGATAAAGTGTAAACATACAACAGCTTATTGCACCTTCAGGTGTTTTTAGATAAAGAACCTCAAGCATCAAACTCAAAGGCATGCATGAAAGAAATTATCAATTGTAAAACTTCTTAAAAAATCCCGAGTAGAGTAAATGATAATCTTGCAATTTCTTTAATTAAAAAGAATCAGCATTCAAAGGTAAGTGAAGAAGAACAGACCTAGGGCTTGAGTAAATAAAACTCTACAGACTCAACAGGAAGATAAACGTGCCCAAGCAGATAAACCGAAGATCTAATAGTTCTTCTAGTTTTGCTATACTAATGAATTTTCTATCACCAACCACTTACACCATAGATGTTATTACAAAGAGATTGCAGGTGTTTATTTTTACATTAATGATGTGCTCTTAAGCTAAACATGATCTAGCCCAATCAAGACTAGTAACAAGGACTTAATTAATGTAACACCTTCAAACATCTCAGCTCTAGCTTCAATTCAAAAAGAAGTCATTAAATTTATTGTTAAAGTAGCTATTTCAAAAAAGTTAATGATAACAAATGAAAAAGCATACTGTTAGATGGTTGTATAAATTTGATTTTTTTCACCTAAAAACAAATATCCGCAGATTAATAATAAATAACATTTATTCAAGTTCTTACATACTTCTGATATTTATTCAATGTGCATACAGATTTTATCTACAGGAAACTGCATTTCCTCTATTTCCGTCCATATGCTTCGCTAAGATAAATTTTACATTTCAATGTCTTGAAACGATGAGCACTGGTAAAAAGTTCGTCCTTAAATCTATAAAGCGAAATGCAACAGCTCATTGTACAAAATAAATACGTCACTAGCAGGACAACAAAGAGTAGACATCGTCTTACTATTTTATCACAAAGTGTACTACACACGTAGCCTCTCTTCAAGTTTTTACTCCACGTGCTTTAAGTTCCTCCTTCAGTTTCCACTGGACAAGTTCCATGCAGGTAAGCGCGTCCTCGGCGCTGTCGTGCCCGCTGATGTCGTTCTGGATAATCTTCTTCAGGTACTCCCTGGCCAAGTCCCGCAAAGCACGCTTGTGCGGCAGACCAAACTTGTGCGGAAACAGCACCGACGTGTCGATGATCGTGCTGTGGATGATTTTAAGTGCCTTCATGTCCGACTCCAAGCTGTGTCCTATCAAAATTGTATTCGAGTTGCACAGATGCAGAATGTTAGCTTGCACCTGGAGAATGCTAGTGGCAGTGCGGTTCATTTGTTCCTCTGTGATGCCCGAAAACCGAGTATTATAGTCCACGATCGAGTTTAGCGGCTTCACTAAGCTCTCATACACAGTTTTGCACTCCGAATTCACCACTGTGACTCTGAGTTAGCTCCAAGCCTTTCGTAGTGTAGCACATCTCACAGTCCAACGCAAACACCTCGAAGCTGCGGGAGTCGCCCTCAAACTCCGGCGGCATCGTAGTTTGATACCCTTCAACTTCACTATCGCCCGAGTTGATAACTTCACACACATGAGTCGCTGAAGTGGCACATCCAGTTTCTTCGCTGCTTTTACAGCATAAATAAATGCTTTCACCTCTTAAAGTTCGCTTTTTTAGGGGATGGTACAAACACTCTTCGTCATACAACGCAAAGCCCTTATCATCAACTTTGTACACTTTTGAACAACGGCAGCACACGCGATCGTTTTCCAGAAGGTAGCCTTTGGGGGCCGATCGTTGCGGCTTGATGACGGCATGTCCAGGTGCGCTTCCTTCTCGCGGAAATCCATGCAAGACAAGTTCATCATCAGTAAGAATATAGCGTTTGATGTTCTCATAGAACTTGCGGCCTTGAGTCTCACAAACACTGCTCTTGGCAGCATCAAGTGCCTCTCCAGGGAGCACTGGGCCAAGGCCAGCCGCCTCGCGCTCCTGCAGCTGCTTGCGAAGCCGATTAATAGCTAACATGGCAGAATTGCGATAAGTAGTGAGCGCCGAGCAACGCTCATAACATCGGTACTCCTCGGCCTGCGCCCGTTGCTGAGCTTCTTCTTTACTAAAGTACAGTTTCGAACATTCCTCGACTATCATGGTCAGGTAACGAGAACGCACATTCACTGGAAGTTTGGAGTGTTCCATTTCTAAAACATCTGGGACATCCACAAAAGGCGTCGTCTCGGAGACATGGGCAATTCGCTTCGCCCCTTTTATCAGAGTTTGAGAAGTAGTTTTTGCAACCGCACTGACTGTGCGCATCTTAGCCATCTCTTCGATCTTCGCTTTTTCCTTCTGGATCGAATAAACGTTCTGCACCGGCGCTATTCTGCGTGGTTTTGTGGATTTGCCACTGATGATGTCGTCAACTAAAGAAACTGATGTGGAAGGTTTAGGCACCGACAATGAGTGATGCACTTTCTTTTGCAGCTTTTTATTGTCTTCTGACGGAATATCTGAAGAAGGCCTCTTCAAAAAAGTGTACTTATCAACTTCTTTTGCTATATTGTTCTGTTCATTACTAGAATGTGCTGCTCGTGCAGCCTTCAAGCGATTCATCATAACTTGAGCCGCACTAGGAACTTGTTTTGGTTTATTGAATAATACCTTGGTGTTACTCTGGGAAGCATTTTGGTGGGCCACTCTTTTTTTGCCGAATGAAAATGTGTTGTCCTCCCCTAAATTTGATTCAGCTTGACTTTGCTTTATTAAATTAGGACATATCTGTGGTTCAGTCGGTTTATATTCCGTAAAAATTTTGTAACATTCTTCTAAGGTATTCTCTTCCAAGTCTGAATCGTCCATGTAAGTTTGCGAATCCATGTCATGATTGCTGTAATAATTCCTTTCCTGATCACTCAAATCTGTTTCAACACTAACTTTGTCGTTATCACTACTCTCACGTTTCTTTTTTTCACCATCCTTTTTGTCCTTGTCCTGTACCACCTTCATTTTGCTTTTATGTCTATGCCTTTCTCTACTTTCTGAACTATCCTTACGTTTAGAGTCATGCTTGCTTTTGGTTTCGTGCTTTTTATCTTTTGTTTCAGTTTTGCTCCTATCACTTTTACTGTGTTTTTTCTTATCATCACATTTGCTGTCGCTTCTCTTCTTATCTTTTTTATTGGACTCTGAGTGTTTGTGATCTTTTCTATGTTTAGATTCAGACTTATGGGTACTACATTTATGGGATTCCGACTTGGATTTACCACTACTCTTGCTACTGCTACTTTTTGAATGGTTTATTTTGCCATTATATTTATCACTATTATTCGCATTCAGTTCATGGCCTTTATCACCGTTACTGCAATTCTTACCCTTAACAGATTCAATGAGTTTTGGATTTGCATCTCTTTGTGTTCCTTCCGTTTCATCGACTTGCTTCTTGTCTTGCTCCGATTCCGTTAGACCTGCATCCTTCATAACATCATCTATCATGTTAAACTCGGTTTCCAGGTCGTCAAAGTTAATATCCGAGGCATCGTTGCAGTCAGACTTGTCGCTATCGCTCTGCTTGGGCGCCGGCTTATCGTCGGCAGCCTTCGCCTTTCCTGTCGATAGCACGCTCAGCGGCGTCGGCTTGTAGGTGGGCTTGTCGCCGCCAAGGCTGTAAGGGGGCAGAGGCCGAAAGCTCGCGCGGTCGGGACGCACCGCCAAGTCGGGCACATAGCTGATGGGGATGTGGTTCCTGGCATTCGCGAGCTGACTCTTGGGCGTCGGTTTGTAGGTAGGCACCTCCGCGGCGGCGGCTGGTGTGGCCTCGGTCGGCTCTTGGCTCTTCTTGCGGTGCCTGAAATGACAGTACGGCCTCTTGCAAGAACTGTCGTAGTACGGGCAGTCTATGTTCTTGAAAAACCCCGTGGCCGGCAGCATCGCGCGGGTTTCGCACAATTCTAGGCGGGCGATCGTTTAACTGGAACACGCAGTCTAAACCACCGTTCACATAACCTCACCCTTTGACGGCTGACAGAAATAAACAAGCGCGCGCCAGCCCATAGGCGGCGCACCAATTTTCACAGAGGGTTCACATATATTTGCATTTATTAAATTTAAAATCTACCAGATTCTACTTACCATTACAAAAACTCTAAAAAATATAAATTAATTTATATTATATTATTAATAATTATAGTAACCACATTAAGATAAACTCATATACGAGAAATATTTGAAAAGTAATCAGCCTATATCTAATATAAAAGGATTGTTCTAGGAAAATAACACATTAGGTTTTTTTTATCTAGTTCCCTCTAGGTAAAGAAAGTTTTGCGGTAATCCTCAATCTACACATGGAACTTCATTAAAAATTTTAATGAAAACTTGGTTTCCGAATCGAAATGATGAACCGATGTTTCGTCGTATTGACTAGACTATCGAAAAAATGTTCAACTGCACTTTCTGTCTGTAACTTTAGTTTAATATTATAATTCCTTCCAGATAAGCTTGACATTTCTTAAATGCTCTTCTTAACATAATAAATAATATGGATTGTGTAGAACAATCCAGACGTAGGTTTAATTTCCAGTCATAGTATGCCTAACTGGTCAATGGATATTTCATGCATTTCGTTGTTGATTTTAGAAAAGACAGGGTCATGAAGAAATTTGAAACAATCAACAGCCAACGCCAAGAAATGGAAAACAACCTGAAGGACTCCGAAGTGATGCTGGTCAACGCATCACAGTACCTGGAGAAAGCCCAGGCAGCTTACACAAAGATAGAAGGAGACCCGGAGTCTTTAGAGAAGGAAAACGACCGGTTGAACGACACAGTGGAGCACCACTTCAAGGAGCTGGCCGTCATTGAGGATCTGATCCCGCAGGTGCAGGACCACGCCGAAAACCTGTCGCTGCAGGCCCAGGAGCTGGACAACCTGTTCAGCGAGACCCGCAACATCTCCACCGTGAAGGTCGAGAAGGCCTACGCCAACATCGTGGAAGCCGTGAAGAACGCCCGAGAGGCGGCTATATCTGGCATCTCGGCGGCGAGCAACGCCGCCACGCTGCTCTCGGAAGTCGCGGAGAGCGCTGGAAGCTCCAAGGAGTTGTCCGAGCAGTTGCTCCAGGAAGCGAAGGCCACGGGGAACCAGACCGCCAATAACTTGCAGCCCCGCCTCAGCGCGGCCAAGGCGAAGTCGCGGCCGGTGCGGTCGCTGCACCAGGAAAATCAGGAGAAGCTGACCAGCATCGAAAACTTCCTCAAGCACCCTCACACGCACTCGCTGGACGAGAAGCTGGTGAACGCGGCCAAAATCGCCACTAAGGCCGACGAGCTGGCGGTGTCCACGCTGGACACGGTGGACAATAACTTCCAGGACAGACAGGAGAAGACAAAGTTGGCCGAGCACTTGCCGAACAAGTTGGACGACGCCAAGAGGAACATTAGCCAAGCCGAGAAGCAAATCAAGATGGTGAACGAGCAGCTGCCCGAGATCCTGCAGGATGTCGAGGAGCTGCCCGTGAAGCAACAAAGGGTGCGTCGGCTAGCTTCCGGCCTGGAAGAGAAGATCAAATTCCTCAACCAGCAAATCGCGCTCGCCAGAGATGTGGCGAATAGGATCAAGGTCGGGGTGAAGTTCTTCCGGAACACGACGCTGGAATTACGCAATCCCCCGAATCTGAATGACCTCAGCACATCGACTTATGTGTCAGGATACTTCAGAACCAATGACACGAACGGGCTGCTGCTGTATTTAGGAAACGTTCCCGGAACAAACTTGCGCAGAACCAACTCTGTGAGACATAGTTTGGATAATCTGTGAACTCAGACTCATTTATGAATTTTTCAGGACGACTACATGGCCTTGGAAATCGAGAACGGCTACCTAGTGCT
Source organism: Sinelater perroti (assembly GCA_036346155.1). Taxonomy (NCBI): domain Eukaryota; kingdom Metazoa; phylum Arthropoda; class Insecta; order Coleoptera; family Elateridae; genus Sinelater; species Sinelater perroti. Next base: position 2,121,661 of record JARFIY010000008.1, read on the forward strand.
TACTTTAGATGTGGGCAACGGCCCGCAGCGCGTGGTACATAATAAGTACTTAGCTGATGATACCTGGTACCAGTTCGTTATTGAAAGGTAGGCACAAACAGACATAAATGTAGGTGTTTCAAAACATGTCTCACAGGACGGCTCACAATGCGAAACTAACAGTGAAGGAGGAGCTCCCGGGAGGAAAAGAGAAACTGCACACCATCGGCGAAGAACTGCACGGTTACAACACGATCTTTAATTTGGATAAGAATCAATCGAAGCTGTTTGTGGGCGGATACCCGCCGCAATTCCCTATGCAAAGTCAGGTGCAACAAAACTCATTTGACGGTGAAATGGAGGAATTGGTGATCGGAGATATCCCAGTCTCGCTTTGGAATTTCAACGAAGGCAACGACAACAACCACGGGGCCAGTAGAAGGTGAGAAACCACCAATTAATTATAGGGTTACACCTAGAAATGTTTTAGAGATAAATTGGTGATTCTGCAACCAAGCACTGGGTACAGGTTCAATGGGAATGGGTATGCAATAATCGATGCCCGATCGTTCTCTTTGCGAACCAGAGCCGATATACAGCTCACTTTCAAAACGTTCGCACCTAACGGCTTACTATTTCTCATACATGGAGAAACTGGTAAAACATTCATTTCTTTGGAGCTGCGTGACGGTAGAGTTCTGTACCAGGTACTTTCGCTACTGATTTATGTTCAAGTATGACATTAACTCTGTTTCTAGTATAATTTGGGAGGAGACACAAAATTATGGTATACATCTAAAGTTTACAATGATGGAAAGTGGCACACGATTGAAGCGAGTCGACAAGGAGCTAAAGGAAGGTTCATTGTGGACAACGAGGAGATACCAGATACCACAAAACCAATTTCTGGCAACGCCATTAATCCGTTTGAAACATTCTTCTTTGGTGGCTATCCTCAGCAACATAACATCAAAGATGTCACTAATGTTGACTTTGACGGCTGCATTGATAATGTCACGATCATGGGTAACCCAGTCGACTTAAGCCAGAACGTAAAGGCATATGGTGTCGTGCCCGGCTGTCCAACAAAGGTAATCACACACTTTATGATTAGAATAAATTAGTGTGACCTTTTGGTGAAGTTTGCTAGGTTAATATCTTTCTCCGAAAACAATGCTGGCTACATAAAGAGTGATAACTTCTCCTCGGGAGACCTTTTCCAAATGAATCTTAAGTTTAAGACAAAGACCAAGGAGGGCTTGCTGCTGTTTGCCACAGATAAATTCGGGAACGAAGGCGTCTCGCTGGCCATCGTAGGTGGGCGGCTAGTTCTAATAAGTCAGAAGATTCAACTGGAAACCGATGATACCAACTACAACGACAATGACTGGCATGTGGTTACCATCACCCATAACGTTTCGACGTTGCGGCTCGACATTGACGATTACGTGCACAAAGTGTAAGTGCCCTTGTTCATATAGCAGTTCATAATATTAACTTCAACTTCTGTTTAAGAACCGACTCGCCTCCACCGCCAATGCGCGTCATGTATGGAGAGATTTACTTTGGCGGGCTGCCGCTTAATTACACAGCTAAAAAGGGAATGGTCGCCACAACCAAAAACTTCGCAGGGTGCATAGTTGATGCCAGCAGAAATGGGGCCCTCATCAATTTTGCGAGCTTCGCCGATAAACAAGGGGAGTATCTGGGTAAGTGTGTTTTGGATGAACTAATCGACAGCAGCACAAATGTGCACGCAGTCCCATCCTTGCCCCCATTCGCGAAATTGAGTTGGTTACCACCCAAGCGCCCGAGGTTAAAACCACAGAGTCGTATGAAGCAGGTGAGTTTCCAAGTTAAGTGTGCTACATTTTAATACAACTCGTTAATAGGAATACCAAAAAGAGGAGATGGAGGCAGAGAGGCAAAAGCTGCCACTACTTCGACACCAAAAGCACAACGTTTACCAGTCACTACGAAACCTCCACCTTCGCAACCATCTTGCCTCTTACCCATGACGCCTGCTGTAGATATTCACGGTCCGACAAGATCATACAAATATGGTATGGATTTTGAAAATCAGAATTAAAAATATATTAGCATTGCCTAAATCGCCCCCCCCCCCACCTCAAAATGTGGAAGCAGTCCTTGTATTGAAATCTTTTTTGCTTTTACTCCCTTCCCCACTTCTTTTCATGCTTCTCTAATAGGCTAAACTGTTCTCATTGTTATCATTATTGATATCAAATTACATGCTTTAGGAATGGAAAGACACAGTCGCTCAGAGTACAGCACTTCAAGAGGTAAATTCCGTAAGCAATTTGATTTCACCTTGGAGTTCAAAACAATGGCACCAGATGGCATACTTTTCTACGTAACTAATCCTGGTGACTCACAGTACGTGGCAATCTTCCTGCAAGATGGACATGTAAGTATAGCGCTTGAACGACAAACATTTTGATTTTCTCTACTATTATTCTTAATAGGTTATTTATACCTTCAATGGTGGGTCAGGAGCTGCCGTTCTCAAATCGAACCAAACCTATAATGACGGAAACTGGCATTACTTAAACGTCAGCCGCAACAGATCTGACGGAAAACTCATCATCGATGAGAACCTCGTGGCAGAGGGGCACACGCCGAAAAGCACAGAAATCATTCAACTGTACCCGCCCTACTACATTGGGGGCATTCCCTCAAATAAACTCCACCAAGTCCTTGCCAACTTGGTGAGCAGCAAACTGTAAGCACCGCCACCATGCCAATTGCAATCTGCTCTTTCAGAACACAACTGCGGCGTTCGACGGATGCGTGAACAACTTCCGCATGAACGGCTACGCCATGGACGACCCCACCAACACCGGCGTAATGCGGTGTGTGGAGAACGTGGAGCCCGGCACCTTCTTCGGCGTGGAAGGAGGGTACATGAAGCTGAAGGAGAAGTTCAAGGTCGGCCCCGAAATAGACATCAAAATGGAGATCAAGCCCAGGAACATCTCGGGCTTGCTGGTGTCCGTGCACGGAAGGAAGGACTACCTCGTGCTCGAGCTGATAAATGGCGTGATCAGGCTGACGGTCGAAAACGGCAGGGGCGCCATTTACACCGAGTTTCGCCCGGACAAGCCCCACTACTTCTGCGACGGGCAATGGCACAACATTCAAGGTAAGCGGGTAAGGTGTTGGCGAATCTGCAGCACTGATCGTTCGTTTCATTTCAGCTGTAAAGTCGAAGAACGTCGTGACGCTTTCCGTCGACAGCACCTTCACCGATCCGGGGGTGGGCGACTACCGATCGCAGTCTACAGACACGGGCGGCGCCCTCTTCTTGGGCGGGCACAGGCTCATCCACAGAGCTCGCGGCTTATCGACGCGAAGCCCGTACGTAGGCTGCATCAGGGATGTTCAGATCAACAACAATCCCATCAAACTGGTGCAAGAAATGGCCGAGGGCCACATCACAGTGGGATCTTGTCCAACTGTTTAATATTGAGGTCCCAACAGGAATTTTTTTAGGGATTTGTATGATTAGATGTTTTAAAAGACTTTGTATTACCCTATAAGGAATAAATAAGTGTATTATGGCAATTTTTGATTCTTTGGTTTAAAATCTTGCTTCCATTTCATATATTTTTCTTGACGATACAAAGAAATTTGTTTAGCCAAACATAAACTGTCTAAGAGTACTTAACATTCTTCCAGAGTACGGCAAAAGAAAACAAGGTGACCTTGAAAGGACTGAAAAAATAAAAATGCTGATCGGCTTGCAAGAGGGTGTTAAATTAAAGCTGCTCAGGACAGAATTTAGTTGAGAAGAAAAAACTTCACGCTGGACTAAAACTCATTTGAAAAGATTTGTCATTTTTTTCGTCCTGTAATGGCTATCGAGGTTTCTTTCTAATAAAACGGAAAAGCTGAGAAAGATATACCCCAATCATGTCTAAAAGACATCCTATAGCCCAGCCACTTTGGGAAGACAATTATGGAAAGAGGAAATAGCTGATGCTTTTAGAACGCTATGCTTGTCTTGGGTTGGTTCATGTAATAAAATTATCAAATCACAGTGGTGGCACAACTAAGATGATCTGTGCTATTTAATAAATATAGACAAAAGTAAGTCATTTCCTGCCCTTTCCCCTTTCCCTTTCTATATTGTTAATAATTCAGGTGTATCAAAAATTAATGTGGAGGAAGCACAGAAGTTTTTATTTATTTGGTTCGGATTGTTTTTTTCTACACTTTATTTGATTCTATTACTCAACTTTTCTCTAATTTTCCTATTGCTTTTCGCACTTCATCCTTTTCGAAAGAACACTTTCGTTCATGCTACTTGTTTCATCTTGTCTCTGTTCAGTTACTTCTTCATGATGATCTTTTGACTATGTTATCCATTGCAGTTTTCAAATAAATTAGCATAATGGCAGACAGTTTTGACCCAAGCCTTACATTTATTTCTAAATATCAAATTATGAAGGAAGAATGCAGCTATTAAGTCCAAGTACTGAAGCAATTCCTAAACTTCATTACTTGTACTAAGAAGGTAATCTTACAAACTCTGCAATAAGGCCTACAAAATTCGGGCATTACCAGATAGTGGATCACCAACTATGTACTTGTTGGATTGGGCTGCAAACGAATTGGAGCTAAGGCTCATAATAAAGGAGTGGGGTGGGATTTTGAACTTCCTTCAGAATGAGAAATTATCCTAATATCCAGAATTTGAACTTAGGGGAGCTACTCTACTGCAGAAACACTTGAAAATCCAATAAATCCTTAAAGAATTAAAAAAGTTATTTAGAAATGAGCGTCTTCAAAAACTGGCAAAACAGAAGAGCGAATGGGCAAAGTGGTACAGAATTGAGGTGGCCATTAAACCAGCACTAAAAAATTGGTTTGTAGACGAGATAAAATTGCATTGGAAATGATGGAAGAATATTTCTACAAGTTCATGATTCATTGAATACATCAAGTTCCCAAATTGACGCCTTATACTGTAGGGGACTTATCAAAGCTCCAGTAAGCTTCCAGGACAAGTTTCTGAATTGCTGGAATAATTTAAACAATTTATCATTGCTAAACCTTTTTGAGAACCTCTTTCTCAAACTTAGAAATGGAAAAGAAAAAGGCAATTTTAAGTGTAATTGTCAAAGTTATTTTAGATTATTAAAGACACAAGATTAAGCGAACTGCTGAATTCCTATGCGTTACCACACATTAGATACAACGGGGACTTCGTATTTACTAGTCACATTATTAAATATAATTGAATATGTTGGATGGATGAAAATCCACATTTTATACTTCACCTCTCCATAGCCCAACGTTACCACGTGGTGTTGGTACTCGTATGCTCAAATTTTTCTCCTCTAGATCATGCACAAGTCCGCAGTCTGTTAGTATACTCCTCTATTGCCACAGAAACGGTTTCAATAGGAAAATTACACCATTTTTTCTTAAAGAGCTTGTTCAAGGCATCCACATTTGCGTGAAGAGTGACACATCTTCAGCTTTATTTTATGGGATAGGGCACAATCCAAGTGATCTGGTGAATTGTCCATTAACCACTTCATGTGTGGAGTCCTACTAAAGTTTTGGCGTGTAGTTTTCTAAGATATCATTGATGGAATTTCGGTCTTAAACTGTGGATCTTGGACGAACAAAAACGAGCTTGCTTTGCTTCGCCCATCCAGGTTACACCACGCCACACAAAACTATAACATACCTAGTTTCTTCTAGTAACTTTCTAAATTTTTTTGGTATTCTTTTATGCGATTATGAGTACACCTCGTCATTTTGCAGGTTAAACCTTCTCTTTCACCGTAAAAATTTCTTATGTAACAAAATCCTCCTCGGTGTACCTTCCTAGTATATTTAGGCGTGTGCTACACTTTAATGCCTTTAGTCCTCCTCGAGAGCCTTTTGAACAGTTCCTCCAGACATCTTCACCTGAATAAAACTTCTTCAGATTACAACGCGAATTATGTTTACTTCTTGGTTTACCACTATGCTTACTGTCATCTACAGTTTCAGTGTCCATGTTGATCACATCCTAGGCAGTTCTCTTTCCAAGCGGTCAAAGGTTTCGCAAGGCTTTTTCCCACTGTTGAATTGTATCTCGATTCTTGGAAACAAGTCTGCGGTCGTTTTGCACATCATCGTGTGGGAAAATTTATTAGTATACTAAGCAAATAGCTCAACGCTGGCCAGCTTTTATTCGTCATTAGCAGACTCCCAATAATCCAAGGTGTCATATACCTCTTGGAAAGGCAGTCAAATTTATGTTATAGCTTTTGGTGAGGCGGGTGACAGATCGATCCTAGACATACCATTTAGAGAGCAGGCTTCTTTAACCCTCTAAATTATCTCATCAACATTGAATCAATTAACTAATATATGCTCAAGGCTTCTTGGCGTACTACAGACCACCTTATTAACTGGCTCCCAAGAAAGCCACAACTTCGACTAGCCCTAGTAATATTTATTGCGGAGAATGATTAATACAGCTGCCTCAGTTTACAACTGTAATAGACAAATACACATCAAAAGGATTTTAAACCCATTACAACTTGTCGGTGACGGTTACAAAAAATCAAATTGTAATTTTAAACATTTATTATATTCAAAGACTACATCTAATAATCTCTAACCGATTATTACAAACACAAGTACATATATATTCAGGAATATACTAAAACAACTAAACTAAATAAAATCTCATAACTTTAGTAACAAAGGGAGTGGAATAGAAAGTCCGGCAATAAAAACGTTCAATGGTAAAAAGATGATTAATGTACAGCAATATTGATACTTTGGCTACTTGATGAGTTAGCGACAACTCCTTTTTAGAATTGTGTTGTAGAAAAAAGTTACAATTTAACCCCCCTACAATATGAAATAAACGTGAAAAAGACTTTATGCTGATTAGGCTAGTCGGTATTGCAGGGCAATGGTGTTAATAGAATGAGTGCCGCATTACATCACAGCAGCCAAGCAAATTATTTAAATCGTAATTTTCTTACTAGTGTAATCCAAAACTGATTCTATGTATTTTGGTGGTACACATCTTCCCAAGAGAGTTGAATAGGAGGATAAATTTTAAGAAATATAATAATAAACTCAACTTAAGTCGTTAGGTTTAAAATGATGTTTTTTTAAGTACTTCACTTATAGGTAGCGCTAACTAAATTTTGATTATGAATTGAACTACCGAACTACTTATTGAACTGCGTAAAATAAACTGTTAGTTGTTGAACATGAAGATGAGACATGTAGGTACGCCGCCACAACAATAATCACAAACACTGGTACTAACATCTAACATTTACATTACAAATGCGCGACCAACATATCAAATTAAAGAAAAGGCCGCCTTAGAAATTCTAAAAAAGTCCCTTAACCAATCCACTTCCCTTGCCTAAACGCGTCTCGGAACATAAGTACCGAGGCTACAAAAAATTCTCCAGAAAATACCACAACGTCTTAAAAGTAAAATAATTGCTCCCTTGAACTGTGGAACTTCATGTGCTATGGACACCTAAAACAAAGTGTGAGTTGTTCAAAGTAGGTTATGACACTTTTGCTGGGGATAAGATTGGGTAAAAATTTCAGGATCACCACACAGATGTAGCTCACCACGACACTAGATGTCTACTATGTATACAGTGAGCCACATCAAACTCGTGTGTAACACATGCGGAGGAAGGGCGAAAGGAACGGAAAGGCAGAGTAAAGATAAAGTGAGCTAAACTGAGTCACATTTATTTTTACAGATCAGCTTAGACTAATTTAAATTACAAATTCTCTATCATCACCAATGACTTTAATATTACCCAATTTGTATGTCTCATAAGAGCTCCTTTTGAAACTCTGTAAAGCAATTGTATAAAAATTCCAAAATGAGCTGCAGAATGTAGCAGTAGTAAAAACAAAGTCTATTATGCTTGGAATTACTTCGTTTAGATAGCATTTGAAGTACATAAACTCAAAACTTTCCAAAAGAAATCTAAAATTAGACTACAATTTTGTGTGTGATAGGGAGGATGATTTTAACTAACTGCTGCAAACCATAATGTGACAACAGCAATAAAAAAAAAATCACCGATATATATAATAAGTGTCTGTTCTTGAACCATGTGCGTCATTTTATATGGTGAAGTTCTAAGCACAAAAATTTAAATAAGACCAAAACTCTTTAACTGGAATGCAAGATCATAGTTATTAATTTTTACTTGGACAGAATGCTACCATCATTTTAAGATAGCAGCAGCTAAGGCAATCAGCCATACTGTGCATGCACCACTGATTAAGATTATTCATTCTTCCACTGTCAGTCGTTCATTCAGAACTATGTGGCCAGTAATGTACATGTACTACTTTACTGGTGCCACCCTACTTTTGGGCATTGCAACGGCTGCATCCATATTACCACTTTATTCATGATCCAATCCCACTTCAGTTTTTGAAGATTAAACGTAAAAATGAACACTAAAAATTTTTCCCAAAGCTTCTATCAAATTGCCATCGCATTAAAGTACATGCAAGAATCAAAATATTCTTTTTGACTATTACTAATAGAGTAAGATTAAAGGAACTACAACCTTCATGATTGTTGGTCTAAACACATCTCTTCTGCTACATTTCATTGGGGTAAAAAGCAAATTACAATTGTAAGTGCATGTATTAGGCCAACCAGCATCAGCAGCAGGAACAAAAAACATAACTGCTATTACCAAACCACGCAATTCCTTTCATGCACAGCAAATTATAGTTATCAGTTAAATTTCTTACCTTACTGGTCTTTAGCGCACAAGTTCAGAAATGACTCGCGACAGGTCACCGTTGTAGCGGACGAGCAGAGTCATGTTTCTCTCATGGTCCCAAAACCCCATATCAGAAAGAACGTGCAGTGCCATATCATAAGAGTGTGGAGGATTGCCGGAATTCCAAGAGTCCTGTGGCCAATGGGGCTGTAATAAAATAAGTGTCAACAAAATAGTCGAAAAACAAAAGTCTCATTCACTAACCTGCTGCTGTGTCGGCTGAGGAGAGAACATATTCAGCACAGAGCGGGCTGTGTTAACAGCCGAAGAGGCAACGTTTACAGCGCCAGTAACCAAAGCGTTTGGAAGCGCAGGAGTTTCTAGCTTTTTAGCAGTAGTAGTTTGTTTATCCAAAAGTTTTTTATCAGGGGGGAATGGCGAGTGCATAGCCGGTAATTGGGCATTGTTGTAGCTTCTCCCCTTCTCAGCCTGACATCCATTAAAGGAACCAGACAAAGACTGCAAATGCACTGGCGACGCTTGTGGCTGATAATAAGATCGATTGTTGTTTTCCTTTGTTTGAACAGGTCGGATTTTAGGATTTTTAAAATTTGGCCACGGTCCCTGATAAGCTCCTCCTTTCATATTTGAACAGGGTGCTCGATATTGGGGCTCTTCATAAGCTGCTCCTTTCATATTTGCATAGGGTGCTCGATACTGGGGCTCCTGATAAGCTCCTCCTTTCATATTTGAATAAGGCGCTCGATACTGGGGCTCCTGATAAGCTCCTCCTTTCATATTTGAATAAGGCGTTTGATAGTGGGGCTCCTGATAGGTATAATAATTAGATCTGCTGGAATTTTGAGAAAGTGGAATTACTGGAGCCATGATGGGATACGAGGGTAGTGCTCCCATAACAGGCATATTCGAGTAGCCATAGCTCATGCCAAAAAGATTCTTGGAAGGATAACCAGACGACCATGCTGAGTTACAAGGGTTCATGTAAAGATAGTTGGATGGACAGAACATTCCCTGATTACTAGACTGAACTTCTTTCTGCGACGCATGTTGGTCACCCTGTTGCTGTTCAGGAGCTTTTACATTAGTAGGAACAGCAGTCTCTGAGGGGTAAACCACTTCAAAGCCCGGACAATTTGATGGAAATACAAATAGGCGTGATTTGCTCATCGTGTTAGTTTTTGTAAGGCTTTCACTATTTGATGCATTGGTTGGTGATGCAGCATCTCCTTGTTCGGAATCGGCAGAATCAAAACCACTAGAGGCAGGATTGTGATCAAATTTAAGCTGGTCTTCGGAATCATCAGGAACATCCTCAATTTCTACTTTACTTTTAGATACGTCTAAGAGACTTCCTGCAGATGACACATTCAGTGTGTGATTGGGACTTGGTGCATCTTCAGCAGTCTCGAGGTAATCTGGCCGTAATAAATATTTCGGCACAGAAAACTTTTTACCGTCAACTGTTATATATGCGAAACCACTGCAATCCCTATTTTCAGGAACAATACAGTCATTAATCTTCTCGTTTTTTACAAAACTGATTAAAATGTCCTCATCACCTGTTGCCTCTAGTTCTATGCCACCACAATCAGATTCATATGAATTTGGAATAGCCTCTGCTGCTTTAGTTTCAGACTCTAAAGAGTCCATTGGTACCACAACGAAATCGTCCCCAGGTGGTGATCGCGTTGAGTTGCTATCAGCAAGCGATATAATGCTTTGATTATCGCAATCCAAGCTACAAACAGAAATAGAGGCAGCTGGTCCATCACAAATCTTTAGTTGCTCCATTTCAATATTTAAGCATTTCTTCGAAGCATCATCACAAGGCATATCTGATATGTACTTGGACTCATAAGTATTCTCATCGCAAACAGCATCCTGATTATAATTGTCTGTGGTTAGATTCTTCGTGGTGGGTGAGCTACAGGAATTCATAGTGCACAGTGCCTCGTCCAACTTTTTTTGGTTATTCGAATACAAAGAGATTGGTGTTGCCAGCGAACTTTCTACATTTACCACACAACCGAGCCAGTGGCCGAATCTACGCCCTTTATGATGGAAATGCCAGTAACACTCATACCGGCCTGCCTTATCTGAAAAGAAAAAAAGCTGTTAATTGTGAGATATTTTGTATTATATTCCAAATATGTAACAGCAAGCAATCCAATTGGGATAGTCACGTTTTAGAACAGAGAATTGTTAATACCATGCCTCCTCATATTGTAACATGGTTCCATTAACCATTCGGCCGGAATTGAACACAAAGTATAGATGCTTAAAAACATTCCCAGTTAGACCCTTTTATAAAGAAATGACCACCATTAAACAAAAGGTCATTCAAGACTTTGGTGAAGCTAGTAATGGTCTGCTGCTCATGCTTTAATCAAAGTATTTTTCCAACAATGCTTGCTGGAATGAAAACGTCAATTTGGACACTTGCACTTTATAGTGCAACCCAATTTTTAAGCGAATACGTTTCTTATTACTGCTGGAAAGCTGGCATCAACACAAGGAATAAGAAATAGATTTCGTTATACGAGTCTATATGCGCCATAAATCAAAAAAAGGCATATAAAAATAATAACTAACCACGATCAATGATTATTGACAAATCTGGATTTATTTTCTAGCCGGTAATAAAGTATTTTGTTGATCAGGTATAAAATCTGGAACACAGAATAACTGACAATTTGTTCAAGAGAGACCATACATTATATAAAGATAGCAGACTGCAAACAAATGTTTTTCCCATGCAATAATGATAGAACAATCTATTTAAACAAATTTTCCCCATGGTAATCCTCATGAAATGTATGCAGGATACACCCAGGCAATTGCCAAATTTTCTTTATCAGCAATGTATGTCAAAAGAGCCTACAAAATAATTTACACTTACCGGGAATTTCCAGATCAACAGCAATCTTTCCTTTTGCACTTGGCACCAAGTGGGGGCATTTGACTATTTTTTCTACGGGTTTCAGGGTTTCCGAACCCCAAGCATAATGCAGCTCGGTCTGCAACATATCTCTCTATTAGTAAGCTGAAACAACTGCAAAACAAAGAGCTCACATCATCTGTCCAATCGGTTTCGCCGGAGTTGACAATCTCCCACTCCTGATGATATGTTACACCTCCAGGCAGGTTAACTGTAATCAAATCCCGGCGGGCTATAGAAAAAGCGTCCATCAGTGGGTCCGGGTTGTATATCCAAAGGTCACTGCCTATTTGCCCCAAGCCATCCGCATTGTATTGTGATAGTGCAATCTTCTTTTCTTTAACCTTCAACGTTTTCTGTTCTAGCTTTTCAATCTTAAAATCCAATTTTCGTTGAATCTTTCTGTATCAAACGGAAACAGCATATTATATGTAATGTATATGCCAATTAAGTTTTAAATTCACTACAATATTAATAGTAATATTAAGTTAACAAATACCAAATATACTTCACAGTATTTCCCAATAAAAAAAAACAGAGTCTCATTTTGTCCTTTAAGGTGCAAGTTGATAACACCCTTAGCACTAAATGGCAACAAACACCCATTGTGACGGCCACAATACTGTCTGGTTGCAGGTAATTTATATGAGGATTGCCTCACTTAGGGACTATGACAATTAATATTACTATTATTATTATTGTCCACTATATTCTAGTATTAATTTTATATAATTCTATTTTAGTTCAAACAATCGCTACTATGACAGAATAAATATACATAGTCCTTCAAGCAGGACCATTAATAATCATAAGCTCTATCAAATCAAGGCAGGAAATGCACCCATACAAAGTATAGAGGCAACTACCGGGCATTACCTAGCAAGGCTACAGACATCCAACCATAGTTTCAGCCTTGAGGATCAAAATCGAGAAAATTATGGCTTTATTTGAACTTCACAAGTACAACTTAACCGTCGGCGGTATTAGTGTAACACGGATTATTGCCGATCATTGTACAAAAATTCGTTAAAATCCAAATTAAATGTGACATTCACATCTTGCAACAGCAAAACTCTTACAAATTTAGCCTAAAAAGATTGCAAATTAGTAGACCCCAACAAAAGCATTGTTTACAACTTATCGTGAGCAAATCTCCATGAGAACCGACAGCTCCTTTTGACCAAAGTTCATTTGAGATGGATTATGAGCGACAATATCCCTTGCTCTAACAGTAAAACCTAGTATTGTTACTTAGCCGATAATTTTCAAAATTGCAGCCGTTTCTGGACGATCAAAAAAAGTAAATCGGACAACTGCACCCTCAAATAAACAGCACCAAAAGCAGGCATGCAAGATTACTTTCACAGTCTCTCAGAAGGTCACATCTCATAATAAAACTTACTTTAATTGGACGGGACAGTGAAAGCAGGCATGAGACCTTTAACTTCTCAGTTCACAGGCCATACTCGTTCCCACATGGGGTGTTTGAGCCTCACTATTATTATTATCATAAAAATAGCAAATAAAAAAAGGTTTTAAGGCAATTTATAATACTTTACTTCTAAGCAATTCTATCTATGCAGATGCGGGCTCCCAACAGAGATGTGCACGGTAGGGTTAAAAATGCTCTCCTTTCCATTCCCTGTTCCCAACAATGCTACCTCAACTACTCCCAATCCCAGACGGTTCTTCGCCATGCAAGCGTGTTGTTCAAACCGGCTATTTGGACCATCTGGATCATTTCCGCTCTTAAATAACCAACAACCATATCAAAGGGCTCGAAGGTCTAGATGGTTCATCGCCCACGTGCGCCTGACCGGCGGTGACATTGACGACCCACATGATTCAGTCTGACTACCTGTCAGTACGAGCAAATTGAAGTAATAACATGTTACTGGACAGAGCAGCATGTCATTTATAAAGTATTCTTAGTACTGTCCACGAATGTGTCAAAAAAATTCCAAAATAGAGCTTAGGATAATGTTTCAAGTTTATGAAAAGGTAACTATTACAAGGACACCAATTTGGCTTTACAGTGAAGCATGTAACATTGAACAGACCAAGCATCAAAAGATAACAAATATTGTCTTTTTAGGCCTCAAGACTTTTAATGAAGACTGACACACTGTGCTACTATACAAAATTAAAGCAATCTCTCCCAATGGCTGTTTTTCTCCACCCCTATTTGGAAGATAAACATCAAAGCAAACGTACAACACAGGAATTTTATAGAGTAGTATCGCAGAGCTTCCTATTATTACTATACATAGGATGACATCATTACACTAGCAAATTCAAACATTCCTTCTTAACAGCCCATCAAAGTAATTGCCCCAATTCTTCTACCGCAAAGCCATTTGCCCTTCAGTATCATTAAACAACCCACGGCTTCAACAAAATATGTCAAATAATTAGAAATGGATCTTTACTGCAGCGTAACCTAGAACTCGAACTCGGCACTTTATTGGTTAATAGGTGTATATCATGACTCCACAATGGCCTTGAAGAGCACCTTTTCATAAATGAAACGTAAAAAGAATCCACCTGAGGAAGAAAACAATTTGGTTTCAGTGGACGATGACTACTTTACGTCCATAATGAAGTCTCTCAAGAGTAATAAAAGAAAAAGATGTGTGCATAGTGAAGGCGATAAAGGTCATGATAAATTTTTCTGTCCTTGGTGTTTGAAAGAATAAAAATGAAAAATACAAGTTTGTCAGCTAAAACGGTTTGCAAATTATAATAGCAACATGATAAGCAGTAATCATATCAGTGTTTATAGGAACATCTAGTGGTCTAAACGATATGATAGCTCAGAAAACGTGAACTAAAATCACAAGAGCAAAATGTGTATATAATAAGTATTGTAGTGTAATAGTTTTCCAGCTTGAATACCAAAATTTATAATATTTTTAGATTTATTGCGAGTTTTTCCAACATCGAAATTTTAAGAAGATTCCAGTCAAAAGTCCTAAGATCTATAGTAAACGCCCCATGGTACATTCCCAATAAAACCATTCGCAGAAATCTTGCAGTTCCTGCAGTGTATCAAGAAATTCAACGGTATTGTGCGCGTTATCGAGATTGTATTAGCGACCATCCAAATACCTCAGTAGAGTGTCTTAAAAATCGTGACGATGTAGTCCAACCGCACTTACAACGTTTCAAACCTTTCGATCTTATAAACAGAATGTTCATATTATTTATTGTAACTAAACTACTCAATATGTAATATAGGGGTGCATCACTGGATGCTCCACCTTCATGTTTATCACTTTTATCATGTCTGTTAAATAACCTACCGAATGTCAATTTATGACAGATTGTAGTGTCTGTATTAAAAAAAAAAAATTTCCTGCCAAAATGTTTTGATTCTGACTTGCAATGCTACCACATATTCACACAGGGCTTCGAAACACTTGCTCACATAATGCAATCAACGCAGTAAAGTGTGAGATCGGTTAGCAAGAAATCAAAGTGAAACTAAACAAGATCATTATAAAAATTGCAAATTTACATGTAAACAACTTAAAGGCAATGTAGGATAAAATAATTACAATCATCTTATGAATAAAGGCTCGTAAATCACAACAATAAATAGGTCTCAAAATACTTACTCATCTTTACCGAACGAAATTTTACGCTGACGCTTGCTGCACTCGGCTTTTAACTTGCGAGAGTGGTGACACGGGACCTGAATGGGGGCTGCTGCTTTTACAGAGGCCAGACTATTATTAATAACTGCTGTAACTTCTTCCACGATCTCCTGTTTCATCTGAAAGCACAATTAAATACTTGACACACACAACTTTAGTTAGCTATAAAAAAATTAATCACAGATGGATATAAAGAGAACAATGGCAGTGAATTGAAAGTCACGATAAGTCAAAATTCCATCATCTAACTCATGACCACCACCCGCTTAAAATCAACTCAGCTTTTCTGATTGGGAAAAAAAAAAGCGTAGCATGTGCTCGCAGCAGGCCATCAATAAGTCCAGCAGTTTATTGTTACTGATCTGGATTTGTCAATAACCAGATAAATCTGAATTTGTTACATCAATGAGGTCAATGAGATGGTTAACGACAAATACTTTCAATGCGACAAAGGTAACATTTAAGCTGGGCAGCACCGCTAAAATCGCAAGATCAACTCGTTTAAACTCGACAAATAAAAATATCAGTCAACTAATACAAAACAAAAGAAACGAGTCAACATCAGTTATTGATGATCGTAAAATAGAGGATAGACTAGATTCAACATACAAAGTGGTAAACCATTGACTCCCAATATCGGTTTGTCCGCAAATTCTTAGCTTGTCCATGAAAAAAATTACTATTTAATCCACGAGGCAATTCGTGTTGCCATGTTCTTTCTGATGAAACAAATTTGATCCATTTGAAATTCCACTGAAAGCAAAGACTTGCATCTATAAAGTAGACCTTGGCAAACAACACGTCTCCACCGTCAATGGTGATGTTGCATCATACTGCATTTTAATATGCAACTAATATTGGGTTAATAAAGTTCCGATGAGAATGCAGAAGAGTGACAGCAATTACTACCACAAACATCTAAACACCCGACCGATTCAAACTTCAGGCAGCTTTGCATCATTAGCTTACGTTGAATTTCGACAGGTTAAATGCGAAGTAAATTGCCAGATCATGGCCAAACAGTTAAGGCACCTAGCCACAATGCTCGGGGCAAAATTAAATTCTAGGTTTCAAACAGTTCACAGGTAGCTTACTCAAAGACTAAAAATAATTGAGCATCTACTTTTCATTTGAAGAAAGGCTCTAAAAGGCGCTGTGCTTGCTACATCACCCTATATTAGAGATGGTGCATGATGACCAGGCAACAAAGACAAGTCTCATTATTATGAGCACGAAGTAAAATGCTGGCCATCAATATTCAGCCTTATTTGACTTACCTTAGTGCTATTAAATGTAAAGGATATATGAGAATTTTCAAACAATTTTGCAACTGATTTGTTCCTAAATGCTTCAAATTACTAATGATTTCGATTTTCAATAAAGTAATTTGAATACAAATTCCGCAAAAATTGGCTGGATTGGGTACAAGACATAATTAAAGAAGTAACTCTTGTAACATAACATTGGACAAAACTATTAAGAATTATGAACAATGCGGATAAATTATACTGCCTCATATGCACTTAATGCACCCAACAAAAATAAAAATTAAATCTTACCGTGCTCATGAATTGCTTGAACCAGTCAGGAGGCCCGTCACTCAGTTTCTCTGGAACACTTGCAGCCGGCATCTGGCTCTCCGTCTCCGCTTGAGGTTTCAGATCCTTCGAGTCGAGAGAGTGCCTCAACCGCTTGGTGCGCCCGACACAACCTTGGCTAGAGACTCGGTCGAGCCGGAGAGTGATCACATCACCGTTGCGGGCTCTCTGTCGGAAGGAATACAGCGCAATGTGAAAATCTAATTGCGAATTAATGGGGAACTCTTTGTCGTCCACGCTAACGTAGGAAACCTTCACGTCATCGCCGGTGGCCCCGCAGTTCTTCAGCTACTCGAAATGGCACGCATTAACAGCAAGAACAAACCTGTGAGGCGCATACATACCAGGTACGACTTGAACGTGTCCCAATTCAAGGTTGTCGCCGGAATGTCGTACATGCCCACGATGTTCGCCCTGTCCTCGCCATGGCCAGACCCATGCTTCCACTGCAAATCGTACACGATCTCCAGCTCCTTCTTCGCGGCTGCCATTGCGCTACTTGGGCGAAAACACGACCAGTCGCTAACAATGCAGCAGGAACAATGCACTGCTTATTGCGGCGTACCAAAACAAACCGTCGGCGCTCTGCCGCGCATGCCCGCTGGGGCAATTGCGTCGTATTTCGCCACTGACGGCCACCTGTCTACGCCTACGCGCGTTGCAGTGTTGCAAATTTGATCGCAGCCATCCCACCGTCTAGACGTGCTGCGGACCAATGGGAACAAAGCAACCTTTTGTATCAGTGACGTAGTTAAAAATTTTTAGGGTACATTTTAATTAAAAATATAAATTCATAAATACCTTAATTTATTATTAGAAAGCTAATAATATTTTTTAAATTTATTGGCAATTAATAACTAAAATTTTAGGCGAATTTGCCACATATAAATATAAAATTACGTCACTGTTTTAGATGGTTAAAAGCGCGAATTTCCAAATTAATTCAAACTACGTATATTTAAGCCTTGCTAATAAACAGAGTCTGCTTCTTTAATCCATAAAACGTAGAAAATCTAACAGAGCCTTGCTCTCAGACCCTGTACAACCCAAAGCAATGTCACTTAAGAAATAAACAAGATATATGTATAGAAAACATGCCAATTACGTTCATTTACATTTTTTTCTTTATTCCTCCGCGATTTGGCCCTTCCATTCAAAAATCAAATTAGTCGTTGCTGTGACATTGTCTAATAAAACGGTTATTGTTTGGTTCTCAAAATTGTTTTGCAAAAATGAACAAATTGATGTGTTACGTTTATTAAAATACAATACTCAAAAACAGAACTGAATATATTTGTCTCACTTAACAGTAGAACCCTAAACATGTCGACATCAAACTCTAACATAAATAAAATTAACAGACGATGGTGTACAATTTTATCGCTTCATGCAACCATTAACAGAATTCCAGCTTGAAGATGAAGATGCGTCCTCTGCCTCTATAGGTCTGTGAATTGCGTCATTGCGGCTTTCACTCTGCAACAGGATTATCGATTACTATAAGAGTCCATCGGACCGGTATCACTTACTTATCAAAAAGGAGGCTATCGGGGGTAGACACGAGTTGATGGAGGATCGTCAACACGCCCATCTCCCGCAGGCGCGACTGCCGCTCCACGGCGCCGGGCTCGCCGCGCCGTACCAAGTTGCTGATGCAGAAGATGGACGCAACCTGCAGGCGGGTGGAGGGGTGCGTCATGTAGTCGGTGAGCTTTTTGAGGACGTCGTCGTTGGCCATGATGTGGTCCTTCGCCCGCTCCCCGTCGGCGATGTTGGCGAGAATGCAAAGCGCCTGCTCCTTCACGTCGGGCAAGTGGGGCCCTTCGAGCACCAGCACCACGGCCTGCATGACCTGCGGCCCATGGAGCGTCATCATGGCGTCCGTGTGCGCCCGGGGCGACACCAGGTTGCGCAGCAGGCCCAGCGTCTTCATCAGTATCCTCGTGTCGGAGTCTGCAAGCAGGCGGAAGATCTGGTCCGTGCCCAGCGCGGTGAGTATTTGCGACTTGACTCTCTGCTCGGCCTGGAAGGCCAGGTTCATGAGCGCCCATACGCCGTTCAACCGCAACGCCGGCTCGGGCCGGGTCGTCAGCGTGGCCAGCAGCTGGATGGCGCCCTGCTGCAGCATGGGCTCCTTCGCTGGGGAGAACTCCAGCAGTAGGTTGCAGAGCGCAGACGAGGCTGCGCTGAGCAGTTCCGGCGGAGGGGAACCTGCATTAAAATTAATATTACTGACAGCTAATTCGAGGTTGAAGATACTGAGTGTCCCGATACAAAAATTCTATTCTAGCTAATAATAATAAGCAAAGTTTATTAAACTTGATTATTGAATTGTGGATACTTTCGGAAAAAGACACTTGATAAACATGTTAAGCTTACAGGATCCAAGTTGATAAGCATTCAACTTTGGAAAAAAGACCGTGGACAGGTAATCAAAAATGAATATATTTTTCAAAATTATTTTTTACAGATTAACTGCTAATGAGAAAGAACTGCAAGTGTTTGTGGTGATGATAAATGCAGAACTGGTAAACCATGCACTGTAAGGATTGAAAAGATCATTGAACACGCAAGAAAAACTTTTCAAGAACATTCCTACATCAGTAAAGATTGTTTCAAAGCATTTAAACATACCGAAAAGCAGTGTAGTATTAATTTTAAAAAATCTGAATTTATTTCGAGGTAACCAGCCCCACCCTTTAGGGCACATGGGCTTATGATAAAGAAGAATTTATTTCCTTATAAAGTACAAGTTCAACCTCATTGAAGATGCAGGCAAAGTGAAAGGATTTGAGTTTGCAAATCAAATCTTACCATTAATTGCTTTTTGGTTCTAGCAAGATGGCGCAAGAGTCCATCGCACCGATGACACATTCAGCTCTACCTCAAAAGTCTTTGGTGAAAGAATTATAGCTTTGGATCACCCAGAGAAAACGAGGAGGCATTTATTGGCCTGCTTATCGTCCCTGTGACTATTACTTACAGGGTACGAACAAAGATAAAATTTATTGCATACCTAAGGACTGTCTCGAGGAACTTCAAGAGCGAATCACACAAGAAATAAGAACAATTAGCGACGAGGAAAGACATCACGCAATGGACAATTTCTTGACTCGCCTACATTACGCCATAGCTAGCGAAAATTTGGTTAGACCCTCATGTTATACTAAAAATAAAATTAATTTGATTTGAATATCTACTGCAGTTTGTAATTAATTTTTTTCATCAGGACATACTTCTTGGACATCCAGAATTAAATAAATAATAGCATATCCACCGATAAGCTGCCTCAATTCTTACATTTCACAGTCGAGTCTAATTATTAATTACTAATTAATAATTAACAAGGTAGGAAGTTAATTAATGTAATGTCATAAAATTCATTGAAGAACCTAAGCCAAAACATTTTTTACGGAAACACCAAATTTTCCATTGTATTTTATGCACAGGAAGTTCTTTATGAAACAAGCTACTTAAACATAAAGTTATGAATATTATCTCTCTTACATTTATCAGTTACAAAACAGGTGCAATATCACACCAATTAGTAATGTGTTATCTTCTACTCCATTCTTGCTGAATGAATCACTTGGCTGGACTCCTAGGAATATTATTTCAGCTTGCTTCTGACGTCAGTTCGTTATCAAGCATTAAATTATTTTCATTAGAAGGCTGTAATGACTCAGTGGCCAAGATTATTGTTCCTCTGTCTTGAGCCGGTGCAGGCGAGTTCGAGTCTCTCTCAACCCATGAGTGTATGTGATGTTCTAGCTTTAAGTGTGCATGTTAGTAGGCACAATAAGCCATTGTGCGCTAATAATTAAAAAAGACATGCAGAATGTTCAACAACTGATGTCAAAAGGTAACTGATAAAATAAGTAAAGCTGTAAAAGAAAATATTAGTTTAGTTAGCTAGTAGTCCCGTCGTTTTTGCTAGGCCTTTTAGTCTAGAGGTTCATAGCCATCTGGTCATAAAGTGCGCAACTTATTGTTGTCTTATTATTATTATTATTATTATTTAGGCGGTCGGTACGTAGCGCTGGCCACGTTACTACCCTTGTGTACGGTAGGCTCTAGACTGTAACAGATCTATCCTGTTACGACCCCAAAGGGCCTTCGAGGCCTATTACGGGGAACTACTACTACTATTATTATTATTATATATATATATATATATATATATATATATATATATATATATATATATATATTGTTATATAGTTAAGGTCACTGTAAGAACAGAACCATCTACTGATTAGCTGTCGGTCATGTGTGTAATTACAAATGATTAAATTTTTAAATCTGACAGTACACTAACCCTCATTCATCAATTCAAACAGATAGAAATTTAAAACAGTCTGGCCTTGATTGTGGTCAGGGGATGATATAGTCCAACCAAATTTAGCAATTGTCTCCATTGTCTTTATACTTGGTACAGTCGGACACTGTCAAATTAATCCTCGCACCTTAAGGCAGCACATAGACAAAAACAATTTCATGCCTTTGCTCTTAGTCTCAAGTTCAAAATAGACTACCACACGCACACCTTGCAATAATAGCGCTCAATGATTACGATCGCACTTCATTGACAGTTCTCGGTTCAATTTTTAATGTCATCTGCACATTGTAATGAGCTCGGAGTGGTGGCTGCAGGTGCTTGTCCTCGGTTTAATATTTTAATTCGTTTGACTTAGCGTTCGTTTGTGCTCCTATTGGGTGCAGCACTTTTGTGAATATGAGTATCCTCTGCCATGTTGGCATTACAACACAACTTGTCACATGATCATCCAGCTTGCTGAATGCAAAAAGATTGATCAGACACTCCAGCCTCGAGTCTACAACTAACCATGACAGAAGAGAGTCCCACTTATTGTGTAAAAAAAATCTGCCAGGAGTTCCACAGTATTTTTAATTTCTAGTCAACACGTCAAGAATTGAATCAAATAAGGGTCCAT
Organism: Sinelater perroti; assembly: GCA_036346155.1. Lineage (NCBI taxonomy): Eukaryota > Metazoa > Arthropoda > Insecta > Coleoptera > Elateridae > Sinelater > Sinelater perroti. Next base: position 2,143,564 of record JARFIY010000008.1, read on the forward strand.
GTTTGGACAGCTACTCCAAAATGTCTGCTGTAAATGCCAAGCATCGCGTGTAATGGTGTAAAGAATGACACCTGGTGAAGCTACCATTACGGTATGGTAGTATGTTTTATGGTGTTTAATGCACCCTCTTATAAAACTAAATAAATATCTGAATGATAAGGCATTTTGATCAGAGTTGTCTTATCTACAATAGATCAATTCAATGAGGACGGTTACTTACACCAGTTTATGGCTAATTAACATTGCAGAAATGCATTGCCTAGTCCAGATCTCAAGGACCCTATTGCAAAATACTCCAGGAAGAATGGACTGCCATTTCTTCAGAGTTGAGGCTCGTATGAAAACAAAAGGTGGACTCCATATTAATGTCAATTATTGAATCTGATCTTTGATTAGAGAAGCCATTGCTAATTCCGTTAAAATTATATTATGATTTGCAAGGAAGAGAACCTTATTTGGAAGACAACAGCTCTCATTTTTAATTTTTGATCTTCAGTCACAAAACAGTTGAATTTCATAAATCGCTTGTTTCGCTTGTAGAACGACCCAGCTTCAATTTGACTCAGTCGCTTGAATGATCTGAACATACAATGAAACGAGGCCACAAACTTAAGTACCACATAATTAACTATCCAATACTCCCTGACCAAAGTTTGTTTGGTTCAGGATGAATTTTCCCCATTCCTCAATCTCAATTAAAGACTGACAATTTCATTTTCACTATTTTAAGAAACTCTAAGTGAAAAACATTCTAGGACACTAATGTAGAGCCTTTTTTGTATAACATATGCAACACAATTTCACCAATTCGACACTTGTTACTCCAACATATTAACATTGCTTCATTGAGACAGTTCATTATTGTACCGCATCAATGATAATTTATAGATTGGCTTTATGGTCGCAGTATTAACCAGAAAAATGTAATTTCCAGATACAAAATGTGCCTGCGGAGTAGCCTACTTGATCATTAAAAATAATCGAGTACCTGCATTCACTTGGAACAAGAGGTAACACCGATGGTCGTCTAAGGCGCGGTGCTTGCCACATCGACCCACATTAGAGATGGTAGGCAAAGACCCAGCAGAGAAGACAAACATATGAGAGCCTCAACTTCTCAATTCGTAAGCCATATTCCTACAAGAGGAGGGGTGTTGAGCCACTCTATTATTATAAGATACAAAAGAAATTTCCCTAATTTCAATTGGGGAACAGGCAGATAAAAATGAATTATAACAACTAATGAGATTTACAAGCGCTTGACTTAACTGGATGTAGGTTGGAAAAATGGTTGCACATTCTTCACAATATTCTTGTAGAAAAAATTAACAAGAAAAACCATACGACATTAAAAATGATAATACAAAAAGGCTCCGTCAAATAAATTCCAGAAAGCTGGTGGCATAAAAAACGTGTGGCTACAAAAAGAATTAAATGAACTTCATGGCTAATTAATGACTAGAACAAGTATGTAGTGTTTCATAATACAGAGGGCACTATTTTCATCAACTACAAATGCCAAAGCCCCAAAAGGTGACCTCTGCAACTGTTAAGGTATCCCAACATGTTAGAATTATATTCACCTCCCACATTTTTACTCTTTGAAGTTAACCAAACCCTCAGATTATACCAAATAATTAACAAACATGGTGACATAAGCAGCAACATGCAAAGTGTTTGTGCAAATATGTAATCTAAATAAACACTATGATGGCTATACTCTAACAATAACTTATTGAAAATAGTAAAATAGTCAAATAATCCTTGGTGAAGATCACAGTCTAGCATCAGCAGAACATCACATTGAACAAGCTGGTGGTAAGTGACTATCTCAAAGTTTTCATCGGCGTTTGAGGCTGTCTTCCCCTGCAGGTGTCATTCCATTATATCCAAGATATGTTCAATGAGAGGGCAATGAGAGAAGATTAAATTAGTCTACCATCAGCTTGCTATGATGTTTTGGATTGTTAACCTTCTGACATGTGCAGACAGAACGAAGGTCTGACATGTATGTAGAAGCATATCGGACTCAAAAACGTTAAAGTAAAAACGCCCCTACACGAGGATGTAGCTTCTGCCATGTGAGAAAGCTGGCACTTTGCTTTTGTTGCTTTAACGTATTTTGTCCCAGCCTGCATGATGTGAATCTCGTTTCTTGCAAAGTCTGTGTCTTTGAAGCTCAGTTTGCTGCATGTGACGTTGGTGGTCCAAGTAGATTGTAGGGATACAATAGAAGTAAACGGAAAATGTTCCTCTAGGTAGCCTAATATGATTCAGCTTCATGCCTCCTCCGTTAATCTTCTCGAGGTTAAGAAACCAGGATATCGCCTGCTGCATACGGCTTTGTCTTCTTCAAAAAATGGCCTACTGCTGTTGCATGCACTCCACAAAATATATAAACATAAAACAATAATAGCAGTACCAAAATTGAAAGAAGTAACGACAAATAACGAGAAAACAAGAAAATTTAAGTTTGAGTCAACTTTGAGCGCATCGGTTAGCGTAAACTCTTCATCCTTCAAATTACTGATAGTCAAGTTTTTATCACTTTTAAGACGATTTTTTTTTTAAATATTACAACATAAATTCTGTTCATTTGTGAACACAAATTGAATTCATCATAAAGCATAATCAATTATAAGGCAATTAAATAATAATGATAAGGCTCAAACGCCTTCTATGGGAGCAGAGGCTATGTCACTAATTGGTCGTTATGCACCATTTTTGATACATAGTGATGTGGCAAGTACTCCACATTAAACAACTGCATTATTACTCTTTGTTTGAAAGGAACACAGGTACTTAATTATTTTTAGTAAGCCACCCACCAGGTGTTTGAGCCCCAGGAATGAACCCAAATCGGTCTGCAACGTAGTCACGTGCTACAACCGCAGCCACGCTGGCGCTTATAAAAGACAAGTGAATATGGAAAAACAAGTCCCTATATATACATTATAATAATCTTCAATCACACAAAATATTTCAATTAATAAAAACCATTAATATTAAGATACTATACCCAACCTGACCCAAAACTGATTTGATCACAAAATTTGGATCTGCTTTTTAACAAATTACAACCAACTTGAACCTGGGGAAAACCTTATCCACCTAAATTAGACATATGTATGTGCCATCATGAATGATTGAATTAATTTATTTTTCTTTTATAAAAGTAATTAACACAGAGTGGAACAGTGACTTGCTATGAACTTCTACCACAACATGTGAGTAAATAATCCGGGAACGACAATTGGCTCCAAGCTTACTTTATAAATAGGGAAAAGCCAAAGCCATTTAACATCTCCAACTCATTTTTTCTTGTAGGTGGAGTACAAATCCAGACTTGTATTACGAACCTCAGCCTAAAATGTGCATACACATCACCACATGATAATTTGTATCTTAATGAAAACTTCAGAAGACATAAAATCTGACATTTTGGAGCTTTCTTAGAAATGTCAATTTTACTAATAAATAAGAGATCATCACAGAGGAAGTAGGACTAGGTTCGTTTGTTTCAAGAAATATTTAAGAAAACATTGGAAAAAAATTCCAAGCTGCTTCCTCATCTATCTTAACTTAAATTCGTACTTATACTAAGTACCCTCCCGCTGCAACCTTCCTTTCAGTAGAGGTTATAAGAAAAACAATCTTACAAGTCGATTATATGGAAGAACATTAACCAGGTAAGAAAATATCTCAAAATAAACTTGAGCAATCATTAAAGGGAGTAGGTGGAAGTGGAAATTCTTTTGGCAATCATTTAAAAGTCAAAAAAACATTCTTTTGCATTACTAATGCAACAGTAGAGGAATATTCATCGTTCAAAAGATTTTATCCTTAGGAATTGCATAAAGTTATGTTATACTCATAGCAGACAATTGTACGTGGGGTCACAAAATTTCTTTCTTATAAAATGAATACTCTATGGTTATAAATTGATTGGACCGTTACTTTACCATAAGCATTTCGAGTGACAAAAACTCCATGAAAGGATTTTGCCTATATGGGTCGACTTATGTGCCTCTTATAAAACTATTCAAACAGGCAAACAAATTCAAGCGTGGCACAAGCATTAAACAATTGTCTTGGCAAAAATCATCAATAAAGCCCATGACATAGTTTTGAACAATAGGCAAATAAAAGTGAGTGATAGCAGAGGCCATGAATGAGTTCACTTCATTTTGCATAATAAAACATACAGAAAAACACGGTGCAGGATGGATACAGTTTCTGTTCATTCCCTAGCAAAAGCAAACTTATGTGCAAACACCAGTCAACTGTTCTATTAACATGGACAAAAATTAAATTCACTACCAAACACCAGAAACAGTTCAAACAGTGGATTATGAGAGGTCAACTGACTCAAAAAACGTGAAAAGCATATGCTAGGAAGATAAGTTTTTTGGGATGCAAAGGAAATTCTCTTAATTGATTGCCTTGAGAAAAAGAAAACCATGAACAACAAATACTAAGCAGCAATGAACCTAAAATAACTAAAAACTGTTGTTCTGTTGCACCCACCTTATTTGGCTAATTTAACTCTTGCATTGCCACTCGTAACTTTTGTGATTGGATAAAAATATAGATCAAACAAAAAATAATACAAAGTGTAAATGGGTATGTTGAGGGCCTTGAGAAAATCACAAATCTGAAGAAATTAAATTTCTTTAATATGACCCCGTATTGAAATCAGATATGATGAAATAAGATTCAAAATTATGCATTCAAAGAAGCAACATTAAACTCTAATTTGTTCTCTCTATAGATAAAATTTATCACCCTTTCTCTAATATTCCAATTCAATAAACAGCAGTATACAATCATAAATCTATTATTTTTATTTTGAAAAAGAACAGCGATAAGATAATTTCTACATCTAGCTTACATCAATACAAGGGAATTCCACGACCGTAAGTACTCATTACACAATCAAAAGCATCAAACTTGTTTACTTCACTGATTCTCATTATATATAATCTACTAATCTCCTAGGTGCTGAACATAATTTACCCTGTTTTAGAACCTACTTGCTATTTACATACTACAGATCATATGCACACGCACATAAACCAAACGTGACCATTTACGACTCATGCATTGCCACAACTTGAGCTTCTGACACAAATTTACGAATAACCTATACTACCTGCAAGTAAAGCCATAAGGGGGCGCCACACTGAGTGGTCTTGAAACGTGGTGCGCAACTGCTGCACAGATCGGCTGAGGGAGTGCAAGCAGCGCACTGCCGCCAGCCGCACCTCTTCACAAGGATCTCCCAATCCCTCCACCACACGCTCCATCAGTCTGTTCGTTTCTATAATGCGTTTGCGAATGTCCTCGTCGTTAGCACCCAACGAAGCAAATGCTCTGCAAGAAACGACAATTACAATGAAGATGTAGGATCAATATATCAATATAAGTATGATTGCAATAAAGCAAAATGAGTGATTTTGCTTATTATATACAATAAATGTAGAGTTCAGAAAATACTATAATCATATTGCAGAAGTTAACTTAAATAATTGTTAAAATACCTAAACGCTGCTTGCTTAGCTGTCGGACTAGAAGAATTTAGAAGATCCGCCAAAGCTCCAACCAGCTGATTGCTTATGGCCGTCGTCTGTTGCAGACCACTGTCAACTTCTGTTAGGTAGGCCAATGTGTCTGCTGCCGCTGCCCTGTGCGGTACCGCATGCTCTGCCTATGAAGTTCAGCAATTTGTCTTACTTCATCAAAATGCTATTTTACACTTACTTGACATAAGCGAACCAGGCATGGTAATGTGCGGAAAGTAACTATTGAATCCAGTGCGGAAATTGCACCGGCCCTGTGGAGATTCGTGAGGCAGCGCGCAGCTTCCAGCTGCATATCCACAGGCCGATCTCTGCTCATAAGCCGTGCCAAGAGAGCAGGAATTTTTAGATCCTTGTAATTGGTGTTGGCTACATCAGTTGCAACGGCGCTGTTCTGAAAGGACATCGCAGCCAGGCAGGTGAGAGTGGGAATGCGCACGGCCATGTGATCGACTCCGAGCATAGCTGCCAGCACCTGAGCGGCTCCCGCTGAATTTAACGCGTTCTGCTCGGCGGCACCCTTGCAAATTGCGCTGAGTATGCTTGCCACACATGACTGCCTCAGGATATTCTCGCTCGGCTCTGCATAGCTCAGCAGTTTTTGCAGCTGCTTCAGGGAGTAGACTGTCCGGAAGGTGCCGTTATCCTGATGTGAAAGCGTGCGAAGGCAGCACAAGCAGGCGTCTGTAAGAGATGGGTCGCCCTCCTCCAGAATCTCCAACAGCAGTGAAATGGTTCCGCAGTTTATTAGCAGCTCCACGTGCTCTTCTGTGCCTTTCGCTAGAGACCCGATCGTGACAGCCGCTTCAAGCCTTACAGCACTCTTGGTGTTCTTGTCCTTCAACAACTGCATCAGACGTGGCACAATGCCCTGAGCGATGACGCTTTCCTTCTGACGATTGGAACCGATGACCGAGTTCTTGATGCATATCAGTGAGGTGAGACACTTGTCAGGGTCAGACGAGTACAAGTCATCGATGTACGAACGAGAGTTCTCTACATCCTACATCATACAAAAAAATCGTTAGGGTACTAAGAACGATGTAAACAATTCGATAATAACAGTTGCATCTGTACAGGTTAGCATTTGAACCAAATTTGGGTCCATAACCTAAATTTACGCAGTTGCACCGCCTTGATAGAACAAGGCACGAAATGCGTTCGGGATGAACCGGGTGCATTCTGCTAATCTAGGGACGGGGAGATTAGAGCCGGCTTTATCGGCCAGCCCGTCCACTCACCATGAAAGTCATAAACGGCCGCACATCAGAAAGCATCGCGAATTCAAGGGGAAACGTGTTGCGCGGCTGCAGTTTGGGAGATAACGTGAACTTGTAGGGGGTGTCGACGATTAAAGCGCAATTTTCCATCAATTAATTCACAGTCATCTCAAAACGCAGAACGAGAAAAGCTACGCTAAAATGACAGAAAATAGTGTTCTGGAAATGTCACTCTGGAATCGAGCTGTAGAGGAAAGTGAAAACTAGATGTGATGGAATTCGTAATTTGTAATTGTTGAAAAATTAATGCAAATCAATTAATCAACGAATAGAATGTTTAATATAACAACTTTATTTCAGAATTAGAGATGTAATTTATTTTTGGAATATAAACCACATCAGTCACATTATCCATATCAACAGCAATTTTTCTCCATAAACTCTGCATTGCATATATAGCGTCAGGGACATAGCCACTATAGCAATTTCACAAAAATTTCCACAAACATGGATGCATACGAAATAATAAGATGAGAAATGACCATTTTTATTTTAAAGTAGAAATTACAATCGTTTCCAATCATTTACTCAAAAGAACAAATAAAAACATCCCCACTGACATAACATTACACCTAAGGCAGTTTGGCTTTCTGTTTTTGTTTTTTTAAAGTTCGCTCCTTGGCTTTTTCATACAGCGGCAAAAGTTTCCCCTCTTTCGCCAAAATCTTTAGTATCTCCACGATTAATGGCAGATAATTATGCTTCCGTCTAATGTTCTCAATCTGGTACTGCTTCTGCTTGTTTTCTTCCTCTTCAACTAACATCTTTAACCTCGCCAGCTCCGTTTGTTGAGCATCCGTTTCCATCCCACTCTCATCGATTTGTTTCTGGACAATCTGAATCTGTTTCTCGTACAGGATTTTCTTATCAGACACAATTGCCATCAAATTAAAATGAATTTCTCCTTCGCTATACCTAAAAGTAACAAATTTCATTATTGTCGAAATGCAGCACTAAAATTTTACTTTTGTATCCTTTTACTAATAATAGGCCGTACAACATCAGTCCATTCTGCATCTGCAGGAACCGGACCCAAATCAATAGGCCCTGTTTTTAGGCCATCTAATTCATATAGCCGTCCATCGATAGGAATGTACCCCACAAAATGGAACACGTCTTCACTTTTAGGTGCCACCGAATTGTCGAATTCAAACAGTGTTTGTCTTGCAAACGAATTGTGAACTGATCTTATAACTGGGGAATTGCTAATAGTCAGTCCTTTCATGTTTGCGTCAAAGCCCTGGCAGAAGTCCCGCAGCTCTGTCAGAGTGGCTCCCAGCTTCAGGTCAGGATGCCGGCAGTTCAGTAAAATGCTTAAGATTGCCTGGGTTGCGCACGCATTCTCGATGACCTGTCGCGCGAAAAATATCTTGTCCAGCCTGCTGTCTTGCACTATTGAACCAGAGCATTCGTCCTCCTTCGCCCATTTGAACAGGAATATAAGACCGTGGATGGGTCTAAAATCAAGGGCATGAAGTGGGACGCATCGGACAAGAAGCTTTAACCTTACTTGAGGTTCTCGAACTGCTCCCCGTCCAGGCTCCACAGCTCCTCAACTTGGACGCCTTTTACACCTTCAAGAAGTTAGGTTAAAAGCGGAAACAAGCCCAAAAGGACAACATTACCGAACTCTCTGATTAATTCTGTGAAAACTCCCGGATCGCTTTCTATTAAGCACCAATTTCCGGCCGCTTCAGTCATATCGCCAGGTATATGGAAGAAAACTTTTTGAAACGGGATTCGGTTGGGAGCTAACCTATAAAGTGGCTTGTCATTTTTTTAAATACAACGTTGCCAGTTGTGTATGCCATGTTGCTGGAATTGAATAAAATTAGAATTTGAGCTTCTACTCGATCAAAATATAGTAATTTCAGAAACGTTTGTTGATATTTATGGTTAATATTATGGTTACTATTATAAATTAATATAAAATCAATTTATTGATCCTTACTATCTATCACACTGTAGCATAGATGGCGGTAGCACAAAAGAGAGAGAGATATATAGATATATTCGTCGTTTTTGTTGGTGTTCTAAATTATTATGAGTACTTTTGTGTTTAAAGTGCTGATCAATACTCAAAGACGTAAATAAATCGGTTAATTAACTTATCGCTCCAAACAAATCAAATCATCTCGTCATGGCGGAGCTTCAAAATAATCTGCCGCCCGGTTGGGAATGCCAGGTCGATAAGAAAACGGGCAAATTGTAATAAACTGCACTTTTGGAATTCGAGGAGGCCTAAGTCTGTCTGTTCTAGGTACTTCATAAATCATTACACGAAAACCACAACCTGGGACGATCCAAGGCGCAGACACCACCATAATTTAGCTCATCGCACCCCCACAATGCCCACGGAACATATAGCGATGCAGGTATGCTGTTGGAGCCCTTAACCCATTAACGATTTAACATTTGTAATGCTGGCCTATTGATTTCTGATTAAACGTGCTTTTACTATCTGAGAAGCCCAACTGCACCATATTTAAATGTTGAAAGTTATGTTATAAATTGTTGTCTATTGAAATTTTCCTTATATTATGTTGTCTCGCATTTGGAGAGCAATTATTACCTCAGAGTTTTTTCTTGTTTTTATTGCAGCCCTCAGTTATGCTTTTATAAGTATCCTGCTTTTTTTTCTGTTAGTCTACAGTACCAAGCTTCTCCCCTCCCCAGGCATTTTAAGGTTTGCCAACTAGGATCATTATGCTGTTATTTAATATTTATATATAATTAGAATTTATATAAAATCAGAAAAATTATTACTGCATGCGTGTAGCCCAACTGAAGCTCTGTTGACTCGTTAAAAAAAGTGGCAAGGCCAAGCTGTGGATGAAGACAACTTTTATTGGCAATAGTGTCAACCTCTTGGTGCAGTTGGGCCTCTGAGATGTTAAATTCTCCAGTTATGTCACATTTGATTGGAAATTAATTGCCTGTTAATTGATGTAACTAACTAAAAAGAAAATGTCGATCTCCAAAACCTAGTAAAGAGTTGTATAAAATCTGTATGGAGATTAATTGTTTTTCCTGCTGCAGTTTTTTAAGGAACATGAAGAATAATGAGGGATTTTGTAACCACTAAAATTTGAATCTAATTGGTATTGTTATAAATACAAGGTTGGTGCATAATACCCTTGCCTCTAAGATTTTTACTGTTTAAGCACACCCAAATATGTGTTAGTTTGAATGAATGTGATGTGCAACTAATCTAAATTTGTTTCTAGTAGAGATGTACACTGTTGGCTATTAAAAGTGAAAAAAAGATAAACTCTTAAAATTATATTTGTTATGCAGATAAGAAGGGAGAAATGATCACAAATTTAGATCATATGCTGAAGCAAACCAGAACCTCTTTTCCCCTAAAAAAAAATTAAATGATTTCTGGAGCACATAATTGAGTTGCGTCTCCTTTTTCGCAGAGCCTTGCAGGTCAAACGCCGTCTGCTGTTTATATGTTGTTTGTATGGCTGAGTTCCAAGTCGGAGGTTTGCTCTTCATCTCAAAACAACTGAAAAGTTTGAAGAATATCTTCTTCCAAGCACTAGGTTATGGCTTCTATGTTGAGCCCACAATGGCAATTTGTTACTGTCTTAACAATTAGCTGGTATTAGTTAGTGGTTTCTATCTTAGGATTTTCTTTTTTATTCTGGTAAGCTTGGCAGTGAGAGTTATTGATCCATACATCCTTTTATAGTGCTGTAATGGAGATTTTCTGCTCACTATTACAATATGACTCGACTTGGTTGGAAGATGGAAATCTGGGCGTTTTATGTGGACCCTCGCTGGCAATTTGATATCTCTTTGATGACTAGCAGGCTATAGGGAGCGGTTTCAGGACCTTTTGCTTTGCGATTTTTTAAATTATTGAGTGCCCTTGTTTTACGCACACTTTTGTATGATTGAACTTGAAAGGACTTGCTCTTTATTTCAAAGATATTTGAAATATTTAAAGAATGTCTCGATTTGGTTGGGAGACAAATGTCTGGATATCCTATCTAACGTCTCTCTGACAATTAGCCAGCGATGTGGAGCGTTTCCAGAGCTTTCTGCCTAAGCAAACCTTGACTGTGGGAGTCCACTATTCACGCAATTTTTAGCGGTGCCGTAAGATTAAGGTTTGCTCTCCATCTCGAAAGCATTTGAAACATTTGATGGTTATGTCAAGTTTTTCCTACAAATAATTTCTTAAACATTCATTTAGGAAAACTTTGAATTTAGATTTCCACAACTAAAAAGAGTTTGCTGTCTTGAGAAGCAGTTGAACTTGTCATCTCAGAGCCTTGCTGCAATTCTCATATAACAATTATTTAGGGATGCTACGCTATTCTCGTCGCCAGTTATGTTAAAGTCAGGATTGAAATGAATCTTACTAAGAAGACGTTAATGTCTAACAGTTACATACAGAGCCAATCCAGAGCGAGCTGAATCAAAGAAGTGGGAACCAGTATTGTCACATTACACAGGTGCTGTTAACACGAACAATTGTATTATGCCTTATAAAAGAAAAATGTAGAATGTTGGATGTGTTTGGGGTATGTCAGTTCATGCAGCTTCCATGAAATACTAAAAATGCATCTGCTACAGCCACGGGTCGTTTGTAAAGTGCTAGTCGTTTTGTGAGTATTAACCAAATGTTTGAATAGGCGACAGTTTCGTAATACAGAGGTAAAGGCGGTCACCCAAATATTGCTGGACATTGTATGCCATATGTGATCATGTTGTCTTGTTGGTAAGCAGTCCACAACAAGCTTAACATTTTATAAATGTAATGATAGTTTCCAAAAATTTGCACTAAGCATAATAACCTCATGCCACAACGTTAGGTAGTGGATTACTATAGCGATGCCTAACACAGGGCTTGTTTAGTCTGTGGTTATGATTTTACTAGCAAACACAATTTAAATATTTATTAGTAGTTCGTGTGGTTGGTTCTCGGGTTATAAGGCTGTGGTCGGAGTTCAGAAACTCTTGACGTTTCGTCCCCAATGCGACGGACATCTTCAGAAGAAGATCTAAAAAGTGACTGTCCTGTACGTTTTCGCTTTTATACTTGTGCGAGTATGGTAGGGATAGTAGATAACGTGATTGTGCTAGCTGCTGACGTCAATCGGGTCGTTACAGGTAATATTTTGGTATTTTCTGACGTCACTCGCTCTTTCACCGCATCGCGGTCTGTTTTTTGCCCCTTGAGAGCGATAAACCAAGATTTAGGTAGATTCAATCTGTCGTCCCTGTTAAAATTTTTTTTTTTATCTTTATATTTATCAATCCACCGCCTCTCTGTATAATTTCCGGTAATAATTCCTACAATTGGATAAAACTTATGTTTGCCCGAATTCTATCTCGTGGTTAGGATTTTCCAAAGCATGTTCAGCAACTGCTGATTTATCGGGTTGATTAAAACGTAGATGGCGTTTGTGTTCCTTTATCCTAGTAGTAATCCTTCGGCTCGTAGTCCCAATGTAGACTTGCTCACATGAGCAAGGTTTGCAGTATACCTTTGGTGTATTCTGTAGGTTCCTTGTATCTTTGGCTGGTCTAAGTAAATCCTGTGTCTTGTTAGTGGTAGTATAGATGGTTTCCACCTTAGTTTTTCTTGTAGTTGTTTGTGCACTGCGCACCCTCTATAGTTTGCGGGATGATTTCCGCCACAGTTTACACATTTAACCTGATCATCCTTGTTTTTCCTTGGGCAGTCTTTAGTTGGGTGGGATCCTATGCATTATTTATAAATATAAAAATAATTTTAACAGAGACGACGGATTCAATCTACCTAAATATTGATTGATCGCTCTCAAGGGGCAAAAAACAGACCGCGATACGGAGAAAGAGCGAGTGAAGTCAGAAAATGCCGAAATGTTACCTGCAAGAACCCGATTAACGTCAGCAGCTAGCCCGATTACGTTATCTACTATCCCAGTGACGTCAACCACGGCCCCCCATCATCCCTACCTCACTCGCACGAGTATAAAAGCAAAAATGTCCGGGACAATCACTTAATTTGTAGAAAATTTTCTTCTGAAGATGTCCGCCGCAGTTGTGGACGAAACGTCAAGAGTTTCTGAATCCCGACCACGGCTTTGTAACCCGAGAACGAATCACAAGATGCACCATAACACCAGCCCCATCTATTTAACAGTAGTTCTGTGTTATTGACTCTTCAACTACATCAGATCGTTATGGGCCTGGCTAATTGTGTATACAGTGCTGTCCTCTACAAATTATGGATTGATTTTATTAGGTGTGTTCTTCATGATGTTGCAATTTTACTAGCCAACGGTGTATTAATAATTATTAAACAAATCACAGGTATGTTCATGAGAACCAGAACTTAATGTAGTTGCGGTATCAACCTATTACTGCCATCTGTGATAGAAAAATTTTTTAGAGTCGTCGAGGTAAATCCAGAATATGAATAAACATTAAATTAAATTAAATTTCATGAAACTTAACATATTAATTAAATAGTATTAAAAATCATATTATTCAATGTAACCCTTGTCAGCGGTCACGACCTTCTCGAGCCGAGACATCTTGTTTATATATGTTATTACCTTCATGATAGAAGCCCTGAAGCTGTCCTTGGTGTTATGATACCTTTCATTAACTTTCATCTCAACCAAACCTCACACCCAGCAGTTAAGGTGATTGTGGTTGGGACTAGAGAATGGCCACAAGTCGGGGGACAACTGGTAATACAAATTGTTGTATAGCCATGCCTGGATCTTCCTTGCTTTTTGTGGGTTAGAGTGGAGTCTTGCTGGAACACGTTAATATAGCTTCCTCAAAGAAGGCTGGTTACAAGCCCCGGCACCATCACAGACGTTGGAAACTTTGTATGCATGATGGTAGGTACGTCAGAGGCATCTTGGCAGATCCAACGGTCATTTTCTTCTTTTTGTCCGAGACGAAGCCAGAGCTGTGGTTCTTGATATCGTTCAACAGTACTTAAGCCTTTAACTTCTCGTCCATCTTGTTTCTCTTCGTCAACAGTTGGCAGTTCCTTAGGACGATAGACTTGTAGTGCAGGTCTTGCTACACTTTGAAACTGACCGTCGACCCATTTGCTTTGCCAGGTTAGTTATGATCCGCCCAGAATCCTGATCTGATTCTCTTTTAATTCGTAGACGAATTCATCTTATAATCATATCATTTGCCCTATCAATAGTGACCTCCTCCTGGTGGTCAGATTCGTTGTGCTTCTTGGTCACGTCTGCGATTTTCCAGTGTGTTACCTAATAGAGGACTGCGCATGTGCATAAGACAGCTTTTGGCTTTCCCACAATACAACTTAAAAAATTCTGGACTTACTTCGAGTACTCTTTTTTTTATTGCCTTTCAGCTATACATGACCATATAACATAGCGAAAAAATAGGAAGGAACTGAACTGGTAAACATCTAACATTTTTAGACCAGATAATATTTTTCCCTGTAGTAAAATTCAAATTTGAATTCCTCCCAAAAGTACGCAACAACCTTGTATATAGATAGTGAAGTTGCGGCACCGAAACGGCAGCAATAAATGTCTGTTACTTGATGAATGTCGTTGATGTTTAACCAGAGGCTTACTGCAAGGGCTTGTTGTATTCCATGTTACCGACTTTGATGTTCTGCCTCAACTAACACTTTTTACACGCGTCACTTTGGACTCGTGCGCATACACGCACAGCATGGCTCACCAGAGTTCCGGCGAAACTATGTGTACCCCAGCCAGACCACCCCAATACCTGCGTTTCAAATACCAGCTCAGTACTGCCCAAAATCTGTCCCCCTGCAGGTATATGTCCGCGGCAAAATGATTACAGTTTACCAGTAGAAGGTTTTGTTACTTGTTGATATTTTTAGTACTAGTGCATGCTGCAGTAGCTTTAAGTAGTTAAGTGATCTTCTGTTATTTGCTGTAACAAAAACGTTTCTTGCGCTTTTATTTTTTTGTAGCTGGTTTATCTTAGTACTAATCTTAGGTAGTTGTGCATTTATTTTATTTCAACTAACTGGCAGTACATGCATTTATTCATAGGATCTGGGAAATCTGTCAAAGAGCAGTCCTCGAGGCTCGCGGGTGCAAGATAGCTCTCTTGCTAATGTTGCGAACGCAGAGGAGGCTGTCACTAAGATTAGTGCCATGTTTCCTACTGTGTCCGACACTCATATACGCGTGCTTCTGAAAAAGTAAGTACTGCTCGTTGTGGTGACATGCATTGTACATATTGCAGAAGCTTGTACGGGGTGCGGTAAAAATTAACGTTAAACAATTGAATGCTTTGTCAACTTTTTAATTCACTGAATTGATTTATTCGAGTTACTGGCAGGGAATTGGTCTTTTTTCAGGTTTCGTCGAACTTTTGGAGATTGCCCTGATTTTCCTGTGGCTGGACGACCATTTGCGCCATACATAGGAATTTTATGTCCGGGCTTGGGCACATTCATTTGATTTTAAGGGCTACTGGTTAATACAGACGAGGATCCAAGGAAAATAGGAAGATTCTAAAGACAGTGCCTTTATTTTGATTATCAGAATCCCATTTCGTCAGGCTTAAAGCTTTGTCGTACTACATGTTCCTTTTGTTAATGAAAGGCTGGTTCCACTAGTATATTTGTAGAGTAACCATTGACAATGGATTTGCAAATAGTTTGTGGTAGATTTAAAATAGGCGGCGTAGCCTTAATGAAGTTGTAATGCGTCACTTTCCTGCTCTAGAACAGAACAGGAATCAGTGGTTCTACCCTTACAGGATATTTATACTGGACTTTTCCAATTTCTGCCTTTAGAGAAGCTTTCTAGCTTTTGATTATTCTGGTCGAGACAATGTTCTCAGGGTAAAATCATTTGGTATCATTAAGTATCCAAGCAAAAAAATTTAAATTTTATTTGGAAAAAAGAAATTAACACATCAGTTTACTCGCCAATGGTTTCACCACTTATTTTTATCTACTATCTTCCACTACGTAACTTATATTAAAGCCAATGCTGTTCAGGAGTGTTATGCCCCCAGATGACCATATCATTATCAAGGTTTATTCATGGCGAAGTAGATAACGTCAGTCTTGTCTTTTTTAAAAGTAGTAGATAGTTATGTTAGGAAATACTGCTCTTAAAGTCTATAAGATCTTTTACTTCTGTGGACTTTACTTGTCACCGCCTGAATTTCACCAGAAGCTCTGTCCTGTAGCATCTTTTTGCTTTTATGGTTGCAAAGCAGTTGTGCTCTTCAAAAATTCCACCTCAGAGGAGGTTCTGCAAACTTGTTATGATTTCATTTCTTGCATACTTACAGTCATACCCAAAGAATCCATTTTAATGTCACAGCTCTAAAAATTTGGTCTTTCTTTGAGTAACACACCATAATACAGTGACGATGTCAACTATCTTGCCGCTACAGTTCATGAATGTTCACGTTTACCATTGTTTTATTGGAAGATTTATTTTCCATTGCTTTTAAAGCACACGAAACAGTTTTAGGGTAGTACACTAGCAAAGGTTATTTCACAATAAATACTCAGTCAAAATAGAAAAATAGAATCATCTGACAAAGTAAATTTAAAGAAAATTCGAAAGCGAAGCGAGGTGGAAGACGTTATAACTATAAATAGCAAATTTTGCAATCCTACAAAGAAAGATGAGTGGATGAATTGATCATTGTTGCTCAACCACTGCTCATGCAGATATGTTATTTTTGACCAGGTTGTGAGCTCTCACTCTTAGTGGCGAAATAAAAACTGTGTTGCATTAAGAAACCTTTAATTGGTGTGTCCATTCTTTTTTTTTGATCAGTGGAAATGTAGGCACATTATTAATAAAAAATTGACATAAATGCTTCAGAGTTAATTAAAACATTAAGATTGATGGTTTCTGTTTCTAATTTCAATAATTTTTACCCCACCTTGTATGTTTGGGGTTGCCAGATAATTAATTTGTGAAAATATCTTTCCAGTTCGTCCAACACGATGAACAAAGCTATATGAATTAAGCTATATTGCAATATTTAAAAAACGGGGAACCATAGTGTGCATGCTTACCAAGAGACAAGTTCAGAATCTTTGTTACACTCCCGTAATTATGAAAGTAGATAATTTTGCTGTTTGACAATTTTACACTTTAGTTTATAATTTTATTTACAGATACAAGCAACTAATTACCATAATATTCTGGCAACCCCACACAAAGCAATTTGTATGTGATGCGAAGCTAATTGGGCCTGAGCCATGGAGTATTGCTAACATTAAAAATAGTGTGAATCACTCGGTGCTCCGGGTTTTTGGCCAATTCATTTGCTTTTACTAACTATTGGCAGCGTTCACTGCTTAGCTAGGCTTCCGCTAACACATCGTTTCCTACGTGTTGTGTTTCTAACATTTCTAGGTACCATAACCGGGAAGCTTTGGTGATAAGCGCTTTGCAAGTGGAAAAGCATCCGATAACCACGCCCGGGCCTTTTGCCACCCCGCCCCCGGCTCGGAACATACACCCCAGCATTCACGCTTCTTTGCAAATGACGCCACCTTTAGGTTTGCGCTTCGCGTCTAGAGGTGGCAGTCCGGTGCTGAGGCCGGGCTCTGGGGGCAGCAGCAGTTTTGCAAGCGAGGCTTATAGGAACTCACCCAAACCTCACTCGCCTAAACTTAAACTGAGGTTGTGTAGCTATAAGTCTTATTATTTGTTGGTGTCGAACGCCCATTCTGTAGCATTGTGACATGTTAAACTAATTTACGTGTGGGGACATTGAGGGATGATTTTATTGATAGATATTTATATTTTAAAGATTATTTCAAACTTGATTTTTGATTTTTATTTGGTATTGCTGAAGAATACTTATGAAAATTTCTGCATGTAAGACTCAGGTTTAACATAATCTGCTTGCATTATAATTGTAGAG
Source organism: Sinelater perroti (assembly GCA_036346155.1). Classification (NCBI taxonomy): domain Eukaryota; kingdom Metazoa; phylum Arthropoda; class Insecta; order Coleoptera; family Elateridae; genus Sinelater; species Sinelater perroti. Next base: position 2,161,304 of record JARFIY010000008.1, read on the forward strand.
TTATCATTACTGTATATAGCATGATTAAACAATAGAAAACATAAATAAGAGCTCCTTTTAAGTACAGTACATTTCTGTGCAGATATATGAAGTCCATTTTCCCTAAAGCAGAAGAAACCGTTATCCTTGACATACTTTCTAACAATGACAACAACATCCAGAAGGCATCAGAGATCCTTAAGGAAATGGGGTTTGAGAAGCGCGATAGTGCTGCGTCCCTGCGGCAGCAGCACGCCGCCAAACTGCAGCTATCAAAGCCCGTGGAGGAACCTCAACCCCAGGCTGCTGCTGCTCCCAAGATAAAGTCGCTGGCCGACAAGAAGAAAAGTGAGCTGGTTGTTTGCAATTGATGTGGCTTGCTATAGTATTGTTTGTGCTTTCAGTTAAGGCTAAACTACAGGCCAAGTACAAGGACATTCCAGAGCAGGTGATTGTGATCGCTTTGGAGAGTGTAGAGTTTGATGAAGACAGAGCAAACCAGATCCTTCAGTTCATGGTTCAGGAAGAGCAGGCCAAGGTCGTTGCTAGCGAAGTTCAGCAAAGGTTGGTACCAGTATGTTTACATATGTATTATCATGTTGACTCTCTACTATGATGTGTTGGTTGCATGACTTCTCGAATTATTTAATATACTGATTTATGCCACCGCAAGCCATAAAATGCATTTATTTATATATATTTTTTATCTCGCTTTATACACAAAATTGTTATCCAAGTCTGTAGACAGATCACTTAGGCAAGATAACTCATTGTTGGCAGTTGACACATTAAGGAAGCATCCAAATTTTACCATTATATACGAATACACATGAATTTAGAAACTAAGTGATACATAATTAGGAAAGGCACACTAATACTGTCCATCTGTTACATTGGTGTGATTTACCCCAAAACTAAGTAAGGTTTTGTTATTACATGATTTTAAGTACAATAAGAAGGCAAGAATAGTCAACAAACTAGCACATCAATTAGTAAATCCTTAAAAGATGGCGTTCATGTACAATGACTAGAACTGTCTTAACGGATGTTGAGGCTTCTGTACTCTTCTAGGGAGTATGTTCTATAGACTGTAAAGTTAAGATTTTCATATGTTTACTCACATTGGCGCCTTAGATTATTGCATTGTTACATTTGGTCAAGGCAGGTACTCAAATATTTTTAGTGACTGGCCACCCATTGGGCACCTGAACCACTCGGCTATTGGCAAAGGCTTCTGTTAAGCGTTGTAAATTTTGTAGTAGTACTAATAAAATAATTCGTACCTTTTAATGTTGAACTTGAACTAAGAACTAGTATAATAATTTATTATTTTGGTTGTTCAGCAATGAAAATGAAATAACAGAAATTAGTGATGTCACTCGGCCAGTTGCAACTGTCCCATTATCTCAGAGTCGACAATCCTTGAAGACTGTCCTTAAAACAGAGAAAAGTGACTACTCATTGAAAGATGGAGGAGTTTTTAGCAGGTACAGATCTTTCTCCTTTTTAATTACGTTGTAATGATCAAACTCTCAATGCGATAGCCTTAAATTTTTTATGCAAATCAATATCGTTGCTGGGGAATTTGTAAATGCAAACAAACTTCCTTGAATTTTCGAATTTGAATTGCAGGGTGATCGAAGAGCCAGAGAGCATGACCGGCGCCGCATTCAAATCGCAGTACCTTACAAGCACAAGTGGCGCAAATCGCAGCTTGGTGAAGGGCGCTAACCAGGACCTGTTGCTGTAAGTAACTCGTATTCTGCGGTACGCGCCTATACAGATTGCTACCCACAGGGAAGACTACGTCAAGTGGCAGGGACCGCAGCCGGCCATACACCAGGGCCCTCAGAAGGGGCTGGCCAAGGGCCCCAACGCTGCTCTGCTCAGTCCACGGACCTACCAGCCCCTTGGGCCCAACGCAGAGCTCCGGAAGGGACCGAAGTTTGGCCTGGCAAAGGGCAGCATTTTCTCCCAGCTGAAGGGTGTTGTCGTGGGGGAGTCTCGTGGAAAATAGCATTTCTCTTGCTGCGTCCTTTAAGTTTGGGTTAGTCGTCGCTTCTGTTAAATTTGCAGATTTTACTGAGTTTATTTTTTTAATTTGTTGATCGATATGTTGTGCCATACAGTTTTCAGTAGTGAATGTTACTAAGCCTTGTTTAAGTAGAGAATTGTTTTTAGCTTATAAACATTGAATTAGTGTTAGTTTGTAAGTCCATGTGCAATATTTTGCTTTGATGAGCTGTGTGATGTTAATTTGAAGCTGTAGCAGTGTGATGATGACAATGTTCACCTCTAGCTTGCACTGGTAGTTTCTGCTCTCTCTTGCACAATAACCTTGTGGATTTTATTGAAATTAAAACTGACCAACCGTGACCAAGAGTGTTGCTAACAGTGCAGCTGCTTTAGCTTCAGGCAACAACGTGGTTACATTTGAAACTGTTCTTAAAAAATGTGACTTGAAATTATAAACCGAATTAGGAAGGTTTTTGATAACCTTCTGAAATATTAGTTTATTAAATCTGGCATCTTTAATAGTTATAATAGTATTTAGAATTCATCTCGCCATGTTTTGTGCTAGAAGTGGTGGGCACACCATGTCCACTATCTATAGTTGTGGTTTTTTTATGGTAAACTCTCTCGGATATTAAAAATAATGAAACAAAATCAGGTTTAGCGAGTGCGGCAACCAAAATCCCTTTGAAATGATGCAATCACTGAAAAGTAACAATTTTGACCATATTGGCGTAGAAATATCCAATGAAAAGAGAGTGTTTCTCTTTTAATTATTTGCAAAGGTGTGAGACTTTCACATTAATAACAGCCCTAGAATATCCCACATCACATACCTAACTTTTCTGATTGGGGGAGATCTTTGTGTTTCAACTGACAATTTTTACTTCTTTTACTTACTAACCATCAACAATATGTCGCTCTTTTCACTAGGTTTTTTAATTCAGGGGCCACACAGACAAGGTACATATGAAGCTTTGCTTCTTGTTGGGTTTAGTATCAAGCGGGATACCCTGTACATTAGCAAATAGTTGTAGAATTTACAGGTAACTTTGTTTGTAATAGTTCCCGTTCTAAATATATCCCTACAGCCCATATTGTATTACAAAGTACTGTCCACCTCTTCCTGCATAAAAATTGAGGTCATAAATATAACCAGATGTTGCATCCCTTATTTGTAGGCCTTTCTTTGTAGGTTGCAGGGGAAGATGTTTGAAACCGAATCAGCTTTTGAACTTCGGCGCAAACTTATCAATATTTTGATAGGGAAAGATTTTTTCATATCTGACAACACATCTTGAATGTGTCCCAGACTTCTGCTTCATTGACCAAAGAAACATTTGACAACCAGACTCGCTACTTTGCTGTATTTCTCCTGGACCACTTACAGGAATTATTTCATTCCCACTTTTGCGCTCTACTTGCAAATGTGCAGTGCACATTATGAGGTTTTTAAGAGCCAATTTTGAAAGTACATATATTTGTTTGACAAACAGCTGGACTGTCCATAGTATCAGTCAACTTTGAATAAAACTCACTCAAAATCTTCATCCTTATGATTTCTGAAGAACCATTGAAAAGGAGTGGAAGTATGGTGACTCCGTATGAGGTACTAATGAACAAACAGTTTTATTTCTTTGGTGGTGCCTGCAAATGGCGGATTTTAGTGATTTACAAATGGAGAATTTATATTTGTATCAAATTCAGGCGTTGAGGAATTAAAATTGTTGAATGCTTTTTTAAATAGTGGTTTTAAGAGGATTTTCACGTTTAATGTCAAATTTGTAAAATTATGAACCAAATGATGTATTTGGGGTAATCCATTATCAGGTGACGTACTGAGGATTTGACATAGTCAAATGTTATTTTATTGTTGTTTTCCAGTTGTTTAGCATCTTTAAGTTATTACTCGGAGTCATTGTAGTTGATTGATAGTGGTTTTACTGTGTTGACGTGAGCCCGATTATATGCCAGGTGTAGTCTGTTGTGAAATGATGTCATGAGCAGGTGTGGGTCCAGTCCAAAGTTTTATTTCTACTGAGTCAAGTGTGCTACAAATATTACCACCCAAACTCTGCTAGACTCTGACCTGTATTTTGGATAGATGCCTTTTGTCATCGGCTCTATAAATACAGTTCAGTCTCAACTATTGACCCATTTTAATGATTATTGATTTTTAAAACATTTTTCTAAGAGTTGGAACCAATCCAATTGATTATATAACGTTGCTGTTACTTGTTCGGTTTAGAAAGAATTTGTATGTGAATAGTTCACCACAATCGAATTCATGGATTCAATGGATACAGGGTGTTCATGATACGTACCCACACAGCAAACACTAAAAGTCACTGCTGGCTCTATCTATGACCCATGAAATTGATCTACTGTATGATCTTGTTGTATGAAATATTTAAAAGTCGTTTGTTAATTATTTCTTTGTTATATCTATGTGTGTTGTGGTTACCTACTTGTACAATCTTCCTTAAAATCACCTGATTTTTCTTAGAACATTTTGACCTAGTGGAACAACAAACATATCAAATCCTAAATCTTTCTTAAGGAGAAGGCTAAGACGGTTTAATCCAAGTTGCACAAGCAAAGGTGTCGGTTGTGCTGTTCAGATTGTGATGGCTGCAACATGTAACTACATTTAGAAGGGAATTTTAGCAGTTTGTCACTTTCAACCCCTTCTTAAAGAAATCTACAATTTATTTGGCTTATAGAATCTGCTAGTGATTAAGTCGTAGCGAACTGTTGATAATAACTACTGAAGAGCATATTTTCGACGAGAATTCGTATTTTTGTATCCAAAATCAAGGTCTGTATGACGTAACTGTAGTTAACGTAAATGTGGTGTATTTAACCAGTGACTGTTACTATGTAGTATGTGTATAAGATATCTTCAACTCACAGTACAATGTATATACTGCCCTCCTATCTCAGATAACTTAGAATTCTTTTGTTTGTCCCATAAGTGTTTGTATTTCACGATTTATTTGCGGAAACGAGCAGACGTTAGTTAAAACAAAATTTTAGCAGACAGCTTCTTGAAACAGTTGACAATCAAATTCATTCAGATGTCGCATAATTTTGAAATCTCACCTTTGTCTTGTTTCCACGAATGGATTGTAAAGATTGTCTGTAATCAAATGATGTATATCACTTCATTCTAATGTATTTTCAAGAAATTTATTAGATGTAACTTAAAAAAAGTATAATTTTTCAGTTCTGTGACACATATCTGTACTGTAATAACTGGTGAATGTTGTATAAATCAAAATCTGTATTGTAGCAGAGCAGTTATATGTAACTTGTTGTATTGAATATAAATTATTCCACTCTATATATTTTTGTTAATTAAAAAAATATATTTACTGCTGGTTAAGAACCACTGGCATAAATAGGAAAGCAAGAATTTCAAGGTCAAATGCTGTCTCCTTTCAATAACCATAACGGTCTTCAATCTATCCTTCTGCCGGCATTTAAATTTTCAAATCCGTTGCGATGGTACAATGGTGTTAGAAACAGACTCACGATTGGAAATGGTGAGTTGTATTGATCGATTCTTCTTTAGTACATACTCTAATACCTAAACCTCAATTGAAAGGTAAGCGGCAAAGCGGAAGACTACGAGGTTATCAGCATTCTGGGCGCAGGTAGAAACTCCACTTGGTACAAAGTACGGCACAAAGCGACGCAGGAGGTTTTCGTGTGGAAAGCTGTCTCGTGCGAAGGACTATCTAATGCTGAGAAACAACAGCTGGTATCGCAAGTCGAGAAGCTGAAACATACGGACCACACACACTTGCTGCGGATCCACAACCACATCCTGCAAGACGAAGCCAGGGTCCTATACCTGGTTTGCGAGTATTCCACCAACGATAACATAACCAGCGCCATTCGCAGGTGCGTGCTGCAGAACGAGTACCTGCGTGAAGATTTCTTGTGGCGCATCCTTTACCAGGTGTCCAGTACGTTGGCAATTGGGGGCGAATCGCTCCTGGGCACTTTAAATACCGACAACACATTTCTTGACGCAGATTTTAACGTGAAATTGTTTGATGATAACATACTGAAACTATCAAAATCCAAGTCAACTCCGCTTGCAAATCTGGGTTTGTTGATGCTGCAGTTATGCACCTTACAAATTGGAAACTCTTCTGTAAATAAAAAGATATCCGAAATTCCAAATTATTATTCTAACGAACTTACGGAACTTATAAGGTTTATAAGCACTGCAAATTTGAGTGTGAAAAGTATCATCAACGCAATTCTGTACCATCCCACTGTTTTATTAAAATCATGCACCAAGTTAGATACTATTTATGTAGCTAACGAAAAACTCTTAGATAACACAACACTCGAGAACCTGACGAACACTGAAATAGAAGCTGTATGTCATTTAAAGATTGAGAGAACAAGGAATCGTGAAATGGCTCTTAAGCTACGAGAGGAGAAGCTAATTGAAAGGGAGCGCCAGCTGCATAAGCGTGAGAAGAACGTTGCCCAGATGGAAGTGACTGTGAAGGAAAAAATGTTGCAAGCCAAGTTGTATTTGAGACGCTGTCGGGCAGCGAGATCTGGTAACAGCTTGTCTAGTGGCAGAACTACAAGCTATGATGATGTCGATTCCTCTTTTTCTGCCCACGGTGACGATACGAGCTTTGTTGTTGCTACAAGCAACAAGATGGATTTGCAGCAAATTAAAAAGCCGGCGCGCTTTAGGTCAGATAAGAAAGTTCACTTTAAGGGCCACAGTCCCTTGAAAGATATCTGCACAAGGGAAAACAGGGCTCACAAGAACAACAAATGCCAGAAGAACATTGAGTTATGCTTAATTTCTCCTGGAGCGAATCGAAAGCCATCGTCTAATGCGGAAGCAGCAAATTTGACCTCCAGAAGTTTGCTGGACATGCCACGAGATCGCAGGCCATTTTCGTGGACAGACGAGAGCAAGCAGCAAGCCTTTGACTTGCTGCGTTTGTTGAATCAGACCAATCGAACAGGCATGAAGCATACCAATTTGTGATTTAAGGTTTACGAATTCTATCAGTATCAAAATGTTGACAATGACTCATTGCTTATCCATTAATGAATATTCTTAGATAATTATTAAGAACATCTACACTTGAGAAAAACATCAAAAATGTCTTGAACCACATTTTAAATTCAAATTAAAAGTGGAAACGGAAAAATCTCAGTGTGGAAATTTACCCCAGTGGAGGAAGGATAATAATGTTATTATTTTCAAAGCTTTACCGAAATAATTTGATGCTCAACCTCACTGCACCCTCCTTAAATTGGGGTTATCAATTTGAATTTTTTGTTATTAGAGTTATCTCTTTATATATATAGTGTCTGTTAAAGGTTTAAAGTTTAAGAGATGTAGATGCTGTTCTATATCTGTACAAAACCATGTAAATCAGGTATTCAATTGACGCTCTAGCCATTTGAAGTAGTTTTTGCCATGGAGCACTGGTCAACCTACCGGTCTCTCTTGAGAGCCTCATTTGAGTAGCTTTGTCTTAGAAAACAACTCAATAAATTCTTATTATTGCTAAGATCCATCAGTGTAATTCTGTGCCTTTGATGCGATTAAAAAGTTACACATGTTTCAAGTTTATCTACTGTTGTATGTAATTAGTCAGTCAACTTTGTGATGGTAAATTTGATACTTGACCTTTCTAGAGGCTACCAAAGACGAATCTCGAACATGTGCATGGGTTACTCTCGCTTAAACCTCACTGACAAATATAGAAAGGTTTTCCCTCGATCGGATTACAGGTGATTGCAGCGCCTCCAGTGTCACTTTTAGTTGTGAAGACGAAAATATTGAGAACCGCTGATTTAAGCAAACTACGTTCCACGATAATAAATAAACGGAGCCACGGTCTAACCCCGCTCTCGCGTGTAGCGAAAAAGTTTGTATTTGCTCTTATAATTAAGTGGGGCGTCCGTACCGTTCGCCTCCTAAAACTCTTTTCAATCACACAGTACAAAGAAAGTTTTCTGAAACAAACGGAGAAAGTCCCTAGCAGTTCATGTGTGCTGAATATTTATTTAACGTTGGTTGATAAGAGGTATATGGAAATTGGTTTTAATTCTTTCCGGCATGCATGTAATGAAGCTTGTAATTTTAGATATTGAGCAACGGTATATGCAATGTAATTGCCAATTACATTATTCACTGTAGAAGTAGGTGAGGACCAATTACCATCACGCGAGCCAATGGCAAACACAAAGCCGCCCGAACAGGACGCGCTGCCGAAGATCGGCAGGGTGACGGAGGTGTGCAAGGAATGGACTGTGCGCGAGGACGGGGCTCTGGCGTACCGCCTCCAAAACCAGGAGATAACCGATCACTACCGCGGCAACAAGTTCCGCAACGCCGTGGTGCGCGAGGATTTCCCGCGCGCCCTGGATGAGCAAATCCGCGAGCAAAAGCTCGCCGAGCAGGCTGCGCAGTCTACCACCAGATGCTTGCTGAGCAAGAAGAAATCGACAACTTGTACGCGCAACAACTGGCTGAGCGAATCCAGAACGAGGAGACCACAAAGAGGCGGACGCTGGAGGTACATGACGAAAAGGTGGCCCATCTGCTGGAGCGGCAGCTCTCTGAAAGATCGAGCTCAACTAGTCGGTTTTTATACAACTATGGCGCAAATTCTCCCAGGCGTCAAGCGCTAGCTATGCCGCTACCCTGTGATAATCCCATCACTTCCAGCTCTCAACCATCAGTTGCTCCCCATGACCATTATTTGTATTCAGAGCCATATAATAATGTTGAAGCCGTAACAAACCAATTAGATCAGATAGATATCGCAGAAATGAGCCAGCGTGAACTGCAGGAGCAGAAAGATGCTATGCTGGCACGCCAGTTGCAGCAGCAGGAAGACGCCAACGAGATAACTCAGCTGGATCGAGACCGCCTGTTGGCAATCGAGGCGCAGGATAAAGAGTTGGCTAAACTGTTGCAGGAGCGGGAGAGGCAGAAAGTGAAGCGCGCAAGGGAACGAGCTCGCCAAAAGGCGCTTGCCAAGAAACAGCAGCAAGATGCGAACCAAATAATGCCAGACGATGCTTACTCACAACCTGCCGATTTGCTGCCGTCCTCTCAGAGCGCCTCGCAAAGGTATTCTTACAGCCAACCTCACGTTGCAGATGATGATGTTAACTACAGCTTCCCGGTTGATGTGCTGGTAGGAAAGGCTCATGATCAAAGCCTAAAGTCAAATTGCTCGCCCACAAAGCAACACAATGTAGATTTACTGAACTGCTCGAATTACTCACCTGAAAGAAGCAACAGTGGTGAAGTCAGGCAGCCAGTGAGGCCTTCGCAGCTGGATCTGCGGCCAAACCATAAGTCTCGCTCAGATGCGTCGGAGACCCCATCCTCGTCACAGCTCATGAACATTGCCATGGCCATTGACCCGACCTACAATCGCTCTGGGTCCTACTGCGATACTACTTCAAGCACAGGCAGCAGCAGCAGCCCCGGAGTCGTGCTGCCTCCTCCGGACATATCTGAGCATGAAGAGGACTTGAGCCCCGTGCCTCCGTACATGCCGATTCAAGGCCAGCGCAGAACAGCTTCGTTAGAGAAAAAGTCAAAAAAGAAGGTGAAAGATGGATGCAAGCAACAGTAATGGTGGGTCGTAGTTTCAGGTACGTTATAACCAAACATTGGCAGATTATAATCGATTTTATAGTGCGTAGCTGTAGGATATGTATATGACATAGATGACCGTGGGAAGTGTAATGTATGTGTAGATGTTCAAGCTTATAATTTATTTACTACAGTAGTAAGTAAAAAGAAAGCTGCATGAGGTAAGCAAGATTCTATAAGCCACAATGCTCTTCAACATACTCTGTCTTCTTTGCTCTCTATTATTTTACTTTACATTGTTACTCAGAGTCTTTACTTTAATGAAATATGACACATAGCTAAATTGATAGAGAACAAAAAACAAAATGATTAAAAGAGTGGTTTAAAAGTGAGTGTATGAATTAATACTATAATACGATCTGCGTTTCATTTCCGGAACAAGCAGGCATTGATCTGCAAGCAATGTAAATTGTTTAAAATATCACTTTGTTGATGAGGAACTTTTTCAGTCAATCCATACTAGAAATCCCTGAATGCTAGTATTAAAAATGAAATAAACACCAGTGCTATGGTATGGCAATGGTAATAATTATACTCTCCAAAAGGTTCTTGGTATTTGAAGTTTTGTTCAAGGTCGTGTAGGTTTTGGTAACTTTGCCCCAAATCTAATTGTGTCAACAAATATGTAATACATTACAGTCTTGGGCCCCTCAATTGAGCACTCCTGGTTTGCAGTAAAGCTCTGCACTTCTTATAATTGACTGAAAAATTCTATGCAATAATTTTTTCATGTGTTCAATTTAGAGCTAGACGTTTGATCCCGCTGTAAGATATCATGTTTTTTACTTATTCTCAACGTTCTTAATAACCATCAGACTAGATGGTATAAAGAATGGTTGGAATTAACAGCCATTGTCTTTCCTGAACTTTATTGCTTTGTCTTTCTTCATTTTTTTGTAATCTTTCTAAAAGTAAACTTTACATTTGTACTTTTATTGATTGGATAGTTGTTAATACAGGTTAGTATCTTTATTTTTGTCTTTAGTTCTTGATTTCCTATCAATTAGAAGTGTACTTGCATATAGTTGCAACGTCTTCTATGACGGAATAAAACCAAGACGGTTTGACAGGCCGATTGCATTTCATTTTGCTTTACCCTCTGCGAGTTGCTCTCTTCTATCATAAATAATTACCTACTAAATTTAGGTGGTTCAACGGCAGCTAAATTTGCTTTAGTTTAGGGTTACTATAAATCCACAATTATTAATTATTATTTTCAGTTTTTTTGCATTTCTAGCATCGTGCAGCTTTTATTACTACCCCGATAATAATTTGATTAATGTTATATACTAATGGAAGCAATGTATTGTTAGCATATCATAGTAGATATTAACGAAGTCACGTGACCTTACAATCATATTGCTAAGTATAGAGAACAAGACTTTAACCAAGTAGAGATCAGATTGTCTGTTAACCGGGGCACAGTTGTGGCCTTGGCTATTATTTATTTTTGTACAATTAGCGCGTCACAGAACTGAACATAACCTAGAGGACACTATTTTTATATAGCAGTGTAACTCAAGTGCATTTATGTCGACCACAAATTCGTCCATATGTCTTCAATTTTGATAGTGATATATCTCAAGTTAGCATATTATCAAGGGTGAAGGATTTACATGATTATTACTGATAACAAATGCATGATTGTATATTTTATTATTGTAATAAAGAGTTTGAATATTACGAAGTTGTTTATTTGAAGGCAAAAATAACAAAACTAATAACGGACAGTGATTTGTGTGGACACTGCCTCATCCCTCATGCTCATTATGTTAGGTAAAACAAGTGAGCCACCACGATTTTATTTAAACAAATCAGGGGTTAAAAGTCAGCAATACAAAGTAGATTAGGATTGCTCTGTTTCAAAATAATTGGCTTTAAAAGAGCCACTGAGTTTAAAACAATCGAATCTAGTGTTTGGCAATTTTTCTGCGCCAGATCTCTAAAACGCAGGGAAGAATGTAGACTTTGGTTCTCCAAAGCGTTGGTTTCTGATGCGTCACTGATGATTGTTTTAGCAAATTTTTAGGTTTTAAATGAATTATATACACCTTTCAAACAAAAATGTGAATTTATCTCATCAAGAATTTTCTTTAGTGATGTCTCACTTGTAGCAACCTTTAGCGGCGAAGAATCTGCATTGAAGACTAATGAGAAGGTGAGTCCAGCTGCCGGAGAAAGTAAGTCATCATGACCACCATGGATACCCCTAAGGAATGTGTACCATTCTCAGGAGGAGACCAATAAGAATTTCAGGTAATGCAACCAATTCTTTATAGCTCCATTGCTATCAATATTTTAATTTGCCACTTGCTCTCTTATGGGAGCCACCTAATAAAGTCTGCACAATCCTTAGAACACGTTTGGCTCTTTGCGGAACTTCGGCTGGGCATCTCAGTTAAATTAGTCGCCCTTTTATTTAGAGTTTTTTTAAAGAACTCTAAAATTGTCCTGCTTGTAGACATTAAAACCCCTCAAAAAACTGAAGTGTGAAGGGTTAGGCCTTGACTTACGGTGACAACTCTAAAACAAAAGTGCATTTGCTGATGGTTTTTCTGTTTATTCGTCCTGTATTTGTCTTTCTTCTTTGAGTGTTAAGTGAAAATATTAACTCACTTTTAGAACTTTAGTTACATTGGATGTTTTGTATGTCCGATATAGAAAGACGGTAAGTTACTGCATAAAACTCGATAGCCAAAAAAATGATCTATCATTTACTAAGAAATTTTTAAGATGGTCTGATTATATATTATTAAATTAATTGGTCAGAGTGCAGTTTTTGCGACCACGCTTAAGATAAACGAAAAACAAACCTGGAAAAAACACTTAGACACAAGAACAGATACCAATGAAAAATATACGAAATAAAAACTTTTAGTAAAACAAAAAGCACTTAAAGCTCAGAAAGGTGAATGGGAGAAGTTTGGTCAAAAATGGAACAAAATTTCATGGATAACCAAAACTCAAACGAGATTGGAAATAAAAATAAAGTTCTACTGACAAAAGACAATGAAATAATGAAGAGTTGGCGCGCATATTACAAAGACTTACTAGATGTTAATTAAGAAGAGACATGTAATACAGAAGGACTGATCGAACTTATAACAACAGAGGAACTAGAAAAAGCTGCAAGGAAAAGTAAAATAGGGAACGTCTCAGCATGACCGAATAATCCCAGAAATAATAAAATATACGAGAAGAACACAGGGGAAGAAATGCTGTTAGAATATGAATGCAAAGGCACTAAGATACCGTAGGACTAAGAATTAACAATTATTTCTGTAACTACCGTGACATTTCACTATTGAGCATTCCTGAAAAAATATATGAGAGCATCTTAACAGGAAGATTAGAAGCCATGGTGAAAAAGATTTAGATAATACACAAAATAGATTTCGAACATCCGATGCACTCTTTAGAGTAAAACAATTGATTGGTAGAACAATAGAAACAAACGAAAAGATATTGCTATACTTAATTCTTAACTCTGTGGATAAAAACGATACATGGAAGATATTGAACAAAAGAAAGATAAATAATGAAGTGGTCACAAGCATGAAGAACCTATACACATAAACAACAAACAATATGAGAACGAGAAATAGGACGTCACAAAGATTCACATCCACATCGGGAGTGAGACCATCGTAGTGGTTTGGTCATATATGAAAAAACTTGAAAGGCAGACCAACAAAGGAGTGATAGGATCAAATAGGTAGTTATTTACAAGAAAAACGTTAAAATGGAGGGAGACTGAAAAATTGGCAAATGATAGAACTAAGTGGAGAAATAAAATAAAACAAGATTACGGTGATAGTCGTGTCTTCCATAATGCATCTTCAAGTGTTTTCTTCATAATTTTTTCTCGATATTGAATGCTGGTTTAATAAACTTTTTACTATTTCACATCTTTCCATTTTATTTGCTTCCTTTCAAGTTTGTCTTCATGAGTATATTTATCAGAATTTATAAGTATAATCTCCTTGTATTACTCTGATTTCTCTAATTAATGTTAAGAAATAATGGTGAAGTAGCTGCGAGTGCTAATGAAATATCTGAAGGTACATTATAACGAAAATTGATAAACATTGCCATAAACTCTGACCTATTTTTTACAAATGGTAACCATGAGTTTTATCAGTAGACTCATAGACAAATGAATAGTATGCCAACAAGAATAAATGGAAATATTGGTCCAAGTTTTCTTGATGGTCAGAGACCTTTGACAGATGGGTCCTATTCCTGCGCTCAATCATTCTATATGACTGTGGATGTAACGGGATTGTTCTCGTCTTCCTAATACCCAGTATTTTGCATATTTTTGTAGACATCGTCTATTCCAAATCTAACCTTGGTCTGAATATAGTTCTAGTGTCAATTCAAATCTGCTGATTAATTCTTTTACCAATACCTCATCGATGATTGGGTTTTTTTTGATTTAAGACTGCATAAGTTTCGACGTATTTGCTGAAATAATCCATCGTCGCTAGAATAAATTTATGCACTTGTAGGGAAAGGACTTACTATGTCGATAGCAATTTTTTCGAATTTTCTACGGAACCAGTTTTTCTTCCAGCTTTCTTCCATTCCCAGACGTATTGTAAAGTCAGGTCTTTTTTCTCGTCACGTTTTAATTCGCCGGGCGCAAGGGCCATTTTCTCTTCTGCAGTCTTCTGGGCATGATCTCTTTGACAAAGTGTCAGTGTTGCGATGACTACTCCCAGCTCTATGGTCTGTCTCAAAGTCATATTGCTAGAGCCTTTTGATCGATCTTGCTACTTAGCTTTCTGGTACTATCCATTCTTTCGCGCTCCTGACTCTCTTTGTATCAGTTGCTATATGCTCATCAGTGATTACATATCCATAGATAGTTCACTTTCTCCTTGTAAAAAGAGCACTTTTTTGGACTTAATTAAAAATATGAAAGACGATGGCAAAATATTGGAGAGATGGAGACAGTACTTCATGGAGCTGTTAGATGGAAGAGAAATAAAAGATAAAATACAAGAACATAGAAATGAAATGTTACAAGAGGAAGAAATTGGGAGGCAGTCAGAAAAACTAAACCAAAAAAAAACATGATAACTATGGATATGTTGAAAGCACTACCAGAAACTGCACTAGAAGAACTAAGACAATTAATGAATAAAGCACTGAAAGAAATAACACGCAGGGATGGAGGATGGGTATCATAACACCAATATTTAAAAAAGAAGACAGAAAAACTTTTTGAGTACGTAGTCAAAATGTACACTAAAATAAAAAAAAGTTGAGATAAATTATAGAAGACATGCTCAAAGAAATGTAATTTATATATATTATATAATCTGGAAGACACGACAAAAAAAAAGTACCACATACAATAACTAGAGTAATGCAGTCTATATGAAAATATAGAATTATGTCAGAATAAGGCAAGAACAATCGAATTATTGCTTTCACTGATCTTAAACGAGACAATGAAAGAAGCGAAAAATTAAACCATTAAAGTGGAAAAAGAGACAAATTAAAATAAGCGAACCGTGCTGCGCAGACATGATTATCATAGCGAAGGTTAAAAGAACCTTGAAGAAGAACTTAGTATACGAAAAAGTATTATAAAAATCTATATGAAAAATAAACAAAGTAAAAGCAAAGACTAGGACAATAGAAAAAGAACTACAAAAAACGCGATATTTAAATTTAAATATTCAGGATCATAGAAGATGAGAAAATAAAAGACTTCTCAATAGAATTCCACGGCCTTTCTCGCAAAAAAGCAACAAAGGTGCAAATTTTCAAGAAACTTGTTACTCTTTGGTGTAAAAACATAAACACTAACTGAATGACAAAGAAAAAACATGACAACTATAGCAATGGGGTACTTAAGAAAAATTGGGGGTTAAACTAAAATCGATAAAATCAGAAACGTAACGTACAGAGAGAAATTAAAAGGAAAACAAATTAAAATGGTAGGAAGCATGTAAAAAGATCACATAATAAATTAGACAAGTATATGAAAAAAGAACTATCAAAATGATGACAAGAGGAAAACCGAGAAAAAATTGAGATGTGCATTAGTAAAAAGGGACATCCTAAGGGTACAAACAAGAGAAGCAACACATCCATTTATTTATGTTATTTAAATACACATATTAAGGACACAGTAAATGAAAAATCTACACCCTGACAGAATTTTTGATTATTACGCAAACATTTGAGAAACTCCCTGTATACTGCTTCTAATTCCATCTAAAGTAGCTTCCAGTAGTATTTTTCCTGCATTTCGGACGGACGTAAACAAACATGTAAGATAATTAGATATTCATATTGACAAGCCCAAATGATCTACGGACATTGTCGGCAGGCATGTCGCAGGACAGGTGGGTGGTCGTTGGCGTGAGCGGGTGACGTGCGGCGGAAAGACCACCCTCGCGTCGCAGCTAAATAAAGCCCTCCCGAACAGCAGTATAATCTCGCAGGACGACTACTTCCTGGATGTGAGCGACCCGAGGCACGTGTGGGTTCCAGAACTGAACCACATCAACTTCGACGTAATGTCAGCCCTGGACATGGAGAGGATGCACGCAGACATACTGCAGCTGTTCCAGGGCGCGGAAAGTGTGTGCAGGTTGCCGGCACCTCCACAGACAACGGCCGGTATTTGGGCGAGTGGTCGAAGGTAGAGGACCTTACGGAAGCGCTCAATCAGAAGCTGGGGGAGGTGCACGCGAGGGTGCTTGTGGTTGAGGGCTTCTGCATCTTCAGCTACAAGCCAATCACCGACTTGTGCCATCTGAAGTACTTCTTCACTCTGAGCGAGGACGAGTGCTGCAGCAGACGGTTGCAGCGTGTGTACGACCCGCCTGACTGCCCCGGCTACTTTGAGAAGTGTGTTTGGCCGCAGTACTTGCAATTTTTAGTGGAAACTAGAGACATGCTGGGCATCAAATACTTTGATGGGGATGCCGAACTGCCTCTAACAGAGGTGCTGTCCGACATTTACTTATTATTTTTATAACGAATACTTCCATTAGCATGTAATTAGCTGTTTTAGCTTTACGAAGTTTGTTATGTATCGTCTTAGGTTAGTAAAAATTCCAAAATAAAAATCACTTTAAAAATATTTTTTTCAGTTATGGCAGAATGGCAATGCTCGTCTGAACTTAATGATGAACTTTTTATTCGACCATATTACTCATATGGTAGCCACATATTACGAAGTTTTGTGTCACAGTCAGAGCCCGGGCCTAAAACAAATTGTCCTGAACTAACTTTTTAAAAGTAAAAATTCATAAATGCTAAAGAATATGCGGTAGTGAAGTTTAAATAATAAAAGTGGCATATTACAATACATACAGAAATAATTTGTTCCAATCAGTGGAATCTGGAACAACTGATATTGCATCTAATTTAAATATTTAACATGATCATAGTCACATCTGATTTGGTCAACAGGACTAACAATCAAGTGGAAAACATCGTTGCTTTTAACACTGACAAATTTTCATTCCTACTGAAATAGGCAAAGGGGTATGAAATAAAAGAATCAGCGATGCATTAACAGCATTATCAACAAGTTTAATCACAAAATAGGCTCATCATTCAATAATTAATTACACAACGATAAAACAACAACAATAAATAATCCACTAACGTTAGTTGGTAATACCAGTTGAAGTAGACGATTGTAAATTAAAACAAAAGCAGCTCCTTGCTAAGTCGACATACATTTTAAAAATCAAATACAAACTTGCACCCCACATCATTGGACAATAGGAGAGTTACAGAATTAATTTATGCACAATCACTGTTACGAGGCGCACTTGGGTTACATGTTTTCAGTTCTGGCAAGAAAGGCGAGTCTTTTGTTCCGCACTTCTTCCGGGTCGCATGGGCTAGAAGGTGTCGACGGCGTGCGTGATTTGCACTCCAGGCTCATCTGTATAGCTCTCCTAAGCTGCGTCTCATCATCCTCCACCACCTCCTCTTCTCTCTCGCACGGTTCCTGCGCCTGCTCGACGTATGAGTTATCCTCCAAACTGAGCCGCAAGGCTCTCTGCAAGTCATCCTGATTATCAGACTCCCAATAGCCATTCTCTGTCTCGTCCACCAAGCTCAGTTGAATGGCATTCTGCAAGTCCTCGTCCTTGTCGTCGGAGCTGCTCTTGGAGAGCACCGCTTTATGTGTCGGCACCACCGGTTCGATTCTCAGCAAGTTGTCGGCATCACAATCGGGCAGCTCACCAAATATGACGAATATGGAATAACCCTCGTTGCGCAGCTGGGCTAGGAAAAGCGAAAGATAGGTGTCCGATATGAGCTGAGGCCTCGGCAGCAGCGAGTTCAGGTTGAACCACTGATTGCCTATCCGCCTGATGGTGAACCAATGGTCTTTGTAATTGCATATGAACGCTTGCATCGATGTGGGGTCGACGAGGGCGCCCTTCACCCGCTCGTCTGTGCTGGAGTAGGGCACCAGCTCCAACCCCCACACCTCCAAAGCACTGCTGATCACCTGGATGGAAAAGTATCCGCTGTCGTCCATGTTGCCAGAGGGCTGCTGCAGAAACCGCTGGTAGTCCTCGCTCTCCTCGCCGCTCTCCGCCATCCGTATCCGCTCCTCTTCGTCGAGCCTTTGAGCGAGAGTGCTAAGCTCAACCGGGGTAAAGTAGGCACCTTGCAAGAGGGCGTTCAGGCAGTGCTGCGCGCAGAGGGAGCCTTCTTGCTGAAAGCATAAAAACGCACATTCTATCAGTTACTTTTCTAGTTATAATAGCTAGCACACTAGGGGGCGTAGTTATCAAAACAGAGGGTACGTTGGTTCTGCGACAGTAATGTTAAGCTACAGAGCTCTTTTATGGAATAAAACTTTCCTCTTAATATAGTTTTAGGCAACACTAAGCATCATACTGATTTAGAGACAGAGATGATTTTGGGTATTGGCTAAAAGAATCGTAATTTACCTAAGAATTGGAAAGGTCAGTGCCACAAACCTCAGCCATACAGATACCCAAGATGTATAATTTATCTGCTGAATGAAGTGATCTATGAATAACTCAACCTGACAAAACTAGTGCCTCTACATAATAAGCTCTGTTTGATAAAAAACTTCACACATGCTATTCTTTTCTTAACGTTCCTTATCTCTAATCTTTACTTTGTCGACGGTGTGTGTGTGTGTCTATATATATATATACATGGGGAAAAGAATGAAATCGTCTCCGAATATTACATATATATATATATACATATATATCTCTGTTAAATTGCAATGTTCGGAGACGATTTCATTCTTTTCCCCATGTGTGTAAAGTATTATTGATACAACTTGATGATGCATTAATTGATAACCAATCTAACATTAGAAAATAAAAACATCTTTCTAAAACAAATGCAATCGAAGCCATTGTAAAATTGCAGTGTTTGGATACTATTTAATTCTTTCCATGTGTAAAGTACCATCAATACAATCTGATGCTGTGTGGCTGCACTAATTTAATGATGGACAGCCAATCTGACATTAAAAGTAGAAAAACCTTTCTAAAATATGGTCATTGTGACAACTGATAGCAGCTTCAAACATTAACTGTAGATGGCAGGATGAGGTACAAATTTGTTACATATTTGCATCAAGTCAGCCTGTTTTGTGTTCGATCATCTTAAAGCAAAGAAAAAATTATTATAGCAGTGGTCACATTAAAAGCAAAATGAATCGACTCGATTTTGCATGTTCTTCTTTTTTAAGTACCCAATACCCTGTTTCTAATCGCACGATCATGAAGTACTATGAGCCATGTTGGATGTACCCTGGGCAGGTGGCTATCCTAACCCGTTTTAGAACTTCACAATTGCTAAAGGTGTTTGTATGAAGTCCCGAGAGTATTTGATGTTCACCATTATTAACCCAAGAGTCGAACCTAAGACCACCATGCGCCAGTGTGGCAGATCAAGGCCTTTACCTCGTAGCTATCGTGCTCTGTATAAATCTAATGAACAAAAGGATACCATGAAAAAACAAATGAACATCAATGGGTGGAGACGTTTCTATTGGTTTACTGTGCATTTCACTTGTCATCAGAGGTGTAATATGCTGAAGAGCTTACCATAGTGAGATTTGGAGTTGAAATTTTTTCATAGCATCGAAAGTGGTCATTAGTAAAACACTAAAAAACAACACTAACGGTGATTCATCCATGTTATCACCGCTGTAAATAACGCGAGCTTGGGTTTGGCCTTTTGTCCCTGACAATTTGCAAAACAAAGTCGTTGATCTTAGCCCGTCGGGTGCCAAATCGTTGTGCGATGCCAAGCGCGTCCACAAAGTAACAAATCGGGGCCCCTCTGAAATTAAAGCACTGCGTCGGCACATAACGGCCGCCGCAATTTAGGTTAACGCCGAGGCGCCAGATATGCTTACTTTTTCGTGGAAGATCGCCTCCATTTCCCCCAGGATGACCGTGCGAGTTCCACCCCGACTCTTGGCAGACCCGTCACGAAATGTGCGGGAAAGGCTGCGGGAAAAAAACAGAAAAGTACGTCATATCAAGTCGTCATCGCCGCGCCGCACACGACCCGCTCGCGAGAACTTCAGGCCGCTCGCGCGCGCTTAGAGACATTTTATTTTCGTGTTGTGCATTTCAAAATTTCAATTACCTGTATTATTATGTACAAATTGTAAATAGTAACGGAAGTAGGGCGCCTGGGGATGCAAAATTCGACGTCGGGATCCGGTCACGACTTGATTCACGTAGTCGCCGCGGCGGCCAATCGAACGCAGTAATTTCCTGGTTCGGTTTTGTTTTTACGGGGCATGTTGACATTCAACATGGCGGCATGTCGTCAGTGCTGTGCTGTGTCGTGGTAAGTCGAAAATTTTCATTTTACGGCCCGGGCGGCGGCGCCTCCGCGTCGACGACCGCGGGATCGAGCCGCAGCGCCCCAGGCGCGCGAGGCGCCGGAGCTCGCCCTGCGCCCCGCGATCCAGTGCGACCCGCAACCCTGCTCGCCTTTTGTGCCGTCATTGCATCGCCAGTCTCGCACCTCGAGCTTAGCCCTGTGCCCTGGTGGGGCCCGCGGCGGACGCCGCCGCCACCACGCTCCCGTCATATTGCGAATCGATAATTGAGCCGTGCCCCCCTTCTGCGGGCACTCGAGGCCTTTTGGGGCTGCAACCGCCTGATCAATTTCAATTAAGCGCTCGCGTACGGGCCGGCTGATCGCAGCCGACCTCAGATTTCGCCCTAATTGCTGCTTCCCCGCCGGTGATCGATAGGGGCGATGAATAATAAACAAAAGAACGTGTCGTGTCCATTGGATAACAATTGAACACGCCGTTAGCGAAGCCTTCGGGCGAGCTCCGTCGGAGCGCCGCTATTGGGCTGGTGCTCTCATCTGCTTCGGCACGTTTGGTGGTTCCCCGGTAGGGTCGTTTGGAAATCGATTTTAAATGGCAATGAAGATTAATAGTTCCGATTCAATAATTGCCTGCTGTTCGCGAGGTTAGTTTTCGCGCGCATGTTGCGTTCAAAAACATCAATAAAAATTTTTTAAATACCCGTAAATCGAAGGTGTGGGTTCGGGCCGAGTGGCCCCCTTTTTCTTCTGTTCGCACACTTCATTTCATTCATTCATCTTACCCTACTGAACTTGCTCTCGCTCGATCCTTGGAAAATTTTTAATTGCCAAAAATTGGGTTTGCAAATGGCCATAATCGGCCTTTTTTTTCGGCAGGTGATACAAGGCGAACTTATAAAGGTTGTACTGAAACTACGAAATGTAGACTCGTGTGATGTACAGAAATTTTGTATCTGAGGACTTCTTATGTAGCCAGTAAAACAAATGACTACACCAACGGGTGTTCAGTACCTGGTGTTTTGGCAAACTTTAGCCCCAGTGACTAAGGAACATTTAAGTCAACATTCTTTTGATAAAAATAGATCGTCGAGTTTTGTGTTCAGTATTTTGGTACGAGGGCAGTTTTAAAAAGTGCGCGGCAGGCGTGTCTAATCCGCACACTTCTCCCTTCTACTAGCTAAGCCGTTAATTTTAAAATTTATATTTCTTTTATGTCGTTAATTCGCCGTAATAATGTTTGGACTTATTGTTTTGCGTTGTTGCCATATTTTTCTCAAAGATATTGGATACCAAGTTGTGTGGGGTCTAATATGACGGTCAACTTACTTCAATAATAAAGACGTTGCACTGTATTTAATGCTCAAGATTTGTCAGTGTAAGTGAGCGAACAACTTATTACGGAAGAGAATATTCAACTGTTTAGCTGCAGGCAGCTTTTAGCATCAAGTGCATTTTTCCAAGTCATCGTTTGGATCCTGAAAAAGTGTCTGTGTGATCAAATTTTATATTAGAAGGAGGGGAGGGAGTGAACGAGTCGAATAACATAGCTGTCACATCGTAGGACAAAATAATCCAAAGAGAAACGAGAAGAGGATGGCCCAGGAATTGACGGTTACACAAGGTCATACTAAATTAGAGGAAAGTTGTCCGGGTAGTTCAAAACAACATGGGGTTCAAAGAAAGATCTGTTACAAATTTTATAAGCTGAATATTTTGGTAGAAGCTCAACAAATTTGGGTGGTATAAACATCAAGTCCAGTAGAACAAAAGGAAAGAGAAAAAGGAGATGGTTTTGGAATCAAGAGGAAGAGGAGAAAGCTTTTTTGAGTTTTTGCTCTAGGTATAAACAGAGAGGATGTTTGCCATTTTAAGCAGCCCTGTGGCAGGTAAGAATATTTAATTTTTTCCTCCCTAGACCTAACGCAACGCATAGAAACCCGAGGAATCTGCAACAGAAATAATTGTATGGATTTTAGGAAGAACAGCAAAGAAAAGATTTTGGAAATTAAAAAAAAGAACAAAAACCTCATGATGTATATGGCTGTTAGGAGAACTTGCAGAAGATAATATGGCATCAAAAATGGTAAAAAAGAGAATAAGTAGAAACGTCTATGGAAGACAACAAGTAAGTACAGGCTTGCGTTTCTTCTCTTCATTAAATTAAATAAATGAGACAAAGAATGGTAACATTACATTGACAATGAGATTGAGAGCCCAATAGGAGTACTATAAGCACTACCAAGAGATAGAATACTTAAAAACTGCAAATGAAGAGGTTTATTCCTTGTCCAACTCGATTATCAGCATCTTTCATTAATTGTTGAAGGATTAGACTGAAGAGTGCAGGATAAAACAGGCAAGAAGTGGATCGAAAGACGTCATTTTTCCCCAAAGGAGACTGAGGGTTGTAATAAGTTATTGTTGTAAATCTCAAAATTACCAGCCGTCCTCCAATCAGATGAGAGAAGTGAGCAGACTTTTAGAGTATCCTTAATGAAGTGTTGATTAAAATTATAAATGGTTTCTTAGTTTCTCCGAAATTTGCGTAATTTAAATGATCAGATAACTCGAAGAGGCCATGTCCTTTCAAATTCTTAAGTTTGGCTTTTTGAATTTAGCAGAAGATTTCAGTGAGAAAATTTATTCGCCATGTAGTTACAAGTAGGATTTTTAATTAATGTCATGAGTACTACTGTAAGCTGTAAAGAATTAAATATATCTAACATATTACGGGCGAGACAAGTGGCGAAGGAACTTCAAATTGAGATGAGAGGAAGTTTACCTCACGATCCACAAGTAATGATCATTAGCTTTCATTAATTGTTGAAGACGTCACCTCTCCTCAAAAGGGACAGAGAGTTGTCTTAAGTTACAACGTTGCGAATTTCAAATAATCCTGCCGGCTCTGGGTTGGGTGGAATACAAGCCGACAGACTTTCGGAGTATTATTAACGAAGTATTGATTAAGATTATCAGTGGTTTCGTAATTCGACTTTTGCGCAATGTAAACGATCAGATAACCCGGAAGAGGTCACGGTATGATTTTTGAAACTCCAGACTTGATTCAGAAAAGGAATAAAATTTGTATGACGTTTAGAGACAGTTACAAATGTAGGATTTTCAATGAAATTCTAATTGTGCCATACTTGACTAGGCGGTTTTTCATTCTTCCCCGATTTGGCTTTGAGTTTAGCCCCGAAGAGCATGTGGTGGACATTTTGTTCTGTTCCTGTTTGGGTTTCATACAGCAAACATTGTGGTGATCAAAAATCGTGTCCTAAATTTTTTCTACTTCCAATAAAAAACAAGTTTTGACAGTTTCTTCATGGTCTTTGGTCTTACTATCCTTTGAAGGTTCTTTGTTTTGCTTTTTTACTATTTGGTCGTTCTGCTCTTTTAACATGGTCTCATTGTTTTCTTGGGTAAAAATTTTCTACTTTTGTCTAATCTTGTAGACCTGCAGCTTCTTCAGAATTGGGATAACCTAATAGTTGGAGAGCTGAAGATGAGCGGGAAGAGACAAAGAGATGGAAGGCTCAACTTGATCGCTTTACTTTTTGAGCAGTACAAGCGACTTTCAATGAACTTTTAGCCCGGAACATCTCAGTATGTTATCTGTGACTTGCATCTTTATCTGAAAACGAAGTAATTGCTCAAAGGGCTCATTTTAATGATTTGCAGAGTTAGCAGCATCGCTTTCAACTACGTGTCAACTGAACCACAGTTTTCTTAATTCGTGGTTCTCCGTTTCTCATTTTTTAAATTGGTGCCGTTAAATTTGCGTCGCTTGCGCGCTCGCTCTTTCGGAATCAATTTTTTGAGCACTCCTTCAATATGATCGCGATGTTTTCCAGCAAAAGGCCGGCGCCAGACGCGAGATTGCGTTTTTAATAGAATTAGTCAGCAGTGCACCGCGCCAAATAGCGTACCACCAGCTTGTGGATAAGCAGAAAAGCGTGCGAACGGGCTGTGATATCCTGCGCAAGCACTTAATTGCCAGACCAGCACTTGTGCGTTGAATTGCAGAAGGTTGCACGATAAAGTAGCGCTAAACAAATGAATGTCGCGTGTCCGCGTTCGCTTAGGTTGCTTCCGATCGGGCATGCTCGGGTTTGTTCGGTTGCACTGAACACAGCAGAACTTATGCGTCGACTTTATATACTCCAGGATTATGTTCAATTTTTTTTGGTGATTTCGCGTTGGTTTGTCTGTCTATCCGCACGTTCTAGAGCTCGAAGACCACTGGATGGGTCCCAATTAATGAAAGGTTAAGTTTGAAGGTAGGGACAGCCCGTCAAATTTTGGGATTGCGATTTATTGAGCCAAAAACCAAGACCTTTTTCTGGGTAAAATCCGGGATCGATATTAGCATACGAGGTGCGACAATTTAATTTCGCAATGGTCGCGTGCTGGCACTCGTGCCTTTTCCACCAGAACCGATCGGAACGATGCTATTTTATATTAAAACATTACTTTTGTTGTTTTTAAAACATTTTGCTTGTGGCGGCGGTTAGTGCCTATCGTGACGTGATAAGAACGTACAACAGCTCGAGCACTTCAGTTACGACCTCGGCCCACCACGATGCCGTGTAAAACATGACAAAAATGTTTTACAAGTACCTAGTGCATTGATGAGACAGTTGGGCTTACTACAGTTCAGATACTGCATATCTGAGAGGTTCATTTTGTCTCGGACGTTCAAGGCTTTCTGAGCGACTAGAAATCGCGCAACATGTGGCTGCGAGCACGCGGTCTAGTTTATTGGCCGATAAGCAACTCGTAGGTATAAATGAGTGCTTCGCGATCGTTTTATGCGTTTGCTCGTTGCTATTTGATGCCTAGAAAATGATAAATTCGTGTTTTGCGCATAGATGGCGCTAGTGACGGTGTAACTGCTACCGCATAGAGGTCACCACTCGTCACAAACGAAATTTCTGACGTTTCCAGTGTCTAATGCCGCTTTTTTGTTTCAGCTTGTGTAACTAAGAAACCAAAATTTAGAATAGAAAATTCAAAGTAACCAGAGTATCAGCGTAACCACTGGCCTTGATAAATTATGCGCGACACAACACAATCCGCACCCAGCACGCATTGAAGACATCTGAGGATTTTTAGTTCGCATTTCAGTTTCGTTAAATTTTGTGTGACTGTGAATTGTCGTTGAGGTTTTTTTAACAAATTGTACGGATTGTTTTGCATACTGTGAACTCGTTGATATCATACGCCGCAATCACATTAATACCCGCCGCCGGACGCCGGCGAGAATTTTCCGACTGCGATAGCCTGCTGCCATACCGACTGCTGCGGGGTATTAATTATACTAGCATAACCGTTCTGTGATATTTCGCTTACACTTAAGAAATTGAGATACGAAGTGCAGCTAAATCATTGTTCTGATAGACTATGTCCACCAATCCTCAGTGGAAGACTTTCCAGCCGCCCGACGTCATGCATCAAGACTCTGCCATCCTTGATTTCAAAAGCATGACCGCCAACGGTAAGTGTCCTTTGGGCTGCTCGCGCGAGGGGCGAACCTTAGCCTTTTTTGATTGAGCGCATATGCGCGCAGATGATCTCACTTTTATTCTGCGTTATTAATCTAAGAAGACACCCGACACTCGATGCAGGCGATAAATTTTTATTGCTTGTTATACAACTTTACTTGCTATTACTTTGCAAGAATGAGAGTAAAGATTATTATTAGTGAATGGCACAGTTATGTTTCTTCTACAACCTTCTCCGTTGATTGTAGTCATCTTAAGCAGCCAAACCAAGACATTAAGCGACCCTTGTGGACAGGAACTAAGTCTTGCAGAAAGAATCCATTCTTTTCTAACAAGTGTAATGAAATGCGACGACTTCTATACCTATGAATTTCTTTTTGCTCCCGAAGACGTGTTAATAGAATTTTTTTAATAATAAAAAAAATATTGAAAGTAAGTCTTTTTTTTTTGGATTTTTTTTCTCTTAAAGAGTCTTTGAGTAAGTACTAGATGGTATGCCACCCTTAATGACACACTTTAAATTAACCATCACCATTTGAGGAACCTTTATATCTTTGACTTGATTTTTTTTTAGTAGTAGTCAAATGGCATTACACCTTTCATTTTCACTCTCATCTCATAGTCTAAAAGTTTAACCCTTTTCTTGTAAATAACTACATATTTGGTCGTTTTACTTTTTTCTTGGCCTGCCTTTCATGTTCTTTTTTATATGACCAAACCATCTTAGTGCGTTTTCTCTTGTTTTCTGATCTATGTACTTCACCTTTAATTTCTTCCTTACTACACTTGGCACTTTGTCAATTAATCTTAGTCCTGCTATTCTTCTTAATAGTTCCATTTCGCTTGCTTGCATTCTTCTTTGTTGTTTACTTAGTGCTCGTAGTTAGGATCCAAACGTTAATGTTGGTACAAATACAAACTTGTACACATCATGATTCTTAAATATTTGAACTGTTTAACTTGTTCTATCTTCTCTATTCCTATAGTTATCTCTATATTCTTGGGTTTTCTTGCTACTACCATCACTCACTTTGGTTTTATTGCGGTTTATCTGCTGCATATATTCCGATAGTGTTGTAAACCTTTTTTATTCGTCAACAACACAATATCATCTGCAAAGGCTAATGATTTATTTCTATTCTTTCCCGAGTGTGTTCGCTAAGGGTTTGGAATACAACTTTGCTACCCTCGGCGATGCATTTTAAACTGATCATTACTAATTGATGAATCGTTACATCTTACTATGCTTCGGGAAATGAGTAAGCAGAATTTTTGTTACTGGCACAACTCTCTTTCACATCTCTCTTAGTGTTCAATTCGAGACAGTTTCATTGTTAGTGAACCATGGAGCAACGTTTTTGTTCACACTGTCAGAATCATGCAAAACGGATTTGTTCATATCTTAGCTGCCGTTCGTCAACTATCCTAGAATTTTTACATAAAAAGTTCTGGCCATCCTTCAAAAGTCAAGGTTTTTGACTGAGTTTTTCATAGAAAGTTTCTAGAAGGTTGAATTCCTTTGAATGAGATTTTGATGAATTGCACAAATGTTTACTAACATCTCTTAAAAGATGGATACACTGGTAGGGCAAGGTTGACACTGTTGATTGGTCTTGTTAAAGAATCTTGCTAACCCTGTGAAGCGTACACTATACTACTACTACTAGCAGGGAATTATGCTCTTGCTGTATACAAAACATGAGAATCGACAGTAAAGAGGCGAGGAAATGGCAAGAACATGCCAATATATTGAGACATTTGTGGGGGGTATAAAGGATTGATAAATCTCACCGAAAAAAGTATTGTTTTTAACTCTTTAATGGAAGAAACGGTTAGGAGATAAAACTTATACAAGAAAATATTCGATTTATTTCACGTATGCATAGCACACTCTGTGTATAAAAGTTTTATTTTGAATATTGTTTTGGTGTTTGCATTTAATAATTTATCTCAAGTTGATTGGCGTTGAGGAAGGGAGTTTCCTGAAACAGCTGAATGCTGCTTTAAAAGAATCGTCACCAAGCACTGTAGACCTCTAGAAACTGATACACGCACACTCAATATCTCCATCCTAAAATAGTAGCTACAATCGGCAAGTTTCCTGTGATAATATGCTACTAAGAATAGAAATAAATGCTCTTGTACTTTAGTGAAAGCAATAATTGAATTCTAGCTTGTTTTTTGTTTTCAAATGAAAGTACTAAAAATTACTTACATAAGTTGCTTATGACTGTGAAAGGTGAGAAAACTGCCATTATGTTTACAAATTACAGTTCTGTTACAAGGTTTTTCATTGTTATGCTATCAAAAAATTTCCATTTGCTTAACATCGATAGACTGGTCATTTATTCTTCTCTCGAACTTCCTGTTTTGATACCCTTTTTTCAGACAATGTTTTTGTAAATGATGGTTTAGTAAACTTCAATAACTGCTTGTGATATTTTTACAGGGATAATCTTCCAATTTTGACAGAAAAGGAAGGCTTTCTATTAAATGGAGTAATATAAAATTTAGGGCGCCCTCTGCCATCTATCGTTTGTTTTTCAAAAAAATGATGATAAACATGATGCCATCAGTGTCCCCTTTGCTTTTATACATATAAAAATAAAAGCCTATTGCGTACGGTGTCTGTCGCTTTGTTCATCTATTTATTTAAATTAAAAAGTGACTTGTCAGAAGTGGGAGTCGCACCCACGTCCATTGAGTAGACTGCGACCTGAACGCAACGCCCTAGATCACTTGACCATCCTGACGCCATGATAATTTTTAATAAAAATTTATATGTATAAAAGCTTGGGATACCTGTGGAACCTTGTTTGTTTCTTGAGATTTCTTGTTTTAACCAAAACGAACTCTGCTGTTACTTTCAGATAAGTTAATAAAATATTGACCTTGAACCCATAGCTTCTTCGTCCAACTTCTTGCTAATCAAATGCTCACATTAATTATTATTTTATATCAGAACTGTGCTGCTGTGCCATGTCATCCAGGACACTAATTACTGCAAATTCAAACTTTACATTCAACTCTCACTTGTCCATAGCTTTTAAAGTAGTATAACCTTAGAAGACATTAAGGTCTGTTATAGTAATGATGTATGAACGACACATCAGTCTTATTTATGATTGGCTTGAGCAAATGTTAAATGCGGCTTCAGTTTGATGTTACTAGCATGTCTTCAGAGTACATATAAAAGCTTAAACCTTACGCTTTTGGGCAATACTTTATATATTGATTGATATATTGATATCTTTGAAGGATTATAAGGACGAATGGTAAGAATAAATTTTTATGCACGAAATACAGTAGGTGAAGTCCAGATTGATGCGGAACGGAAGCTTTCCCTTTAATATCGTCTTCAGAACTACCTTTTATGGACGAAATATTTGCCTTCAAATCTACACAACAAGTCATTAAAAGTAAGATCGGACCATGTTGAAGGTACAGCGCATTGAATTGTTTTGTTGAACATACTCGTTAGAAACCTATATTGGCTAATTCATTACCTTGGGAAGCGTTTAAAAATGTCTACCAGTCTGTCTAGAATTATTTGGACATCTCGAGCAATAATGGCAATCGTGACTTCATTCATCACAAGTAGTGAAAGACTTGGACCGTCCCGCTTTGTAGTTGAAATACAACTTCTTTTGCAATCTTGAAAATGCACTTCATTTATCAATCCCACGAAATGCATTCGCACAAAAGCCACATCCATCGCATGATACAATAATGCTAAACATAAAAGTACATACCAGGATTCGTATTATCACACTAAAACGCTAACAATAAAGTAGTAATTGTGTATTGAGGTAATCTGAATGATTCCAGGTAAACCCACGCAAGCATTTAACTTTAGCCGCTCTAACTCTACTTCACGATTTGGACCGGACTTCCCCCTACTCCAGGACAAGACCTCCTTCAGCAGCCTGTACGCGTCGTCTAGCACCACACACACGACGGCTCGCTTCCCGCCCATCGGCACCTTCTCGCTCGATACCAACAATGTCTACAACAGCGGCGGAGATTCGCCCAGCAACAGCGTATTCTCCAACGGCAACACCAGCTACAGCGAGTCCAATTCTGCCAACCTAGGCACTCGCGAGACGGGCATCATCGAAAAGTTGCTGGTGCGTCATCAGTGCCTTACCAATAGCCACTATGTCACATCGTTTTGATCTTTCAGCACTCCTATGGTTTTATTCAGTGCTGTGAGAGACAGGCCAGACTTTTTTTTCACTTCAGCCAGTTCAGTGGAAACATTGAGCACTTGAAGATCGGTGATCCAGTAGAGTTCGAAATGACCTATGATCGTAGGACGGGAAAACCCATAGCAAGTGCTGTTACTAAGATTGCGCCGGAAGTGGTAAGATTTTGTGCTTGTTCTGTTTGTTACAACTAACCAGCTATATAATGAAGAGGGAACCTAAGCAGATATGCATAACATTTAGAGTTATCAGCTGATAAAGATAACGAAAATAAAAACGCACATTCTGCTTTTGTAACCGCAGCCTTTTACTTTGCTTATTTATGTTGTTTCATGAGTATGTCATTTTTGATCTGATGATTAATATAGCAAATTTCTGGAATTTTGTTTATATTTTACAGTAGGAGTAATTTATAGAGAAATAACTGGCACATCTTATAAAAATTTATTTCAGGTTATGAGTGAAGAACGGGTAACGGGTACGGTCACGACGGAGTTGCGAATAGAAGGATCTGGTGGCGATACTCAAGGCCGAATAAGCTACGAGAATCGAGGGGAATGCTTTTTTCTACCCTACACCAAAGACGATGTGGAAGGAAATGTTACGCTTAGAGCAGGAGATAAAGTCAGCTTTCAAATAGCTACCAATAATCGGTGAGTAGAACTCTGCATTTGTTATGCTTGCAATTAATGAAACTTAATAGTGGCAATCTGGGGGCTTGCCATGTACGTCTCGAAAATCCTGCTCATCCTGTTAAATATCAAGGTGTAATATGCTCGATGAAGGAAAGCTTCGGTTTCATTGAAAGGGCCGATGTTGTTAAAGAGATCTTTTTTCACTTTTCCGAGGCCAAAACCAAGGAAGAGTTGCGTTTGGGAGATGATGTTGAATTTATAATTCAAACACGTAATGTAAGTGTTGATAATTAGTTGAAGCAAACACGTGTTGGATGTGTGTGCTTTACAGGGTAAAGAAGTGGCATGCAATATAACTCGTCTACCTCCCGGTACAGTAATATTTGAAGACTTAAAACCTGAAATCCTAAAAGGTCAAGTGCTTAAACCATTGGATCGGGGCCCCAATGCCCGACACCAAACAGATGCTTTGCCCGGACGCATCCGGTACCGGGCACCAGATCACTCCGAGGTGGAAATAGCGTTTGGAGATAAAGACCAGCGCGGCGACTTTACTTTGCGCCACGGCGACTGGGTGCAGTTCCAGATTGCGACCGACCGGCGCGACCAACTCAATCGCGCCACGCACATCTCGCTGCTGGACGAGAGCTTTGTGGTGTCTGGAGAGCGCCGGGAGCAAGGCGTCGTTGCCTCTGTGAAAGACGGCTTTGGCTTTCTGCGGTGCGTGGAGCGCGAGCCCAGGCTGTTTTTCCATTTTAACGAAGTTCTAGATATCGACCAAGAGATCAAAGTGGGCGACGAGTTTGAGTTCACCGTCGTGCAAGATCAAACCAGCACTTATGCAAACAACCGCCAGAGTGCCATCAGGATGAAGCGATTGCCAGCAGGCAGTGTGCAGTTTGAAACTACTGTAGGCAACGAGGTGACGGGAACTGTGTATAAGGAGATCTCTCCCCATTCTTGGTCTACCAGCCGTAGCCCCACTAAGAATCAAAACAACCAGAATGGAAACAACGACGCTTCGGAATCGGGCTTGATTTCTTACCAAGTCAATGGGGTCAAGAAAACTATAGCTTACTATTCCAAAGACTGTGACTCAAAACAATTTCCTAGATTTGGTGATAAGGTAGGTTGTTTTAGTAATTTAACTTGAATTAATGTTAAGATCTGTGGGATATTTTTTATTTTGTTTGAGCCTACTGATATAACTATCTATTCCTGATAGATAATATTGTTGACCTGATAGCTCCAAGCTTCAAGATAAGGGTACTGTGTACTTTTTTTTGATAATTTTATAGGTCACTTGTGTTTAAAAGGAAAATTTTCCTTTGCTTGTGACGTCACAATATTGAAACGCACATCAAAATGTGGATTAAATCAATAGTATGTCGATGTGCAAGAATACAAATATTCAGCTGAAGTGTTGTGATGAAAAGTTGGATGAACAGCTGATTTTAGTTGACGTAGATTTTAAAGGCAAAGTTCATGTGCAGCTAGTGTTATCATATGCTACAAGAGCATGATACAATTATAAAATAATTTATATGTAGAGCTAGAACTGAATAATTAACGAATAAAAAACTAATAGATGTAAAGATTTCTAAAAAAAAAAAGAAAGAAAAATCTCAAAATTAAAAACGAGAACTTTTGGAAAAGCTAAACTTCAAAATAGTAACTAACCAACAGGAAGAATAAAGATTGAGGCAATCATAAAAATTAAGTGAGTTAGAGATAAAATTAATAGAAAAGTTTAACAAAGGAAATGGCATGATAATTTGCATGGGGACGAATTCTTGCAAAAGTACAAAAGAAAAGAATGTTAAAAGAAGCCAACGTTAAATAATAAAAAGCTTTGAGAACTTAGAAAGAAAAGAAGGAAGTTAAATTATGGTTGGTGGGTAAAATTTTGATATACCATTACACAAGGGATTAAAAAATTTCAATAAGAAAAATAATAGAAAAGGAGGATTGAGGATTAAAAACGACCCGGGCAAGGAATAGGCAAGTGGATACAAATATAAATAGAACATAGGAAAATATGGAATGTAATGGAAATAATATGTGTGGAGATGAATTCTTTAAAAGATAAAAAGGAAATCACGGAAAAAAAATTAACACTTGCATTGAAAATAATCGACACACATAAAAGGGGCGAATCCAGATACCAGTAATATGGCAAAGGAAGAAAGAGGGGAGAATAAGGAAATTAAACTATTGATAGGGAGAAAAATTATTGATCAAACAAAGGATGAAAAGTCCCAATCAAAAAGAAAGGCAAATAAATGTGAGAAAAAAAAAGATTTCAAAATTTAGTTTATGGAATGTATGGAACATATAAATAGTAAAAACGAAATAATTGAAGAAATGAAGCTACATAATCTAAATTACTTAGGGGTGATTGAAACTAAGATAAAAGGAAGAGAATGGGGATAAGAACATTGCATATATTGACGAGAAGTAGGCATAAACTATAAAGGAGCAGATAAAGTGGGATTAATAGTAAACCAGCTAATACATTAAAAAACAAATGAAAGATTAGTAACAGTTGAAATAAAATGGAATCAAAAAAGAAAGAGAGAAATCAGTTTGATGAGACTTTTTAAGAAGAATGAAATGCTGGAACAGAAAGTACCATATGGGGATGGGAAATGAATTGAAGTAGGAAATGGCAATGAAGGTGGGTGGGGTGGGGGGTTGGCTAATGAATAATAGAGAGAAAACCCATTATTGATTACTTGTACGTATTGTATAATTCAACTGCAAAAATCTGATAGATATATTTAGAACTTGTCTCTCTCTCTCTCTCTTCCCTCCCCTTTGATTGTTGACTAATTTGTTGTGTGATTGTAAAATGAATGATACAATGAATGAATTCAAGTGCGGTAGAAGAAGCATTGAAAATGCATTACGTTTTGGTGATCTGAAAACAACTGTTACCCTATAAGTTATCAAGATAGATGAGTGAAAGTGTTCAAGTTAACAAAGGCTGCAGTATCTAAACTGTGCAGGTTAACTTTATTTCAGACAATGAATTACATATAGAAAAACTTACCATAAACTTACCTCAATCCTCCTTTTGTATTATTTTTCTTATTGAAATTTTTTAATCCCTTGTGTAATGGTATATCAAAATTTCACCCACCAACCATAATTTAACTTCCTTCTTTTCTTTCTAAGTTCTTAAAGCTTTTTATTATTTAACGTTGGCTTCTTTTAACATTCTTTTGCTCACTCCAGACCAAAGCAAATTTATATTTGAAGATCAATCTGTTTGCAAATGTTTAAGAAAAATCCAACAATTTTTTACAGCCTTCACCGGCAAAAATGAAACAGCAACCCAAGCAGTAGACTGACTTTAGAATAGGTGAAAAGTGCTTCTGAAAAAATAAAAGGAGTTTTCTTGATTGACTGTTTTGAGGGAGCAAAAACCATCACTGGGCACTTTTGGGGTGATCTTGGAAAGTTGTGCTGCTAAGAAAAAATCGACTGAACTAAAGTTACAATATCTTCTACATCCACTCTTTTCACCTGATTTAGCTTTCTAAACACATGTTCCTAAAACTCAAATTTTTTCTAACTGAACAAGATTTTGAGTCAAAGGAAAAGTTGAGGAAAATTTGAAGACCTCAAAGAAACTCCATATCACAAACTTGGAGAAGCTTTGAAGTTTAAGGGGAACTGTGTTGAAAAATAAATACTCAAATTGTTGCCTTTAATATCCAACCAAGTTACTCGTAATATCGGTCTTATATTAGAAGATTTTGATGTTTTCTCTTTTTTTATTTGTACAGGTGCAGTTTAACATAAACCAAGTGAAACGAAACAAGGAACTGGTAGCTGTTGACGTTCGGGTGGTACAGCCAGCTTCTCAAACCAATGGCATTTCCAAACCTCCGAGCTCGCGCTCTGCTCTTCAAACCCACCAGGGCTTCATTGCTGCATTGAAGGATGGATTTGGTTTCATAGAAACTGTCCAGCATAACAAAGAGGTTTTCTTCCATTTCAGGTGAGTCTCGCAGTGCTTTAATTGCAGCAGCAGTTTTTAGGGCCACCTTCTGTTGCAGCAATTTTGATGGCGATACAAACAGCTTAGAGCTTGGCCAAGAGGTCGAGTACAACTTGGGAGGGCGCGAGAAGTCTGGAAGTTGCTCGTCTGCTGAAAATGTGCGACTCATATCAAAAGGCACCATTGAGCTGCCGACAGTTTCTGGTGAAGTGCTCGATGGCAGTGTTGTTAGACCCCTGCGGTCCGTCAATCCCGATCAGTCTGAGTACTCGGGCCTGATCAGAGTTTCCACCGATCAGCCTGACGAGAAGGCGAAAGAGTACGAGTTTGGTATAATGGGGCTGGCCAACAAGCGCGAGCTGCTGCAAGTGGGAGATCCTGTGCAGTTCCAAGTGGACTCCTCTGATTGGGCGGGCAACATTGTCGCTGTGAGGAAGAAGCTGCGTGCCACTGTTGACGCCACCAAGGGCCAGTTTGGGTTCTTGGCGTATGAAGTCGAGGAGGGAAAGAAACTCTTTTTTCACACGTCAGAAGTTAAAGACAATGCCAATCTGCAAGTTGGTGACCAGGTGGAGTTTGTGTTAGTGACGAACCAACGAAATGGAAAGTCTTCAGCTTGTAATGTTGTAAAAGTGAGGTAAGAACTATTTTGCCCTTTATTTATGTAATATATACATTTGAAGCTTTTCAAAGGCAGGTTATGTCAGGGATTTTTTAAATTTAGTAAATAATGATTTGTTATACTATTTTTATGTATGATGGTTGTATGAACTTCTGTGAAGATTCTCATGAGAGAAGTTTAATATTTAGAAAATGATTGTATTATGTGATCAGTGTAAATGTGCTTTTTTTTATTAACCTGAACAGATTTGTTTATATTAAAGATTCGTTTAAGTAGAATTAATAGGAACCAATCATCAGTTCAATTCCTACTGCAGATAGTCTATTCATATCTAAGAACTGCATGACATTTTTGTTTTTGTATCATACTAGAAAATTATGGGTTCTAAAACCTGCTCTTTACTTCTTCTTTTATCTATTTTGTAGTGCATAATATGCTTTTTCATACCGTTTTAAACATTTTTTGTGATTTCTGACATTCGTAGGCTATTTTTCACGTGTAATCTATCATACATTACACTAACAACAATTTTATATTATTGTTTGAAAAATTTTAAGTCTAATGGTTTGTATAAGTTCCGCTGTTTTTGGTTAGGTTGTAAACTGCTTCTGTTTACTACCAAAGTATTTATCTGACAAACTTATTTTTTTTTATTATTAGATTGGCACAACATACTCGTCCAGTACCATTGGTTTTGATGCATTCAGAGTAAAATTATTTTCCCATATCTATTGATATTGTACCAAATAAGCTACTAACAATAATATAGGCTAGGGTGTATTTCCTTATATCATTTATATGTTACTTTTACCTCATATGGTGTAGCTGCATTCACTTAAAGGTTTACTTAATTGTTCTTTGCGAATTACATAGTCTTCATCTGCCTCAGTTGAGCAAGAATTTCTCTCAAAAAAGGTATAGAACTGTCAGGCTAACGATACTATCTTGTTTGAGCCATTTCTGAGAAGTTTTGAACCAAAATTGATCTTTTTAACTTTCTGTTAAACTATCTCTTTTAAATTCTAATAATGTACTACTAAGTTTTATTTTCATATATTATAGGATTGTGTTGCACTATCTCATTAATTTATAATTGTTTTTTCTGAAGAATTAGAAGCAACAGTCTCGGACCATTTCGTTTTCTTGTTTGATCACCTTTATTACTAAAATGATCTTGCATGTGTTACATATCTTTTTCAGTTCTAACAAAATATTGTTAGGATTGAACATTTTGAAATTTAAAAATACATACAAGTATGTGCACTTGTTAAGGGTAACGTAACATAAATCATCCTAGCCTAGCCTAGCCTAGTTTAACACCTGCATCCTCTAGAAAGTTAAATTCTTCTTGCATTTGTCCTGAATCTCCTTGGCCAAGAGATGAAAGAAGAAAAATCTTTTATCTGTTCATTTACAATATTCTGCCACTTGGCAGCCTAATGAGTAAAGATAGTAGATGTCTAGAAGGATTGCATTAAAACGCTAAAACAAAAGAAGGCACAAACGTTCAAAGTACGGAATGCATACAATGAAAATATAGAAAGTGTGCGCCAACAAGAAGATAAAAGCAATAGGGAACTTCTCGCATGCCACAACAATTAAGTGCCTTGCCTGCTGTTACCCTGCTTGCTTATTAAATGAGCAAAAGTACACAAAGTCTGTCCAAAAGTGGTCTTGGAATGAAATATCTGAAAAGAAGAGCTCACACAAAATAAATGTTAACATCGGATAAAACAAAACATTTCTAAAATGAACACCCTGGACGCCTTCTTTTGTAGGTTTGTCCATTTTTTTGATTAGAAGTGTCTTAAGTGAATATTATCCAACCGTTTACAAATCACCTAACACTTTACACCCCTTCTTTGGAAAACTGAGAGAGCCTTCTATTTTTTATTGTAAACACGTCTTATGAACTCTTCATAAAGTAGCAATATTTGATATCCTTGAAAATATTACTACTTGTACTCGCAAAAAAATTGACGTTACAATAGTAATGATTGTAATAGTTTGTTTGGGATGTGAGGCATATTTAGTGTCGGTCATTCAGATTGACGGATTTCTAGTTAAATACTACGAGAGCACATCATAATCTACTTTGAATTAAATAGTTCCCATACAAATGCTGTGCTACGCATGCTAGGGAAGATCAGCGCTGACCAAATATAGCTGAACAGCTCTTGCGTACTAAATGCAGGCACAGATGTAAAACAAGCCACTCGAGAAGCATCATTTCAACTGTGTACCAATAATTGGGCCATGAGAGCTGTTTGGTTAAATTCAGTCAACTCTGACCATTAGTGTCATTTGTGGCGCTGTCTACATAATTCCTCGCTAAATCCACAGTCAATTCTGTCGTTTACATCACTTCTGGAGTTTCATAAATATATTATAGCTTGAATGTTTTTACTCTCATTTTATTTTTTTAAACCATTTTGTTACTCTAATAAAAAAATGGTTTCGTGATGTCTTCAACTTAATTGAAAGTATCTTGCTGCCATGTTGGAACCACCATCACGGTTTTTCTATCCAATTTTTACAGTCAGTATTACTCATCTTTTTAGAACACCTCTATTATGAAGCCAATTTTGAATCTAACGTTAGTCAGATTGTCAACATCAAAAAGTAACTTTTTTGTTGGGATTTATCTTTTAAAATCATTCGTATTCAAAAATTATTATATAGAAGGCGTGTTTTTGTCTGAAGATACTTCACAGATAGTTTTGTGTTCAAGGAAATCTATGTTTTCTGTTTCTGCGCTTTATTTTTTGCTTATTGAGCTGTCAATGTAGATTTTATTGTGGTTTGGCACACCTAATCTATGGTTATGTAGTTGTAAACATAAGATGCTACTCAAAATCTTCACCTGAAGAGCGACAGTGACACTAGAATAATTCAGAATATAATTTAAATCTGGACTGAGCAATGAGTACTCGTACTCATAGAAGAAATGGATACGAAAATGAAGGGCAAGCAAAGAGGCAAGAAAGGATGTTTAATTTTTCATTCATCCCTGGTAGAAAAAAACCAATCGATTAAAATAAGGATGGTTAGACTAATCAGAGATCTAGATCCTACCAAATCATTCTTAAAGATTTACCAAGAATAGAAAATAACGTCTTGATAATGTTCTTTGCTCTATAGATAATAGAAAAAATAATTGGACCACATTCTCCTATAGCTTCAATTATTTTAGTTCTTTCAGTAGGTATTAGCACAAAAAAGGCTTGTATATGACTCTTTAAGGTGGTGTGACTTATTTACCTGATTTTTCACTAACCGTCCTCCTTGTGAATGCTCTCCAGTTTGTGGACGATTAGAAATGGCTTGCTTGATGTTTTATTTCGAGTTCTGATTGTGTGACAGCAGTTCTCTTCTGAATCTCCTTGCTTATCTTTGACTTTTTTAACGTACAGGACATTTGGCTTCATGTACGTCAAAATTTCAATTCTCAATCATTGGAACCACTTTGTAGGTACTACTAGAAATGATACCTTCCCCTAAAACTCAGGTTTTATAGGTACAATATTACTTTTATCGCCAATCTTTTGGTTATGTTAGAACAAGTATCTCTTGCTACATGTAAAACTACTATTCTAGCAGGCATGAATTTTTTGAAGTGAGGGGCTAAAAATTAGTCTGTGCACATATTCCCAATTTGATGAAAGGAAAGAATTTTTGTGGATCGATTGTTTAATCACAACCAGTGGTCTGTTGCAGGTTGGATCTTGGGCTTCAGCTAAAAATAATTGAGTAGTTGTGTTGATTTTAAACTAGGGGTGATGTGGTGCATAACAACTAGTTAATTAAGGTGAACATGCGAGAGTCTTAACCTTCTAGTTTACAACTCATGTCTTCTATCTGTTTTTCTGATGGAATGCAGAGTCCCATCATCATTATTCTCCACATTTATTCCAGAATCTTCTTATGAAGATTGTTGCAAAATATATTGTAAAAATTGACAGTTAGGGAGACTATACTTGTGTATATTGAATCATTAGTAGTTTTAATTGTGTTAAGATTTAAATGAGGACAACTTGTGAACCGTAAATTATTTTTCTTTTATATTATTGAGACAGAAACAAGACATTTATCATTTTTTCTTCTTAGATGTATGTTCACATCCTTGAGTACAAGCTTATATCATATTTGTTTTTTTTTTACTATAAATTATTTCATAATTACTGTAATTACTTAAATATTAATGTATGTATCATAAATATGCTATACCACTGGATATGCAAATAATGGTATAAAAATGATAATTTTGACATCAAAAGAGGATATCACGTAACTTGTTTTTGTGTGAATTGACCTAGATGTTAATCTTTTGTAAATAAGTGAACATTATTTTGCTGTAAGTTAATTGTTAAACACCAAAAATTGTTTTTGTTTGAGGCTGTTTTGATGGATTTCCTGTAGTAAAACATGTAATTTTGAAAAATACATTGTTAACCGGGCTCATTAATTCCGTGCTTCAAA
Organism: Sinelater perroti; assembly: GCA_036346155.1. Lineage (NCBI taxonomy): Eukaryota > Metazoa > Arthropoda > Insecta > Coleoptera > Elateridae > Sinelater > Sinelater perroti. Next base: position 2,201,249 of record JARFIY010000008.1, read on the forward strand.
ACTTATAAATCACTAGCTCCTATTTTTTAAGGTTTTCCCACAACTATATTTCTATGTTGCTGAAGTACAAATGTAGTCTGTTAAATTTGCTGCATAAAAATTGGACAAGTTGTTTTTTAAGAATCTAAACTTCTACACTTCATCTTTAGTAGAGCCCCACTGAAAATAGTTACAAGGGAATAGGGTGACCAGTGTATGTCCACTTTTGTCTTTAGACTGGACACCCTTTCCTGCATCATGCATGATCTTTGAATAAAGTCTGTTTTTACTTAAAAACCTATAGTATTTTAGATTTTTTATTTATGTAATGGTATTGGTTGGGATAAAAGGATAAGTGTCTTTTCTAAATTAAATTTTTGTTAAGTGGCCTTGGAACCTAAGAGCTCATTTTGACTCTTCTGCGATGTTGATGGCGCTTTTCAATATTAACCCTCATTCTTGCTGTTTGTGATCTTTCCGTTCTGCTGCATTAACACTTCTAGTACTGAACCGTTACTACTTAACCAGTCTATTCAAGTGATATTTTCTTGGTTTTCTTTGAACCTTCTCCACCATTGCTGTAAAGGTGCAGCTACTTTTTTCTTATCACTAGCTTCTTCTAATTTCTTTTGCGGCCGTCTTCTATTTTCCATATCTTTTACAAGTTTATTTTTGCTCATTATCACCTTGCTAATTCTGTTGTTTATTTCTTTTCCCAATGTTGACAATTTTTTTTGTTTCATTATCAATAGTCATAATTTTGTTTCTTGGGTTTATTTTTAAGCCGTTTTGGGAAAACACATTCTATACTACTTTCAGTTTTCTTGTTTATAAAAAGTATGTCATTTGCTTAAAATACTACGGCTCTACATCTTGTGATCTCATAATGAAAATGAGTGGGCTTAGGATAGTATCTTATCTTATGCCTCTTCTAGATACAAATTACTTGGATGTTTTTCCTCTTGCTCTTATTATCTTTTCTGTTTTGAAATACAAGCTCGTTTTGTACCACTTCTCTTTCAGGCTTTATTTTCCATATTTTTGCTCTTTATATTATGGAAAACTTCCAATTCTACTTCACCGCAATTACTTTTTCGACTATTTTTCTAAGTGTGCAGATCCAGTTTTGAGTTAGTCTTACATACCTGAACCGAGCTTGTTTCTTTAAGTGTATTTTCTATTTTTTGTTTGATTATTTCTTCTAGGACTCTTTCGTATGCTTTATGAGAAGCAACATAATAATGATAATCCTCTGTAGTCAGTGCTGTTTGTATATTCATGTTATTACCACAATTCTCAATTCCCTTGTTATTTTATTACTTTTCCATGCTAGTTGTATTATATGCTTAGCTCCGTTTGCTCGACCTCTGCAAACCTAATCAATTCCGATCATTATCTACTTCTAGTTGCATATGCTCCGTTCTTTACTAATTGCCTGCTGCATATTCTGTACTTTTCCTCCTCTTCTCTGTGTTTACTTCCATAATGATTTTTCCTTACTTATCTTTTATGTTCATTAGTGAATTTTCATTTTTTTTCAATCCCTCTCTGTTTTCTTTACCTTTTCCCTCTGTTTTTTACACTTTCTATATTTTTTCTTCTTATTAGTTCCAAGGTAAGCTCTCCAAAAGTTATTTTCTTTGTTACTTCTTTAATCGATCCATAATGTTGTCACCTGCTTTCATTGGTTCATTTAATTACTGTACATACTTCTACTGTTGCTGTTTTCTTCTTATACTTCCAAATTCATTCTTTAGTAGTTTCATTCCTAGCTTCTGTATTTCTTTCATTTTTTCTATTAGTACCAGTCTTGTTGCATACAACTTGTAAGTCTTTATATTTTTCTCTACTGCTGTTATTGTCATATCCATTATGATTAAATAATGGTTTGCTTTCCACATTACATGGTATTTTTACTCTGATATCGTTTATTTCTTTCATTTTACTTTCCTCTTAAGATAATATAAATTATTAGTTTTTCGTTCTTGCTTTGTATATTTATGTAATTTTATATGCACCATCTCTTGCAATCTGTAAAAATCTATAATTCTTTCTTTGTTTTTCTTATTTTCACCTAATTTGCCAATGCATCTTGTACTTTCTGGGCTATTCCTGTTCTCCACTCTTCCATTCAGGTCCCCAACTATTATTCCTTTCTTCGCTGGGTTCTCTATTTTTTCTTTGCAGAACTCATATATTTCATGTTTTCTGGCTTCTTTATTTAGTCCTCTTGGTTTTTATCATCCCGTTTGTTCATTCCTTTTGCATTTTCTCTAAGCAGGCTACTGCTGACTGTTGAATCTTCCCTTTCTATTCTTTTGTATATCAAGATATGCTCCTCTTTTAATTACACGTGTTCTTTTACTTTTATTTTCATCGTTCTTTTTGTTTATCTGTCTCTTCCATGTTACAATTCTCCACATTTTGTTCTTTATTCTTATCTGTAGTGTCATCTATATTTATTTTTCATTTAACTTAAACTTTCTTGTTATCTTATTGTTCATTTTTTTTCTTGTTTGTGGCCCACTTTATTTCTGATTTTCTTGTTCTTAGTTTGCCGCCTCCTTTTTCTATTCCATATCCTCTTATTATCTTTAATTCACTCTCTATAGGTTTCCATGTCTATGTTTGGTTGTTAGCTACTTCTAATTTTTGGTCTTTTACCTATGGTACTTTTTAGTTTTCCTTCACTAATATTTTTCTGATAATGCATTATATTTCTCTTTCTTCTTTACAGCACTAATTTTTATTTCTACTTCTAGATTATCTTGGTTTATTGTATCTATTTTTAGTCCTTGTATGACAATACTATTTTTTATCTCATCTGTCTTTTCATATTCTTTTTTCTTTAATTTTTTTAACGTTTAAGTTATTCTTAATTCTTTTTAAATTCATCTTTCAGTTCTTTGACTTTTGTCTTTACTTTTCCATTTTTCCAACTTGGTTATTGTCTCCATTTCTTGTATTGCCTCTATTTCTACTTTATCATTTTTCCTAAATGTCTTTAATTTGACCTCTGCTATTTTACTGGTTAATTGTGATGCTATTCATTGTAATTCCAGCTTTTCAAAACCTTCTGGGGTCATTTCTCCTTTTCATGTAATTTTGCAAAGATGTTGCACTTTGTGCTCTTAGTCTATTGAATTTACCTGTAACTCTTTAACGTTCTGTTATTTTGAATGTTTCCATACAGTTGTTGTTTGCTCATAATAAATTACAGTTTTGGGAATTTTACTCCCCCATTTTTATTGTACGAGTTCACTTCACTAATTCTTCTATGTTTACGCTTTACAGGTTATTTATTTAATTTGGGGTAAGCATTAGTTTGGCTATGATGTGTACGGACCCAGGTTCAATCCTAGGCTTGGATGCCTAATAGGTCGCATATTTACTTACTTACTTAATCCTTATGCCCTTTTTACCGTTAGGTGTAAGGCAGGCGGGAGAAGAGTTTGTTATGTTGCTGTATACTTTTCTTTCCATAGTTTTCTGTCCTGGGCTACTTGTTTTATACCTTCCCAGTTTATTCCCTTGTTTGCTGCTGCCTCTCTTATTCCTTCTTCCCAGGTTTTCCTTGGCCTTCCTCTTTGATTTTTACCCAGAACTCGCGATTCATACACTTTTTTCACTAATCTGTTTTTTGGCATACGACACACATGACCAAACCACCTTAATTGTCCTTCTTCTATTTTTTCCATTATAGGTTTTATCTTTAAGTCTTGTCTGTACGTTTCATTTCGGATTTTATCTCTTTTCGTTTTATTTTGTATCCTTCTTAGGAACCTTATCTCCATTGCATTTAGTCTTATTTTATGTTTTTCTGTCAAAGACCACGATTCACTACTATACATTATTGACGGTCTCACCTCTTTTTTCACTACTTCTGTTTTTATTTTTCTTGGTACTTCTTTCTTTCCTAAAAAGTTCGTTTTCAGAGTATTGTAGATTCTCCCTGTTTTCTCCATTCTATCATTAATTTCTTTATCTATTTTGCCGTTGTTCTCGATTATTGATCCTAGATATCTAAAACTTTCTACCTGTTCAATTTGTTTTTCTTGTATTTTTATTTTGTGTATTATATTCTCTCTGGCCACTATCATACTTTTATTTTTCGCTATGTTTATTTTCCGTAGCTCTGTTTCTAACACCTCTAGGTTGTATTGTAAATTCTCTTCTGTGTCGGCTATTATCGTCATATCGTCAGCGAACATGAGTTTGTTTATTTCTGTTTGTTCCATTTGCCAGTATCCCAATTTTGTCTTCTTCATCTTTTTCTTTGCATTTTTCATCGCCTCGTCTAGCACTATTGAGAACAGCAAGGGGCTTAGCACGCATCCTTGCTTTACTCCTATTTCTGTTACGAACTCTCGTGACTCTTCATTGTTAGTCCTTACTACGTTTTTATTACTTCTGTACATTGCTTTTACTATTTCTATCGTTCTTTCCTCTATTCCTCTTTTTTCTAGTGCTTTCCATATTTGTTCTCTTTGTATTCTGTCAAAAGCTTTTTCTAAATCTATAAAGCACATATGTATTTCCCTTCCTTTTTTAATAAATTTTTCGCTGATTTGTCTAATGATGAATATTAAATCTTGCGTGCTCTTCCCCGTCCTAAAACCACATTGAGTCTCTTCTATTGTATTTTCTATTCTGTCTCTTATTCTTTTCTCAATTATTCTGGCCAGTATTTTCGCGAGGACACTTATTAACGTAATTCCTCTATAATTACCACATTCTCTTTTGTCACCTTTCTTATGTATGGGGAGTATGATTCCTACATTCCAATCCTTTGGTATTATCATTGTCTTCATTATTTCATTTAGCAATTCTGTATATTTAGTTATTCCTTCATTTCCCATAAACTTTATCATTTCCGGTGTTACTTTGTCTCTTCCTGCTGCTTTTCCTAACTTAATTTTCTTTATGGCCTCCCTAACTTCTTTCTCTTGTATTTCTTCGATTTCTTCTCTTTCGTCTAGTTCTTTCTTTTCATCTGTTGTACTGTTTTCTGCTTCTGTTAGTTCTTCGAAATGTTCTTTCCATCTTTCCATTATTTGATCTTCTTCTGTTATTATTTTTCCGTCCTTTCCCTTTATGTTCATCATATTATATTCATTTTTCTTCCTAAGTTGTATTAAGGTTCCGTAAAATAGTTTTTGGTTCTCCCGAAAGTTTTCTGTCATCTTTTCTCCAAATTTTATCCATGATTCTTCTTTTGCTTTTCTCACCGCCGCTTTCGTTTCTGTTCTTGTTTCTTTATATTTTCGTAGTCATCTGTTTTTTGTACTGAAGTATCTCTTCCATGCCTGCTTTTCTCTTTGATCTTTGCTTTTATATCTTCGTTCCACCATGCTGTTTTCTTCATATTTTTATTAGCTATTTTCTTTGTCCCAACTCTCTCGCAGCATTTAGTATGGTATCTTTAAATCTTTCCCACTTTTCTTCTACCCCTTTTGTATTATCTTTTGCTCTAAATTTTTTGGTTATAGTTTCCCTATATCTTTTTTGGTTCTCTGTTTCTTTTAGTTTATATGTTTTTATAGTTTCCACTGATTTCTTTCTCCTCTTATCTTCTTTTTCTTCTTTTTTATTCTTTACGTCCATTTTTACCAAGTAGTGGTCGCTTCCTATCTCTGCTTGTCTTGTTACTTTGACGTCTTGTACCTTTTTCCATTTTGGTTTACTTATTAAGAAATAGTCAATAATTGACTTCTCGTTCCTGCTTTCTACTACTCTTGTGAATTTGTGTATATCCTTATGTTTGAATTTTGTGTTTGCGATCACTAAATTGTTTTCTGTGCTGATTTCTATGATTCTGTCCCCGTTATTATTTCTGGTCGTTTCTCCTTCTTTCCCTAAGTATTTTTCTATACCTGTATTCTGTTTTCTTACTCGTCCATTTAAGTCTCCCATAACAATTACATTTTCTCCTCCATTATCTATTTCTCTTTGTACTTCCTCAAAGAACTTATCTTTATCTTCTTTTCTAGCATCTTCGTTTTCTCCGTATGCTATTATCACACTCCATATTTCTTCTCCTATTAGCTTCATTTCTAATCTTAAAATCCGTTCATTTATATATTCTTCCTTTATAATGTCTTTTGGCATGTCTGAATTTATTATTAATCCTACCCCACATCTTGCTCCTTCCGTTTCCTTCACTCCTGACCAAAATAGCCAGTATCCTTTATGGATTCGTTTCATACCTTTCCCTTTCTTCTTGGTTTCTGTTACTCCTAGGATTTTCACTTGATGTTCTATCATTTCTTCTACTAAATCTTCTTATTTGTCTTTAATTCCCCTCACATTCCATGTTCCTATTCTCAACTTTTCCTGTTGCATTTTGCTTATTTTCCTCTTATCCTTTTCTTTCTCTTTACTTTTGTCTATTCCTACGCTCTTCATTTTGTTGTTCATCTTATATTGTTTATCGTTGTCCATGTCCATCGCATATTTCTTTATAAGTTCGGCCTGGTTCTTTTTGTTATCAGTTTTTGATTTCTCTATAACCCTTTTCCTCATCATCCCAGACGTATTCCACTCCTTCTATGATGATTTTCTTATAACCGATTTTCGTTCTTCTACCTTTACTTCTCTCTTCTTTTGCAATTTTTCTTATTTCGGCCTGTATTCCTCTCTCTTTTGGCGTCATATCATTGTCTATGTATACGGTGGATCCTCTCAGTTTATATTTATTTTCATGACCTTCTGTTTATTATCCCAGTCTTTCATTTCAACCAGACTTGTAGTTGTACCTTTATTTCCTTGCAGTGTTACTACATTCTTTACTTCTACTTCTACTCCCAATTTTTCTGCGAGGAATTGTTTTGTTTCTTCTTCTTTTCGATTTTCTACTAATTTTACACTCTTGATTATCAACCTACACTTTCGTTTTTATTTTTCTATTATTTCAAACTCATCTTCCAGTTGTTCCATTCTTTTTTGGAGTTGTTTTTTCTCCGATTCCAATTTTATCTCCCGTTTTGCCATTTCCTCTAGTAGTTTCTGATTTTCATCTATACTTTTCTTAATTTTATCTCTCATAATTTTAATCATGTCTTTAATTTCTTTTAGATCTCCCATTTTCTTTCACTTATTTTTATTTTTCTGTTTTAATGTTGGTGATCTAATTACTATTTTACTTTTCTTAAAGATCTCTTCTTTTCTTCGCTACTGTTTAGATCTCTATCTCTTTTGGATCCTGAACTCATTTATAATCCCCTTTTGTCAATATTTTATCTGAATTTAGATTTTGTACGTTTGGTAAATAAACTTTCCGTATCGTCCGGGTCGCGTTATCTCCCGTCCGCCGGCCGCGCAAGGCAGGGAACGTTTGGCCTTCGGGTTAAAAACTCTCTTCGTTTGTATTCTTGATTGTTCCTATTTACACTGCCCTATAATCGCTCCTTATTTATAATTATCTGCTCACTCTTATTAAATTGCTAATAATGTTCACTTTCAGATTCAGTTAGCTACACTTCACGAAAAAGTCGGGGTGACAAAGCCCGTATTCGAGTATTTTATCGCCACCAGCCAATTTCGCGTCTATCCGCTTTCGCTCCACAAACTCCTCAGGTCGCATATTTACTGACTGAAAATAATTGAATTCTTGTGTTCACTATGACATGAGATTGTGCACGGCAGCCACTAAACAGTGAGGGCAAATATATAGGAAACACGTCAGTTTAAAGACCCTGCCTCCACATGATAATGGCAGGCCTCACCAATTCGGAATATTTTCATATTAATACACTAAAAGATCACATATTTCCAGTCAAATACTACACTTAGATTTTTGCATTAGATGTGTTGGCCACATAAACGCAGAATTAGATTTTTTAAAGTTGTGTAATGTTTTGAGTTGTAATAAAAGGTTAGCTCCGTTTCTCTTAGTAGCATGTTCCATGAAAAGAGTTGAATTGTTTTAATGATTTGGGTTTGTTATTTCAAATCAGGATCTTTTTGTACCTCATAAACAGTTGAATGACGGTGAAGCTTGCTGTTTTAACATTTCTAATACGTTTGTTGTTCTCAAAAATGTTTTAGTGCCAATAGTATAGCAATACCAGTTTCACTATTATAGCAACTTAATCAACTGATCACAAATTGTTTTCATAAGTGGGTTTTATTTTATGTTTCTCTATTTTCTGAAATAGAATTTTGTTGCTCTGTTTCAATTCTAACATTGTCTTTGCCTTTTTCCTCATTCTTAGAAAGTGGTATGGCAATCAAACACAGCATGTTTTCTTAAGAACTCGTCTACATATTCCAGTATTAAACGATCTTCACACAGTATTTAATATTTATTGATTATTATTTATTGATTATTTAAGCATCTCTACAATTTGCTCTTAAGGCTCGATTCTTATGACTTCATTCCTTTTCGTGAAAGAAAATTAATTTGGGAACTTCAAGACTATTCATGATGCGTGAACTAAAAATCTAATGTCCCTTCTCTGGAGCATTACGTTGTTCCAGAATAGATAACCACTGCTATACTCATAACTATTGAAATTTTTTTATAATACAAACATCAATATCTCCATATTTTGAGGATAACTGTAGGTGCCAAATCTAGTGATGAGGATCATTGAAGACAGATGAGCTGAAGAAGAACAGGGGGGTTCTGTGATGGTTAGCAGAGATGAATTCCTTATTTGTGGAATCCTGCTCTGGCAAGATTAGGATGACCTATCTGGAAAAAAGGAAATAAATAAATCAGAATTTTTCTCCTAATCCAACATACTGTCGCCAGTTGGGATTTCATCGACGGGATTGTTACTCCTCAAAGGGAAAAGTTCGTACAACACAAATAGACTGCTAAAATATTGAGAGTAATGCAAGGATCTGCTGCTCAAAGTAGATGATCACTCTTGTAGCAACATATTTCTTCCCTTGAAAAAAAGAAAACAAACGAGTTTTTTCCCAGTACCCTGTACCTGGTTAAGATTTCACCAAGACTTGACATGTTCTGGTATCTCGCTCGAATAATTCATTTTCATTTTCCAACTTGAACAAGTAGGTAATGGGATTTTTCATTTCCACATACAGAACTAACTCTTATATAACAGTAATGGACTGATGAAACTTTGTAACTAGTGCAAGGTTGTACTGCTCAATTTGGACTGGACGGCCGCTTTCTAAATTGTTTAATATATAAAGCCCAACATGATGACCATTATTTTGGACCTAAATAAATGTACAAACAAAATGAGCAACAAGATAGACTAGGAAAAATCATCTGGTATACAGATGTATCAAAGTTTGGACTGGGGGACAGGCGCATACTCTGAAATGGGTAACTTGCAATTAGGCTTTTCCCTAGAGAAATATATTAATATCAAATAAATTGCTTCACAAAAATTTTCACGAGGTCGGTTGAACGTTTAGTAAAGGAAAAAAAATTGCAAAGCATTTTAACCTGTGCCATAGATTTCTAAGTAAAAAATGAAACAAAATATGACAAAATAATAATAAATGGTTGTCCAACTTCCATGATTTGTGGTGTAGGGTAAGAAAGGGTGGTTAATAATAATGAAGGCTCTTGGTGATGCTACTTACATTTAAATTGTTCTAAACCTTCTATGGAGTTGATTGAAACATTTATTTTTCAAATATTGAAAGTATTTGTGAAACACTCGACCTTCAACTTGGTTTACAAAATTTTGTTTAATGTATCTCTAACCCCTTTTCAATGCACATGCGCCATAATGCTTACTAGCATATTTTAAAGTGAACTTCTGTTACTGAGAATGATATTTGTGCCTTTGGTGCATGAAATAAACTTAAATCTAAATTATTCTTCAATTGATTTTGCTCACTTATTTGATGCTTTTGAACTATTTATTCCTCTCGTTGATATATAGCCTACATGTAATTGGAGAATTAAGAGTGGAATTTTATGATAGATTATTAGGGGATATAGACATTTATTATTGTAGATCCATCATTTTCTTTTGCTTTGGATCCAGATTTAGAACAGCATTAATTGCTGTTGTCCGAACAAGGTGAAGCATATCAGAGCACAAACTGTCATATATAAAACAGACATTTTTTATTTGAGATTTTCTGGAAATTAAATACAATTAAATAAGTAATCGCTACATGATCTTTTGTCAAAATATATTTCAATACTTTAATCACTAAATACAGATCTACTAATCAATCTTCTTTTCTTCTTATCACTTATTTTGAAAGTTGCTTAAAGGAATGAAGTTTTGTAACGGTACTTTTCTGACCTAACCGCAGTAGTCCTTCGATTAGTTCATGTTAGCTAGTAGGTAGTTTTTGTTGGTGGTGAATAGTGATATTTTGTGTAATTTTTATTTATAGTTAACCTATCTTTTTTTGGTTAATATAATTTTTCTCCATGAATGAATGAACAAACAGCTTTGAAATAATTCATTGTAATTAGAGCCTTCTGTTCTATTGGTGTTGGATTTTTTTGTCAGTCTCAAAAAAAATTGTGTCTTAATTATTTCTTGTGAATTATGGTGAATTATTGAAAGGAATTATGTGTTCAATAATATTAATTTAAATTGCAGTTATCTGTGAAAAAGACAGAGTGTGGATGAAAAATGTATTGTATCTTGGGCTCCAGATACCTGACAGGTAGTCTACTTAGTCGCTAAAAATTTAGTATTTGCGTTTGATTCAGTCAAAGTTCTTGCTACATTCCCCTTTATCAGAGATGGTGTACAACATATTATGGAAGCTTTGACTTTTTAGTTCACAGGCTATACTCACCATTATTTTGTAGCACGCATAAAATATCAATCTTGACAGTGCCGTTTCCAAGGCTAAAGCAGCTTTTACATGGGAAAATTTGTGGTGATTGATTCTGCAGGGAAGACTTTTAATACGTCGCAACGTATCCTAAGAAGTGGCAGCTCGTTCATTTTTCCTGAAGACCTGTTAGAACATTTTGCAATATAGATTGTTCGGGTCCAGAATGAAGCGCTGATTAACTTATCTGAAAGATGTTTAATCTGATCTGGATTAGATGACCAAATTGTTCTATTGTAGACAGGTTGCCGACGCTAGTCAAAATATCCTTCTGCATTTAAATATCTATTCAGTTTTATGAAAAGATTAGACTAACCCCACCTTTGTTGATGTTACTTTTGACTAGCAGGCATCATTCACTCTTCACTTCAGACACTTATCATATTCAAACACTCCCATCAGATTATCACAGGGTGAAGTGTAATTTGCTACCCCAAACTGCGTGTTTCCAGTCATCCGTTCTGATGGCGTCTTTACATTACCACAAATGACATTTTATTTGCAGTATAAATTGTTAGCTTGTGGACAACGGTTCTAGTATAGGATTCCCATTTGACTGAAACGTCTTTGGTCGATTTCTGACTTGTGTCAACCAATAACTAGACTGCATCCAAAATCATCAAATTTTGTACACCTATTTTAGATGTTGGTGAGTTCTTAGTGAACTCTAGCCGGCACTTCAGAAGCTTTTGATCAGAAGTGTATACAAATTGGTTAAAATGTTTGGTAAATTTGTATAAGATGGATCCACACAAGTATAAGACCTATACCAAGGCCATGAAAGTTTACTGAGCTGTTTGTATAGTACTGCCAATATAAAGGCACGATGACAATTTCGTGAACTTAAGTGTTAGACCTCGTATAAGGTGCCTATAAAACATATCTTTCTTCAGGCTTTACGGTCAGAAGTTTTGAAAAGTGACATATTTTTATATTTCTCTTTTTAGCGGACCCAGCTTTTCTTTTGTCATGTCAGTTATCTGTCATGCCTCATAACTTTTGATCAAGGCAGCTTCCAAGCTGGAGACCAGCTTCTATTTCTGTCTGGAAGTGGCTGCAAATTTTTCGGTTCCAGCCGCTAAATTTTTGCCTCTATTCACTTTCATTTGAATATAATTAATTCACTGTCATTCGTTTCAATCAAATTTTCGTTAAACCCTACAGTTTAGTTTCATGCATAGGGTCCGCTCTGCTTTACCTGTAAAGCAAATTTTCGCTTGTTTAATACTGAAACCTTATAAATTTGAATACATGCTGAAAATTATACAAGTAAAAACAATATATTAATACACCTTCAGGCAGCATGCAGTAATACAATTTCGAACCGGGGTAATATTTTCCCAGTTTGACATTGATTAGAGCATAAAGGCTGTTTATGGGGGGCAAATATACCGTAGTTGATGACTCAGCAATATCACATTAAGAAACTGGTTTTCTGATGTAAATGTTGGTGCGATTACAATGTTAAGTGTCGATCAATTGTTTGATGAGCTGTGTGTAGTAACACCTTGCATTTTCTGATGCAGTGATGGACAGGCTCGACCCGAGCGCTTGATAAGCCGGCTACGTACAATTTCACTTGATGACACAGGACCCAGGCTGACAGTGATCAGGCAGCCGAAGGGCCCGGACGGCTCGAAGGGTTTCCAGCTGGGCGCGCGCAGCATCCACTTGCCCGGCTCTGTGGCCGAATAACTACATAGTTATTGGCTAGTGCCGCGCGCATTAGTACCAGTGCTTTCAGTCATTTCTTCGTTACGTCGGTAGTGATCAATTTTACTACTATGTTTAGCAGTGAAGTTGGCAAAATACATGCATACTGTATTTTATAAGTCTATTGTATTAATTAATTGAACGGTTTGATTAAAATTGCTAAAGTCGTCTTAAGAGAGCGAGGATTAAACCTAAACTAGGGCGAGGAACTTTGGAATGTACACACCAATAATAGTAGTAGCTAATGTTTATACATGTTGAATTTGAAAAGCCATTCGCAGTCTTACTGTGCTTGAAACACTGCTTGGAAACCAAAAATGATAATCCATTGACAAATATTAAATACAATGAATTTATTGTTACGTCATTAAGAATTTAGAAATATTGTAAACTAGAAAGACTGCATCGATAAGTAAACTGTAACATTATGTAAGGTCCTTTTTTTAAATTTCGTTTAGAAACGATTTGCGTGTAATGTTAGTTTGCTGTCTGTGCAGTACCCGCAGCAACTGGTCCGATACGAACGACTCTGTGATCGTTGCTCCATTCTCTTTCTGTGATAGCAGCCATTGTACCTATCGTTACTATATATTCTGATGTGGAAGTCACAACAACAACACTACAGCAACAACATCAACATGTACAAATTCATTTTAATTTAATTTTATACAGTTTTATAGGCGTTGCATTAATTTTATAATTTATATTGTGGTGTCGTAATGTACATTGGGTATTTGTGTGCGACTGCAGATTGTGTACTGCATTAGCTGGTGTGGGTACTGTAGGATGCAGTTTTCAATAGCAGTTAAAAATATTGATGTGGATTATCTTTATACTTGTAAAATTGTTTTAATTTGAGAAAAATAAACATATAAGTAAAGTCAGTAACATGAGACGGTTAGTTTCATTCAAGAGCGAGCGTTGTCATGTTACCTTCACACATTTTCCTCGTTTCTTTCTCCTTTGCTTCTCTGCTCCCAGGAAATTGCTTTACCAATACAATCCACATCAACCTTGAAGGACTTGCTAACATGTTATCGTCATTCATTTGTGATCACTGCTGTGAAAGCGTTTGAAAACATCAATCGCCTCCAGGACATGGCTTGTCACTCAACTACACTGAAGCTTCGCCCTGTTGCAAGGTAAGCTTAGAACAAATGTGAAAAACATGTAACAAATTCGAATGCCTTTTCAATGCAGCTTTGCATAACGAATGGAAGAGGCAGGTCCTATTCTAACACTATCACCCTTAGTTTGTAACCACCATATTAGAACTTCTTGCTGAACATCCAAAGCTGTTATTTTTTTGTCAATCACTAAAGCAGGTATGGGACTAAGAAAATTCATATCACTGGAGTTTCATCTGTGGCTGTTAGAAAGGTAATATCTGAAAGTATTATGCAACATTGCACAATGTACTATTTACATTCTCATTTGTACTACACCTGTTGGGGAATATGGAAAAGAAGTCACACACTATATATACAAGTGCGTGCGTCGGAGCTTTTAGCACTTGTATTGATAATCAGCTACAAGCCAAATGATCGTTCAACTTGAACTTGATGAAAGTCAATCTTAGTTCTGAGAGACTAAACTATGAAATATAAGCGACCTTGTCAAAAATCTTGCAGCAGCTACTGGGTATACATTTTTGGATAAACCATTTTTGTTTGACTGTTGAGGTAAGATGATTTGTATGCCCAAGATGTGTTCCATTGAGTCTACAGAAAAATTTATATGGCATAGCCAATAGTGCTGGTAATGAGTCGATTGTAACTCAACATGCTAGTGGTTTAACATTATGTTGGTTACTCCTACAGCTCTCTGTCTTTGATAGATGTGATTATTCAACAGTGTATCCATCACTTTAAAAGAATAATAGGATCTGTTCCTGTTTGTAGATGATAATGCATGTCTTTAATGAGCTGATTGTGTGAATGTATCTAGTGTATAAACTGGTCACCTAGTCTCTCTATCTAAAACAGTTGGGATATACTCGAGAGGCGTATTGCAAAACGGAATCCATTCTCTTTCGTTTCTTCATTGCAGAAGCAGATCTCTGTTCTTTGGGAACAGACCCGTACTTTTATTTGTCTGTTATAAACATCATGCTCCATATTAGCATTTCTGTAGAGCACGCAACTTTGTTTTTGTGCCAAACTATGTCAAGAACTATCTGTGTAACTCTAAATAAGGCTTTGTCCCATTTCCTTTCATTCACAATTGTTTGTATTTTATTATTTATCGTGAGTTTAATCAAAATAATGATAATATAAACTTCTGAGGAGGGGGACAAAACAACGGATACAAATCAGTAGTTAATAAAATCAATCCAAATAAATTGCACTGGCTTGATAAAAGCCGGTCATTATGCGTTAATGAATTCAACATTTTATTAAGTGATAAATCTCGGCGGGTTGGGAGAGGGGAAGGGAATACTTACATTAATGAAGTATGACTATTTATGCTGTGTGGGCTGTGCAATGTAACAGCTTGTTAATCAAACTAAAAACACAGCTGTAACAATTGTGAAACCACAGGTGTGGCTGTGCCACAATTTTTTAAGTTTTGCTAAATTTATTGTTAAAAACAATTGTTTGTGACTGTTCTAATCATTCCGTGTCCATATTGTTGGTGAATTCAGCCAATTATAGGAAGATTCCTCTGCGTAAGCCTTCACCCCTCTAAAATTTTACTGGCCGTAATTCGCGCCCCCTATGGAATTCTTTTGTCTTGTTGGCAGTCACTCAAGCTCAACAGCTTCATGGCTGCTTCAATGGTTCTCCAAACGTAATGCCAATCGCCCCCCCCCCCTCCACTCCTAAAATATATAGAATACCTGTCAATATTTTTAGCTGACGCGAATCATGTTTGCATTGGTCGCCCAGATTTTATTAATTTATTTTACTATTAATCTCATTACGGCCTATAAACATCCTAAAAGTAATTTAAGTCGGCACTAAAGTTTATTATTATACAAAGTCGTAATTGAATTGGTTACTTAACGATTCGTTTTGTTTAAGAGCGTACGGTAACGCGCCGAAGGCCACCAATAATCTTTAAATGCGCCTTGGAAGCTATTTTCGTGTTACCGGCATTTTATATTCTTCAATGATACGGGCTTCGATCGAGAGCAATTGAATGATAACTACAGTGTTTTGTTTTACATAAGGAAGGACTCGTTTCAGATGTTAGTTGAGATGTTTGTGGATCTTCCTAGACCGCATTTTGTGGCTGGTTTTGTAATTTGGCTGCGAAAATGGCGACCATGCTCCTAGATTGCAGGTTTCTAGACCCATAATAGGTGACCTCTTATTCGATAGTGATAAGTTAGCATATCTATGCTAGATTGTATTTTTCTTAAAGTGAGCCACAAAACTCTTTTTTGTTTTTTTACTATACCCCCCTCGGGTGAAATATTCGTATCTTGGCATCCATGGTTTTATCAAGGTACTTGGCTTTGCTTTTCTAAGGTTTGCAGGGTCTAAAGATGGTTCTTGTTTTCGTAAATAACACTGTGGCATACTTTTCAGAAGTTATTTTGATGTGTCAGCCATCAAACTGGTCTTTGAAACTATCGAAGCCATCATATGCTATATTCCTGTCAAGCGGGACCTAAACGAGCTGAATTTCTTCTTTACCGAGGCGTTTACTATGACAGATCTTGATTATAGAATGGGGATGAAATAATATGGATTCTTGCACACCAACCTATTGTACCATACTTTATCAAACCCTCGGCCAAATCCAGAAATGCAACAGAATTCCATGATTTATGAATTATGAAGCTCTCGCTGAAATCGTTCTCCAGCTGATTCTTGAAGACCACTTTAAGGTCCCGAGTGATAGTCACGCAGACCACAAGAGCGCTTTTGTGATAGGATAATATTAGGTCTTGAAGCATTCCTGATCATTTGAAAGATTTTTTCAGGCGTTTTCTACTCCAAACGCTCAAATTTCCTTGGTGTCGTACTCGTAACGCAGTTTTTTATAGGTTCAATTTGTTCCCCTGTCTTCGTCAAAACAGTTTTGATCTCTACAATTCATGCTTTAAAGTGCAGACTTTAATCCAATATCTATTTCCTTCAACCTTGAAGTAAGAAATATCTTATGTTTGTTATAATACATGGATAGTCTTGGAAAGTGATAATTATTTCGAGTCTTTCCAAGTCATCAGTCTCATAGTCTGTAATAGGTGAACAGCAAAAGTCTATCACAAGATGAAACTCTTGAGCGAAATTTTGTCGGTTCCATCTATGGTTTTCATTAGAAGAATTGAGTTGCGATTCAAATTTAGCTTTTGGTGGCTGCTTTAGTTGAAAATAGCGATATCGGGAGTGTCTAGGCATATAAACCAAGTCTTGTCCATGATGTCACTAAGCAGAGTTAAATTGTTACCATGGGACGTTCTGCTTTAGATGGTAGAGTAATACTGTGGTGACATTATTTACGAAAATAGTGCCTGTGGTTTTCAGTATGGTGGTGAGGATTGCGTAGAGACAATTTCCTGGGGACAACTGTTATGGCTAAAATGGGCACGACATTGGGTCCAGACTCTTTGTTCTTGAATCTGTCGAAATATTACTGACTCAAGGATTTGAGATCCCTTTGGGTATGGCACGCGCTGTTTCTAACGAATCACCGGCATTAGGAAAGACTTGTAGCCAACATCATTACCATTTTTTCGTTAGCCACCTCAAGAAACTATAACTCGGTCTTTCAAAGGTCCACAAATGGCATTCTTGATCTTTAGAATATCGGCCGCATGCAAGGTTATGTTTTCAGATCTCAGGATAAGAAATCATTCTTTTGTTAATGACGAAATGAGCAGAGGTCTGAATGGCAGTTTTGGCTCTGAACAGTCTTTGGGATAGATCACAAACAATAGACAACGCACTTTGTTGGTTCTATTTGAAATTTTCGACGTTATATAGGAACTCCGACCACGGCCTTATAACCCGAGAACCAACCACACGATGCACCATAACATAAGCCTTTGCATCTATTTGTTATTTGATCCCTGCATAAGGAAGCTTCGTATCGTTAAAATGGGACCTAAAGCTTCCTGGAAAAGACGAAGATTGTATTATAAAAGACAAACGTTTTAAGAGCACTATCATAGATAATCTTCAACTGAAATGACTCCTTGCTGATTTTAATAAACATTAAGTAAATAAGAACAGGAATTGGTAGAGGCCCTTCCGGATAATCCCATTTCCACCAATTCTTCAATGACCTTGGGATTCGTTTCTCTTTTCTATTTTTGATTAGGCTGTACAGCAACCCTCCAGTCTTTGTTATTCATATTACGACGCAATACCATTTTTATAATGCGCATAAAATAATACGTAAGTGCGATAAAGAAATCATGAAACTTTACCGTGTCACGGACAGGTGATAGCGCACTCATAATTTGCTCGAACTGCGATAGGTCAGGCGGCCTTGGTTTCGCTCTTGCTTCGGTTGTCTGGATTGCTCACTTTGCGCCCTTGAACTCTTGCGTTGAATATGGGTCACAGTGTGCCAGTCTTTAGTTACAAGAAATCTTGAAATTGCATGGAATTAATTCGATTGGACGAGTTACTAAGAATTTGGAAAAAGCTAGTCGCTTCTTGCTATTAGTCACGCGCTATTACTATCTACTTTCGTTTCTCCAAATCACTTTCCATAAAAACACGCAGCGGCATAAAAAGGGGATCGATTTGTAACACTTAAGGTATTCGGCTTTTGTTTTTCATTCTAACTCCACCCCCCCCTCTCATCCCAATTATCATGTTTATCAAAGTTAAATGCGAATGTCAGTTGCCAGTTGCCTCGTTCATGCACTTTTTGCATGAATGGCCCGACACATGTTATTGATTATGGGCGATAACAGCCACTTATAATTTTTACTTGAAGGTGCATTTCGATTATCTCTTTTTTAAAGCCGTACCTCTTTTCAAAACAAGTGCTAAAAGAACAGCGCCTTCTGCGCTTCCTTTTGAACAATCAAAGAGTCATTATCTCTATCAGAAGCAGCGAATTCGACTGCCGGTTGTTTAGGATGGACGATACCATGGCGACGCCATAGCAGGGAGCGCTGTCTGTGATTGGTTTATTGACTATAACGGCAATAGCCTATCAATAGGTGCAACTTTTCCAAAATGAGGAAAAATCTAGACCTAGGCCTTTTTGCATTACTGTCCAATTAAGCATTACGTCGAATTTGGTGTTAATCAAAGCAACAAAAAATATTTGAGCCCCTTTGTATATATTAAAAGCCCAATGTACAGGATCTTCCAAAACCAGTAAATAAAATCCGTAATATTTGTTTGTAGCGGCGCAAGCATGCTAATTAGATTAGAATGAGACTAGCTTTACATCATTAGCAATCAAGCTTGGCCTTGGATGCTGTAATTAGCGCTGCTGCTGCGTCACGTCCATGTAATTGCAAACTGCGGTTATTACTGTCATTGTTAATGTTGCCTCCATTAACTCATCGCTCACTTGTTTCTGCTTTGTGTGCGCCATTTTCGCTTGAATGCAGACGTTTCGTCTACAACAAGATGCGAAAAGATAGCGCGCACCTATAGAGAAATCGATAAAATACCGGGCCCGTACTGCCGATTTAATGCTTCATTTACAGCTGGAAAAACAAATTGCCCATTAAGTTTTTAATGGTTTTGTTGAGTAATACAGGGTGCGTCATCAGAACACAATGACCACTTATTGCTTCTCGGCAAATCTTGCGACGTTCCGTCTTCCTAATGTATTTTACTTAACAACAAGATAAGGGCACGTTATTGAACCGTGCCGTTGATAAGCGCGGACCCTGTTAAGAAATAAAAACCCCATATAAATAAATAAGCGATTAGAATTTGTTTGCACCAATAAGGTCAGGGAAGGTTATCAAGCTGAGGGTAAGTTGAATTTTAATTTTTCCTGCAATTAAATCTTTGTCTTTCCTGCCTCCCACCTCGCCTAATCAAAGCGACAATAAAGCTGCGGGGGCTCACCCTGCACCTTACGCGAGATAAAGACGGCGCATCGACTAGGCGCTGGATTGGCTAGCGGCCTAGTGGAAGCGTGAACGTGCACGTAGCTCGGTGGCACGTCGGACTGATGCGGTCGCCGCGTTTGCAGCCAATGTGCTTCCTTATCGCGCCAATTAGACAATTATGCCTGCCGTGCTGATAAAGGCGACCGAGCCTCGCGGTCAGTTCACGGGCGCGCTTCGTCGGGGGCAGAGCGCGGTTGGCCGTTTCTAACCTCGCGCCGGTGCTTGTTTTCTGTGACAGTGCGCTTCCGTTCTCGCGAAATGTTCCTGGCGGCGCTGTGGCTGGCCGGGCTGTTGGCGGCGGGTTGTTGGCGCGCGGACGGCGCCGCGCTCACAAAGGAGGAGCTGAAAAAGTACAAGCAGATGGTCGAGGGTCAGGGCCTCTACTCGCCCGACGACGACGTCGTTATCTTGACCGCCACAAACTTTAAGAGCACGGTATACGGGCGGAAGCACGCGACGCTAGTGGAGTTCTACAATAGCTGGTGCGGCTTCTGCCAGCGGTTCGCGCCCTCTTGGAAGGCGCTGGCTAGCGACATCAAGGGCTGGAGGGACATGGTCGTGGTGGCAGCCATCGATTGCAACGACGAGGACAATTCGCCCGTATGCCGCGATTTCGAGATACTGGCGTACCCGACCTTGCGGTACATCCCTGAACACTACCAGGAGGGCCGAACAACATAGGGACGGAGGTGCAGAAGGGCGACTCGGCCGCCTCTCACAGATACGCTCTCCTTATGCGAATTATTCAGGAACAGCGAGACGGGCGCGGCGCCCAATATCCTAACGTACTCCCGTACACCTTCCCTGATGTTACTCATCTGTTCGATGACGTACCCAGAGGAACTAAGTTTGTCTTTTTAGTTCTCGAGCAAGCAGGCAGCCTAATCGGGCCGGAGATTCTCTTCGACTTGCGCGACATTTCTAATATTGCCATTAAGTACTCTTTTTCAAACAACAGCGCATTGATGACAAA
This sequence comes from Sinelater perroti, assembly GCA_036346155.1. Lineage (NCBI taxonomy): Eukaryota > Metazoa > Arthropoda > Insecta > Coleoptera > Elateridae > Sinelater > Sinelater perroti. The sequence continues at coordinate 2,221,738 of JARFIY010000008.1, forward strand.
GTTCGATCCTCAAAAGCTGCCATCTGTGTTAGTGTTAAGCGACAATAAGCAGCAGCTGCTGCTTCCGGACGGATCGCGCACTAGGGAGAGCATGAGAATGGCTATTAGAGAGTTCTTGCGAACCAAGATAGAGCTTCCTGATTCAACCACTGAACATGCAATTGTTCACAATTGGTTAGACGACGAGTTGCCACATGCAACTGAAGTAAAGGAAAAGGAAAAGGAAATGAGGGAGAGAATCAAAGCGATGGGAGATGTAGTTTTCCAGGCCGACATGGAGACGGCCCTCAGAAACTCGTTGAAGCGTGAAGTGTCTCTGTACAAGCACATTACGGGCGAGAAGCTGGAGGCACTGCTCAAATATCTGAAGGTCTTGGTGAAATACTTTCCCTTCGGGAAGCGCGGCCACCAGTTCCTAATAGACCTGAAGGATCACGTTGTGGCAGCTGGGGATGAGCTGGATGGTGCTAGTGTGGCACAATGGGATTGATAGGGCGGAGGAGGACGGGCTGGTGTTTTCGGGTCCGCCGAAGTGGCTTGCGTGTGCAGGCAGCTTGAGTAAGTTCCGTGGCTACCCCTGTGGGCTGTGGAAGATGTTCCACTTTTTGACAGTCGCAGCTGCTGAACAGAACCTTGGCAACGAGGGGGCGCACCCGCGTGAAGTCCTGGACGCTATGCTGGCTTACATAAAGAACTTCTTCGGCTGCAACGACTGTGCAAAGCATTTCCAACTGATGGCTGCGGAAAACGGCATGGCTGACGTAGAGTCTCTCGATTCTGCTGTGCTGTGGCTGTGGGTGGCTCACAACAAAGTCAACAAGCGCCTGCACGGTGATGCTACTGAAGATCCCGAATTCCCAAAAGTTCAATTCCCGCTTGTGCAGCGCTGCTCGGCATGCAGGAACTCCGATGACACATGGTCATACCCCGAGGTGCTACGCTACCTGAAGCATGTCTACAGTAGCATCAACGTGAGGTACATCGGGTCAGACACCAGGGTGCTGCACATGGGCCTGGACGGGTGGTCCACCTTCGGGAACGGCTCGTTGCCGGTTTTTTTCAAGAGAGTTGATGCGAGTATGTGTTTCATTCTTTATATAGGTTCATTTTGTCTTATAGTTATACTAATCCGTATGTTTTTAAAGCGAGGGTACAAGAAAAAGATGTACGTACATGATCTTCTGGGAAAGGTGTAAGAACGAGTCTGGCGTTTGGCAAATAGTTTATTTTTACAACGAATAATGGTCACCACTATGTTTGGTGTAACATATTTTTATGAACAATCGCATAGAAAGTAACCTCTGGAGATGGCATACACTTAAGGCTAGTAAATTAGTATAATTAAATATTAGTTAATTAATCAACATCACATACTGGTGGTTTGTAATATTTTTAGTTGTAGGGTTAAGACTGAACTATATACCGAGTAGCCCTTTTTTATACATAGAAGATTTATAATATATTTCATGTTTGTACATAACGCTGAGATGTAGCAAATACAGCTATGTATTCAAGAATTGCTTAGCTTGTATAAAAACCCTTATCGCTAATTGTTTTAATCGGTTGCGAAGGTACACAAAATAGACATTTAAATGCTAACTTTGTCGGCTATGGTTAGTTATAAAACATCTAAGCTAGAAGTTTTGAGGTATCAGACTGGCGGCGAGAGAAAAACTCTGTAATCTGGATGTACTTGAAATTAAAAATGGACTGTGACAGCATGACCAGTGTTTTAGTGCAGAGATAAATACAATTTTCCTAGTAGGCTGGATCTTGGCGCGTGAAAAGCCTTACAAAAGTCGAATTGATTTATTTTCCCCTTTGGTTGTCTCTCGCCCCATCTGGTACCGCCGAGTGTTATCATAAAGAGGTAGTTAACACATCGTAAGTGCACACACAAGGGGCCTCTTCGGTTTATATGGCATGAACGGACTGCAAAACAGAAGTTTAGTACATTCGGAGCGTGCCAGCGAGCGACCCTTACCTTGACTATGTCCACCCCTGTCATCGACTTGACTAAGTCGGGAACCTTGGCCACAATGTTGAGAACCTCGTTCGTCAGCTTCGCCGCCCCGATGTCCCCCTGTCCAGTGGAGACCATCGTGATCTTCTTGGCCTGCGACAGGGGCGCGGCCACTTCCGCGACCTTGAAAGGTAAACAGCGCTGCAATTTGCTCGCTCATGGAATTCGCAAGGCCGATGTAGCGGTAATGCAAATAGCAAAATCACATGGCGCGGCGTGGCAATGAGAACAGGAGATGTAATGAGATTTCAGGAAATCGAGCTTTTTCTGAATTTTGGGTTTTGAGAGACAATGAGGAAGACGCAATTTCCCTGGAGCAGCTCTAACTAAGTGACCTTGCCTTAACGAAGTAATGAGCACATCTAGAAAATTTGTGGAAAAGCTTTTCAGACAATTTCATTCAATCAAAAATGTATATGGGGACTATTCAAATTAAAACTAAGTGATGTAGAAAAAACCTGTATGAGGCTATCGAAGGGTCTTTAATATAAGTTATAGACTCCACTAGATGGCTCTGCAATCATGTGAGCGACGTAACAGTCTCTTTTTGTTTGTTCAAATTTGTAATTTTAGAAACTTGGATCGGCAAGCGATTGTAGCCGGTCATCACATGATTATTCATAATGGCCGCTTCTCCACTTCCCAGTGACATTTACATTTTTGGAGAGTTAGAAAAGTATGTGAGTACCAGTTCATGGCTTCGATGAGGACATGCCAAGTTCAATTCTGAGCCTGTTAGCAATAAATGTGTTTAATTTGAACAAGGGCCTTGACCTTCCATTTTGTAGGCCATACTCCCAAGAGAAATGCAAAGCCTCAGTACCAAAAATATATTTATAAGGTCAAACAAGAGAAGTGGAATACTGTTTGGTAACAACCACTTGAACTCTAAATCCCGTAAATTATTTTTATTATCTTTAAGGTGCTACTAAACTCTTTCAACAAGAATCAAAAGTTACCTAGACATATTACTGACTATGAGGGGGGGGGGGTTGTTATGTGATAAAGTTTTTTTCTTGTGTAAATGAAATAAAATTGTCGGTGATGAGTAATCTGAAGACCACAAAAAGAATTATGGTATTGCAATATACCTTTGGAAGGACGTCTAGGAACATGTCGATCATGGCCGCCTCCCTGTAGTCCTTCCAGGCCTCTGCCTTCTTGGCCATCTGCTCGGCTTCTGCGCGGGCTTTGGCCTCGATGGCGTAGGCCTCGGCCTCCCCCTTGATGCGCACAGCCTCGGACTCCGCTTCTGCTTCCAGGATAATTCGGTTGTGATTGGCCTCTGCAATCTTCTCCAGCCGGTATTTCTCGGCCTCCGCCGGCCGGCGCACCGTGGCCTCCAACTCGCGCTCACGGCGCGCCATCTCCTGCTGCTGCACGGCGATCTCCTGCGTGCGCTCCACCACCTTGATCTGCATCTGCTCCTCCTTGATGCGTTGCTTAGTCTTGGCGGCCTGCAGGTCGTAGGCCAACTCGGCTTCCGCCTTCTTCGTCTGCACCTCCACGTCGTACGCGGCCTTCTTCAGTTCAAAGTCGCGCCGCGACTTCGCCACCTGCGTGTCGTTCAGGAACACCGACGCCATGCGCTGCTCCTCCGCGATGGCCTCCTTGATTTGGCCCTCGGCGCGCGCCTCCGCCTCCCCGATGCGGGCGTCGCGCTTCACCTCCGCTGTGCGCGCCATCCCCAAGCTCTTCAGGTAGCCCTAGACGACGCGGCTGTTAGTAGACGAGTGCGGCGCGGGCGGAAATCGAACTATTATCGGCTGAATTGAATTGCTCGCTTGAGACTCGCGGCTTTTCCCAATTCGGCCGATTGGGTAGCTAAAGCATCGCACTCTAAGGGATGCAGAGGAATTTCAAAATGATATTAAAGGGAATCTCGCACCAACACAGAAGAAATACAATTGTGTTAATATAATACCTCTTGGGGGGGGGGGGGTAGAGTTGCCTTTTATTATTTCAAAGTCTCGAAAAGAACAAACTATCAAAGTTTTCGCCTTTGGATTGTTAATTCGGAGGGGGGGGGGGTAATGATGGGAGAAAGGTGAAATAGCAAGGTTTGTTTTGAAATTCCTCTGGCCAATTCGTTCTTAGGCAAATTTTCTATTGGTACTAAGAAACAACACAAACAGAAAGAAGCAGAATTCAGCAGGTGCGAGATATACACCACTCAAAATTGTCTATGGGTTTGCTAACACATCTAAAGCGCCACGGTCCACGGCGGGGCAAAACCCCACCGCGCCACGCCACCTTAGAAATGGCAACAAAGGCACTCCATGCAACATAAACCAAAGCCAATAACTTCCAGTTAAACATACCTTAGCACCCTTTCGACGCAAATAAAGAGAAAATCTGTAAACCGTCGGTCGACCGAAGGTCCAGCGACAAATAAAACAAATGACAGTCGGGACGGGCCGAACAATTTGGTTTATTGTCGCGGCATGTGCTCACCTCCTCGTCGCGGATGTCCTTGAGTGTGTAGGAGACGACCGTGATGCCCATGTTGACGAGGTCAGAAGAGGCAACTTCGAAGACCTGCTTGCTGAACTTCTTGCGGTCCTTGTAGATCTCCTCGACCGTCATGGAGCCCATGATGGCGCGCTGGTGCCCCTCCAGAGTCACCAGCGCGATGTGCTGGATCTCCGACTCCTTCTTGCCGAGGAACTGCTCGCAGGCCGCCAGCAGCATCTCTTCATTTTGGCCCTGGATCTTCACCTAATACCTTGTGCAGTTAAGCATGGTCGCCCCAGTACTCGAGCCGAATTTCTTACCTGAGCTATGCCCGTAACAGAAATCGGTACGCCTTGGCTGGTGTAGACCGTAGGGCTGTCCACTTGCAACGTCATCGTGTTCAAGGATATTCTAAAGGGAACGGTAAACAACTCGGTAACTGTTTAGTATCTTGACGTGGAATTTCAAAGGTGTGTAGGGTTGCAGACGACTACAGGGAGTGAAATGCATTCTCTGAGTGATAATGCACATTCTTATACTACAACAATTTCTGTGAAATAACTACTTCGAGTGCGCCAAGGTACTAAACAATTACCAACAACTTTCCCTTTCACGCAAGAATTGTCATCTTCAATTTGCTCAAAAAAAATTGAAAAGTTCCATTCACTGGTACTGTCGCTTCCATGGGTTATAATTTTCGACCTCATTATTGATGAATAAAATTATGTCACTTTGTATATTTTTACGGGGTGTCCTATATTTTATTCCTGCTGGTGCTATCTGAAATGATTAAAACCGCCATTTTCGCATCTCTTTAGTTCTTTTAATCGGATGTGGTGTGGTCGTATATTGCGCGAATATTTTGACATCCATGACAAAAATGTAACGACGTTGGTTTTTCGATTGTTTAAGCAACCCCCGGTTTGTCGGTAGAGGGCGCGGCCGAAACGGCGCGAATTGCAAATTGCATTTTTCAGTTTGCTTGTTCGCAAGCCGGATTAAAGAACGCAATGGTCAAATTTGGCGAGGCGGCGGGGGCCACGGCCCACCAAGCGCTCACGATCGGTTCTCAGTTTGCAGAACAATTACGCATTGATTTCTAACCCAATTAGGCCTCGTGAAATTGGCGGAAATCGAGCAAGCAGCGCACAGATTGCATTTTTGCACTGGCGTGGCCCGCGCGAACAATGCACAAGCAGTTCCGTCGTAAATCATCGAAATGGCGCGTGGTTACAGCACGCCCGAATTAATTTCGTGGCGCGTCTAATTAATTTCGTTCAATTGGAATTTTAATCGAGACGAGGCTTCGGATGAACGTGCTGAAAGCCCCAATTTGCGAGTACATCGTAGAGCAATTGCGGCAAGTGGCCGGTGGGGTGGTGGTACTGCCAGTTGTGTCATTTAACTTTTAGTGGTGGGGGGATGAACCCATTAAGGCTGAATGACCAAAATGGTACATGATGGGCTGGGAAGTTCTCTACGGCACTTCACCCTGACCAGTGGTTAATTTAAGCTCCGCAAAAATATCAATGGGCGTCCTATCAAATCGATCTAACTGGGGGCTATTCAATGGCATTGTTTCATTAACAGCAACGAACTTATTGATTCGTTTTTTAATCAATTTCTGATCAACAACAAGTGAAGTCAAATGATGACAAAAGGCCTGCGTCCCCCATAACCTCCGCTCTACCCTACCACTGAAAGACTCGAGACCAGTTCACCTTTGTATCCGCTGGATGATGGGCCAGATGAACGCTCTCCCCCCAGGTACGAGGTGCGGCTTGCTGTAGCAGCATCCTGCAACAGAAAGGCCGTCAAAAGATTCGCTTTGTTCCGGATCCGGCCAACGCCTACCTGATATGACGAGGGCTTCGTTCGGGCCGCACGTTACGAACCCCCACGTCATCCTTTGGTGTCTTATGGTGAAGAGGTGGCTGGAAACTGGAGAAGCGCACAAAATTCGGAAACCGACGGAGGCGACGCGGGCGCGAGAGGACGCCACGAGGGTGGCACGCAGGCGTCGCTCGGATCGATCGCGCGGCGCCGGCACAGCGACGCCACGCCGCGCGCCCGAAGTGGGTCAGGGGGTGCTCGGACAGCTCAGTGGGCGTCGTTCTTTTTCCCGTCATTTGCGCGTGTTCAAATCATCAGCAAACAAGAATCTCGACAAGAAACTAAATTGGTGTGAAACTCATGTTCGCTTGATTTTGTCAAGAAAAACGCAATTCCCATAGACTGAATCGGCGAAAACAATCGGCAAAATAGTTATTAAGAAACATCTACAGAACTAATACAAAATAAATTAATTTTCACTTGTTTTTAGGGCCATTTCAGAAACAAATTCTGAACCTTGCTTCTCGCACTCATCTTGAACATTAAGCAAGAGACGGCTAATTGTCCTAACTTGTCTAATTCTAGTTTTGACAGCTTGGACTACCCATAATGGTAAAACTCATCTGCGCTATTTTCTAGCAAATTCTCTAGTATCAAAAGAGTCCAAAAATCTATTGACTCGAATTACCCCTGATGGTGAAACTTGCCTTGTTCTTTGAAATGTTTCTATTTGCAATGAACTTTTTCCTCAATTAATTAATGTAAAACTTGCCTTGTTTTTTGAAATGTTTCCTGTTGCAATAAACTTTTTGGTATTTTTGGTTAATTAATTAACGTCGGATGAATTTAAGAAATCTCATGGAAACTAAATTTGAATTGGTTTACCCCTGATGGTGAAAATTGCCTTGTTTTTTGAAATGTATCTGGTTACAATAAACTCTTTGGTCTTTTTGGTAAATTCTCTAATATCAGGGGAGTTCGAAAATCCCCATGGAGAGTAAAACTTGACTTGTTTTTTGAAATATTTCCCGTTGCAATAAACTTTTTGGTCTTTCTGGTAAATTCGTTAATGTCAGAAGAGTCCAAAGATAGTTCTTGAAACTGCATTTTGCCTTGGTTTACCCCCGATGGTAGAAAAATTGGTTTGCAATTTATAGTTTTCCTGTGCAATAAAGTTTTTGGTCGTTTTGGTAAATTTGTTAATGCCAGAAAAAAAAAGATAGTCCTAGAGACTACATTTTAGCTCGTTTTGCCCGGATGGTGAAACTGGATTTGTTTTTTTAAATGTTTCCTGTTGCAGTAAACTTTTTGGTTTATTTATAAATTCGTTAATGCCAAAAAAATTCAGATAATCCTTGAGTAAAATTTGTGTTTGTTTACCTCCGACAGTGAAAGCCGGGTTGCAATAAACTTTTTGGTGTTTTTGGTAAATTCGTTAATTTCAGAAGAGTTAAAATCCTCATGGAGACTAAATTTTAATTTGGTTTATCCTGATGGTGAAAGGGGGCTTATTTTTTGAAATGTTTCCAGTTGCAAACTTTTTGGAATCTTGTTAAATTTATAAATATCAGAAGAGTCGAAAAATTACCATAAATACTAAAATTTGGCTTGATTTACCACGGATGGTGCGACTTATCATGCACTGTAGACTTTTCCTTTGTAATAATAAATAAATCTGATAAATTCGCTAATGTCAGAAGAGTCCTTGACAGTATTTTGGTTTGATTTACCTTTGATAGTAAAACTTGGCTTACACATTAGAGTTTCCCTTTATACTAAACTTTTTGGTCTGTCTGATAAATTTGTTAATGCCAAGAGAGTCAAAATTCCCAATGGAGACTAAAATTTGGGTTGATTTACCTCTAATAGTGAAACTTGATTTGTATCTTAAGAGTTTTCCTGTGTATTAAACGTTTTGATCGTATTGGCTAATGTAAGAAGAATCGAAAAATCCCTATGTAGACTAAATTTTGGCATGATTTACCTCTTTATAGTGAATGTTGGCTTGCCCTTTCGAGATTTCCTGTACTTTTGGTCTTTCTGGTAAATTTACATCTACAAGGAGTCTAAAATTTGGCTCGATTTACCTCTGATGGTGAATGTTGGCTTGCACTTTAGAGTTCTTTTGAAATAAACTTTTTGCTCTTTTTAATAAATTTTCTAATACCAGGAAAATCCCCATGGAGGCATTTCATTGTTTTTTTAGTTCTGGCAAAATGATCATCTGTAACACATTATGGCAAAGAACGTCACAATAAGTGAAATATAGTTGTAGTTATGGTTTAGATAGATTTGAATATGTTGAAAAACCTCATCAAGAAAAAATAAGTAGTTTCTCGAAGTTTTTGATGTCTTTTTCCAGTTTTGGTACCTTAGGCTGTCCTTCATGGTGGAATTTGCTTTCTATTCTAATATTATCCGTTACTGTATATTTTTCCAACTTCTCATATAGAAAACCAAACAAATTTGGTTCTAGACAGGTTAACATTGTACTGAACGAACAAACAAGGCTGCATTACAGCACGACGATCATCAGAAGGAAGGAGAAACGGTTATATACTGAAGCTTGTTTTTGTACAATATTGTGGATTTACTGGGAAAGTAAACACAGTCTGCATGGCGTTATTATCAGGTTTCTGGTGTTGAGGTCTGCATAATCTGATTAATGCATGCAATGTATGACATGTAAGATTTTACAGTACTTTACGTTTTCGTCGGTTATCAAAGTTTTCCCTCTGTCTTTAGTGATAAAAAATTCCTTGCAAACATAGTAAGCACTACAGCTCAAATACCTCGACTCTACTCTCTAATGTTACTGTATTTAACCAACAAAATCATTCTTCACCACTCCAACTAGGAATGGGTGTGTGAACAATTCTGTCACATGCTCCTGCATATTAACGAGATTTATTACAACACGGCAAGAATTACGTAATGTTTAAATCTGATCCCTTGTGCTATACGCCCACAAGTTCCCCGTCAGCCTGTTATCAACTATAAATGAGTAATGGTATACCTTCCCTGACCACATTGGGAACCAAATGATTCACTTAAAACTAAATTTCTTCTGGTTAGCATTATAGCAGATAAGAGCAGCTCAACAATTCTAGGAATCGTTAGAAGGAGCAATTTTAAGGTAGACTATTTGGGTGTGGTCCTCAGTAACAAAAAAAATTCGAAGTGTGAGAAGTGCCCTTAGTTTAAAAAAAAACCAGCGGAAGAGCACTGTCGAGTTTTAAGATCCCTCTGCTGTTCCATATCTGCTGAAATAGAGGAGTGCGTTATACAGACAGAATATTTTCATATATATCCCCCCCAAACTCTGTTCACCCACAATGGAAATGTCATTGCCCATAGTCATGGACAAACCTAAGACTTTTTTACTGAACACTGCCGACACTAAGACCTATATGACAAGACTAGGCCACAAAACCATTGATTGCCAGAGGAAGGCTGAAGGTCTTGGTTGGAGGCACAACTATTATATATATTTAAGAGAACTCCATGCTAACACACAATGGTAATCAAACTGAAAAAGCAAAAAACAAACGCGCCATATAAGCGACTTTGAATTAATGCATCCAACACCGTAGCTCCAGTTATATAATGTTGAGTTACTTCCCCCCATTTTTAACGTTCTGAACATGTCGATAGGTATTAAACTAGATAATAGGCTAACATAAAAATTTATTTCATTACAATATAAAAGCTGACAACAACAACAGGATATGATTAGTAATTAAAATAATGTGATACAATATATTTAACATAAAAGCAATAATATTGATGTTATAACAGTGAAAATGTACTGGCAATATTAGGCAGATTGTGAATCTTCTCGTCAAACTGCCCGGATTGACTGAAAATAAGAAACAAGGTGTTCAGACAACTATAAAAGTTGTTCAGATAAAGAAGGCATTAAAATATATACACATACCTTAACAAGATCTACTCCAGTCACGGTTTTCACCATGTCAGGAACGCGACTTATGATGGACATTACTTCTCCCGTCAATTTTGCAGCACCAACGTCGCCATTACCGCTCGACACCATGGTGATTTTCTTGGCCTGCGCAATAGGGGCGGCAACTTCGGCCGCAACTTTCGGGAGAATGTTCAAGTACATATCTATCATGGCGGCCTGCCTGTACTCCTTCCAAGCCTCGGCCTTTTTAGCCATCTGTTCAGCTTCGGCCTTTGCCTTTGCCTCTATGGCAAAAGCTTCGGCTTCCCCTTTCAGCCGTAGTGCCTCTGCTGCGGCTTCGGCTTCAAGAACAATCCTGTTGTGGTTAGCTTCAGCAAGCTTCTCTAAGCGAAACTTCTCCGCTTCAGCCGGGCGCCGTACCATGGCCTCCAGCTCCTGCAGCCGCCTGGCCATCTCTTGCTGCTGAATCGCAATTTGCTGGGTGCGCTCCACCACCACGATCTGCATTTCCTCCTCTCTGATACGCTGCTTGGTTTTGGCGGCCTGCAGGTCATAAGCGAGCTCCGCCTCCGCCTTCTTGCTCTGCACTTCCATGTCATAGGCGGCCTTCTTGAGCTCAAAGTCGCGGCGCGCCTTTGCCACCTGGGTATCGTTGTGCAGCACCGACGCCATGCGCTGCTCCTCTGCGATGGCCTCCTTGATCCTGGCTTCGGCTTGCGCCTCGGCCTCCCCAATTCGAGCATCACGCTTCACCTCGGCAGTCCGGGCCATGCCCAGGCTTTTTAGATATCCCTGAAACAGCTCTGATTTGATTATGACAATTTGTGTTAGCAACTCATTACAGTGTCGTCATCGATATCTTTAATGGTGTAGGAGACAACAGTGATGCCCATGTTTACGAGGTCCGAAGAGGCGACTTCAAAGACCTGCTTGCTGAACTTCTTGCGATCCTTATAGATTTCTTCGACTGTCATGGAGCCCATAATGGCCCTTTGGTAGCCTTCCAGGGTGGCCAGTGCAACCGCGTGGATTTCTGCTTCCGTCTTCCCTAGGAATTGTTCGCATGCTGTTAGCAGCATCTTCTTATTCTGCCCTTGGATTCTTACCTATAGAAGTACAAGTTTTGAGATATTATATGGGGCAGCATTATCAATATTCAAGTAAAATGATACTGACTTGAGCAACACCAGTGACAGATATGGGCACACCCTGGCTGGTGTAAACCTTCGGGCTGGTAACTTGTAGTGTAATCGTGTTCAGGGATATCCTATGCACAGACAATTTAATTTACTGCCACACATTAGAGCTCACTTACTTTTGACACTGTTGTACGCAAGGCCAGACGAACGCTCGCCCTCCGGGCACCACGTGCGGCCTGCCGTAGCAGCATCCTGAAATTCAAACGTGTGATTTACCCGCCAAAACAAGCTGTGAAAAGCGATAACTCGTTTGTTTCTAGTAGCTACTCGAGCTCTATCCAATCACATAGGTCTTACCAGACACCACTAAGGCTTCGTTCGGGCCGCACGTAACGAATCCCCAGGTCATGGTGCAGTTTTTTTGATCAAATTGGGGAAAAACGGAAGGTTTGAATTGATAAAGCAACAGGCACGAGCTAATATATAAGTCGGTCATGCGCACTTGTGTTTCACCCCATCTACAATGACGAAGTAAAAAATGTCTAAATTTAAAATGGCAATTTTTTTACTCTTTTGTGTTTATAGTGCAACATTTACAAGTTTTTCCATTCTAGGTGTTTGAAAAAATCAAAAGATTGCGAGATCCATAACATGAATTATTATTTTGCGTCCTTTAAGCCAAACATTGGATAGGAATCTCTTGATGTTTCTGGACGAACTGTAAAGATGGCACTTGCTGTCAGTTTGTCTCGAACAAATGAACACAGTGACAGAGACAAAAATGTAGATGTGTGATTTAGGGATTTATAAACAGCGTCATCTGTAATACAGTAGCTTAAAGTTCAGTAGATAGGCATATGTTTATCTTAAACAAAAGACATACGTATATCTTTTTGTGATTCTAATCTATGAATTTTAATAAGGAGTGCAAGTCTGTAGCATTTTTGCACCAATCAATTTAATTGAAAATAAGTGGACTGGTAGAGGTAGGTTAAATATTGTCAAGTAGATCTTGGTGCGATAGCTGTAGGAATTTTTTTTAGATATAAGGAAAGTAGACGTTCACCATGTGGGGAAGAAAATAAGTTCTGTAAGGGTAGGAGAATAATATAGAGCGAGTAAAAAAGCGGGGAATTGAAGGGTTGGTACGTAATTTTTTGGAACTGATTATCAATTTTATTAAGGCCCAAAGCGAAACTAAATCGGTCAAAACGTTCGCACGTAATCGGGCAAAAACTAACGAGCGTTCACCGCTTAATGTCGAATTGCATAAGCACATGTGTGCGCTCTGACTATCACTTTTCACGTGATCCGATTTAATTGCGCGCGGTTTTCTCTTTTGGTATCGTAATTGCATAATTAATTGCGCCTCGATGTCAATCTACACTATTGCAGTTGTGGATTTTTAAAAATGTCTGCAAATATCCAATGGTCTCGCAAGCCAAAGAAGTGGATTTGCTGTCAAAACAGAAGCCAACGTGTTTAGATGACAATAGTCAACTGTTTTTGTGCGAGAAGGAGCGTAAAAAGTTAAAATAACAACAGTTCAAAGCTTCCCCTGCTTCTCGGGTGATGCCACTACCTTTTAGTTGAAACTCCATTTTATCTATGGTCAAAAGTCGACCACGAGTTTTTGCTTTGGACTGAGTCATACCACATCGGTGTGGTGGTTTCTTTTGGGGGTCATACATATGGTCCAAAAATTCCAACTTTGATTTTACTTTTAGTGTGTTTTTATGGCGATCGTTGAAGCATATGAAGCTTATAATTTTGCTAAAACCAAGTTGGACAAACCTGGTAGGTATGGCTCTCTCATTTCTGATCCAAAAAGGTATTGCTCTATTTTTGGAGTTGATATTTCAATTTTCTATTCTTCCTTGTTTCCCATAAATATATTACCATCGTAAGACTGAAAATTTTCCGGTTGAGAAGGTTGTTCCCAAGTCTGCTGAGTCTATTGCAATGTGGCGTTCGGTTTTTTGCCTTTTGAGACTGACAGGTCAGGATCTAACCGAGTAGAAACCGCTGTTTCTGTCAATATTATTCTTAAAACCTCCGCGGCCCTCCTGTAGTTCGTAGAGTAAGCAGACCCGCGCAGTAGATGTTTTCCTGTACATGTTGCGCGTTTTTTGCCTTCGGGGTATCTTGCAGTAGAACTTTTGCGAAGAGCTATGTCACCTATTCTAGATAGATAATTTCAGAAGAGATGGATGATTCCGAATTTATAATTTGAAGGCTAAGGTATGGTGGGGGGGTTACTTTCAAGTCTGCTCTGGGAGAATCTTTTACAGGACTTACCTGCCTTTTGAAGTTTTAGAAATAAACGGAACTTGTTATTTTAAAATCCAACCGTCTGGTCGGTATTTTCTAGCACATGTTGAGTTATTGTTTTGAAAGCTCTATGACGAGCGGCGCGAACGCTTCTTTGAAATTTTGGATTTAGAATTTGCGGCAATAAATCTAATTAGGTCTTAACCCAACGGACAATCGCTGAACTCGTTCCGAGAAAATTGTCCCTGACTGATTAGGCCTCGTTGCTTTTATGCGAAGTCTTGAGGTCTTTTGGTTGACGGATCGCTGAAATTTAATAGGACCATGACAGTAGGGAAGTAATCACCAAAACTGGGATATAAAGTCTTCTGTCAGTAATGACAGAATGTGACCTCATCTGCTACTATCTACAGTATGATTGTCTTTTATTATGACGTCACATCTGGTAGGTTTTGTACTTTTTGCTGGTATGCTATGTATGGTATGGTGAACCGTAAAAAATGCCTGCTGACTAGTGCATCAACATTCATGAGAGGGTTAGTTATCCATTGACCTCAGTTTTATCTTTAGGATTGCCATAGGTGGTGGTCTTCTGTTGCTCTTTCTTATCTTTCACAACTTAAAGATTCCCCATGACTTTGAAGACAAAATTATCTCGCTTCATTTCTTCCATTTCACGTTTAGTGGGATGCTCTAAGTCTTTTTGTACTGAACGTATCCTTGATGGTTGCCGTATTGTTAAAGATTGTCGACATCTGTCTTTTGGGTGCCATTTGTGAACTTTGCCTTTACTACTCGTTTTCTCTTAATCCAACCTCTCACAAGAAAATTACAAGCAGAATTTTTAAATTACAGTTGCGTTCGCACCATTAGCCAAAACTAAAATATTTTGGAGGGTAATAATGAAAAGGGGGAATACATCGGAAAAATATCAAAAAGCTTTCGACTGGAGGAGGAGTTCAAAGTTTGGTAAAAGTTGTGTAATACCCCGAAAGATCATAGTCAGACTTTTTTACATGTCTTCTTCTTCTTCTTCTTCCTTATAAAGCATGTAATATTAGGGGAGGAATTTTGAAATCGTTGAATCGGTGCTATTTTTGATCCCTAAATATGTTTTAGATGGCAAATGACGAATCGAGGAAACGATGGAAGGGCATCATAAAGGTTCAAACCAACGAGAACGCACCAGAATGATGAAGACGCAGAAGAATTGTCAGTGCCAGGGTGTGTGAAAGTTCCAATTTGTAAGTTCTACACATGTCTTCTTTTTTTCCTTTATAAAACAAGTAATATTGTGGGGGGGGGGGGATTTTAAATTTTTGTGTTTTTTACCATAAGTCAAATAGACGTGCTTGAATGTTTTAGATGACAAAAAACGAATCGAGGAAACGAACGTGATGGAAGAACATCAGAAAGGTTTCAGACCAACAAAAACACCAGAAAAATGAAGACGCAAAGGAATTGGTTGAGCTTTACCATGGTTCCGATTAGTTTGTGGTTCAGGCCTTGAAAAGGCTTGGGTAACATTTTAGAAGATAATAGTTGCTATTTTTGATCCCTAAAAATGTTTTAGATGATAAACGACGAATCGAGGAAACGAATGTTATGGAAGAACATCAGAAAGGTTTCAGATCAACAAAAACACACCAGAAAAATTAAGACGTAGAAAATTGGTTTAGCTTCACCAGATGTCTGTGAATTTGGCTTTTGAAAAGCTACGGTAATATCTCAGAAGATAATAGTTGTTATTTTTGATTTCTAAAAATGTTTTAGATGATAAATGATGAACTGAGAAGAATGTGATGGACATCGGAAAGGTTTCAGATCAACGAGAACACATCAGAAAGATGAAGATGCAGAAGAACTGGTTGAGCTTTATCATAGGTGTGTAAATATTTCAATTCGTCTATGGTCCAAGCTCTTGGAAAAACTTAGGTAACATCTCAGAAGATGATGGTAAGCCTTCTCTACATTATTTTTCTTCTTTTGCTCCTCTATGTTTGTCATTTGTTGGACGATTCACCCTCAAATTGGAATTGGTCTCTCGCGTTGTCACCATTGTATGGCCTGCCGCAGTCGGTTCTGACCTGCAGGGCGATCGGTACCCAACTCTCGGGGTTCTCGGGCACGTGACCTCTCCAAGATTACCGGAGGTCGATAGCGGCCTACATTCGGCCGTCCCTGACGGCCTGACCTACGTCAGGGTTGGAGCTATCGACTGGCGACGCGTGTTTACGTCGGGGCGGCGCTGCCCGCGAGTAGCACCGCGTCGGCCGCAGCGGCGCCCCAGATCGATACGAGCGCGCATTCTACCGCCTCATTGAGGCACTCGGTGCGTGGGGCGCGCAGTACCGCCGCAGTAGAGCTGCGGAGCGGTTCGCGAGCGGCGTCGACGAGCTATCTCCGGCATGCAGATAGCTGCGCCCGGATCGTCCTGGTGAGATAATGTGGATGTCGCGGCCGCTCTTCCGACTTTCCTCGGGCAAAAGCTAAGCCGACGCGGACAGTCAGTGGTCGCACCAGTGCTCCTCCCCAGGCCCGGTCACCTGCGGCGATGGTGTTCATTGGAGTGCTGCGGCAGGAGTTTTTCGATTTTTGGATTTCTTGAAGCCAGGTGAGCGCTCGGCCAGTTTCTCCTTTCTATATCAGCCGACCGTTAAACCGCCAGCGATAAGCCCTCACCGTGTGGACCCACTCGGCGATACCTCACGAACTGCCCTTATCTTGCTGGGAAATTTCGTTTGACCTTGGATAGTGTCCGATTCAAAGATGTGCCGCAGGAATTGACTCAGATCTCGTAAAGAGCATCCTTCACTTGTTTTTAAGACGTTAAGAGCTCAGCTTTGGTCTGTCGATGCGTCTTGTTCTTTAAATTATTGGATTTGCAACAGCTACTGCCTCGTTTACATCAGTTTCATTTTGAATTTTTTCCCAAAAATCGAGTTAAAACTTCGATGGTTCAATGTCTAAGCATTAAGTGGAGGGAGGAAGAACCTTACAACCCCAATAGCTTAAATTTTGCCTGGTCTTTATGTTGAAAGCTGAAGCTTGATTTGTTTTTATTTTTTGTTCAAAAAATCGAAATTTTTGAAAATTACCGGGCCCTTTGGCGTCAATATTTATTGGTAGCTCTTTTGAGGCTTGCAGATCAACTGTTTCAGGTATAAGTTAAACCATTGGAAGGCAAAAAGAACGACTTTTTAGGGTATCTCTATTGGAATGATTTAGACAATTCAAAATTTTCGAAAACATCTCGGGGTTGTTTGGCCGTTAATATTCTCGTAGAAACTGCAGAGTTTCATACAAATTAAACCAATAAAATTTAGGAACAAAAAACTTTTAGATAATTCCTCTTAGAAGTCTGTAGGGACTACTTAAAGGTTTCAAAACAATCAAAAATCACCTTTGGCTGTTTAGCCATCAGAATTCTAAGTTTCAGAAACAAGTAAAACAACTGAAACTCGAAAACCGATTATTTTTAGGGTATTCCCGTTAGATATTTATCAGAATGACCTGCAGAATTGAAATTTTCGAAAATCATCGCAAAACCGTTTGGCCTTCAATATTTTGTGTTTTTTTTAGAAATTGCAGGGTTTTGATGGGAGTTTAACCAGTAACATTTAAAACCAAACAAATTTTAGGTTTTTCTCAAAAGAAATCTATTGGAATTACTTGAAGTGTTCGAAACTTTCAAAATCATCTCTTGTCCCCCAATTTTTTAGTGGTATGTTTAGAGCCTGCAGAAAATCGGAGTTTTGTTACAAATTTAACCAGTGATATTCAAAGCCAAACAACTTTTAGGCTATTCCTGGAAGAAATCTGTTGAAATGGTTTAAAGAATTCAAAATATTCTAAAATGACTGCGTGGCCGTCGGAATGTCAATATTTTTAGTAGTTCTTTAGAACCTGCATAGCAGGAGTTTCGGGAACAAAGTTAAACCAATAAAACTTAGGAACAAACAACTTTTAAATAAGTCATCTTAGAAGTCTATCGGGATGATTTGAAGCGTTCGAAATTTTTGAAAATCATTTCTGGATCTTTTGGCCGTTAATATTTTTGTGATCTTTTTAGAATGTACAGAGCAACAGAGTTTCAGGTGCAAATAAACCAACAAAATTTAGAAACGAACATCTTTTAGATAATTACCATAAAGAAAAATCTATCGGAATGACTTAAAGGGTTCGAAATTTTCAAAAATCATCTCGAGGCCGTTTGACCACTAACGTCTTCATAGTCTTTTTAGAACATACAAACAGCAGATATTCGGGTACAAATTAAACCAACAAAATATAGAATCAAACAATAGATAATCCCCATTAGAATAAATCTATCGGAATGACTTAGAGTTCGAAATTTTCAAAAATAATTTTAGGACCGTTTACCCCCATATTTTTAGTGGTCTTTTTAGGACCTACAAAGTATCAGAGTTTTGTACGGGTTTACCAGTAACGTTCAAAACCAAACAAAGATTAGGTTAGTCTTAGAAGAAGTCTGTTGGGATGACTTAAAGAATTTGAAATTTTCGAAGATCGTGTCTAGGCCGTTTGGCCGTTAATATTTTCATATAATTTTTAGAACCTGCAGAGCAACCGAGTTTTAGGAACAAATTAAACTAATAAAATTTAGGAACAAACAACTTTTAGATAATTGCTTTTAGAAGTCTGAAAGGACTACTGGGAGATTTCTAAATTTTCAAAAACAACTTTGGTCGTTTGGCCGTCAGAATTCTCGAGTTTCAGGAACAAGTTAAACCAATGAAACTTAGAAACCAATAAATTTTAGGATAGTCCCATTAGATATCTATCGGAAAAACATCTCGGGATCGAAATGACTTAAAGTTCAAAATTTTCTATAATCATCATTTGACTGTCAATATTTTTGTAGTCTTTTCAGACCTACAATTCAGCAGGGTTTCAGGTACAAATTAATCCAATTAAAACTTAGGAACAGACAACTTTTAGTTAACTGCCCACATAAGTCTGTAGGAAGTACTTAAAGGTTTGGAAATCCAATATTTAAAACCGATCCATTTTTAGGTTATTCCCAGAGGTCTGTTAGAATGACTCGAAATATTCCAAAATAACTCCTGGGCCGTTGGGCCGTCGGCATTTTTCCGTGCCTTCTTAGAATTTCCCGAGGAGGAGTTTTAGGAACAAGTTAAATCAATAAAATTTAGGAACAACCAACTTTTAGGGTATTAGAAGTCTGTCGCAATGATTTGTATTTTTCGAGATTTTCGAACAAGCTTTGGGTAGTTTGGCCATCAATATGCTTTGTAGTCTTTTGGAAACTTACAGAACAGTTGAGTGTCAAGTAAGTTAAACCTTAAAAATTTTAAGCTTTGAAGGTTTCGAAATTCTTAAAAATGATTTCTTGACTGTATCCATTTTGGTAGTCTTTTCATCGTTTTAGATCCGAGTTAAACCAATGAAGTCGAAAAAGAACAACTTTTAGGGTATCCCCATTAGAAATTTGTTGGGATGAGAATATTTTTGAAAGTTGCTAAAACTGGGCAAAAACTTTAGTACATTTTTATTAGAAGTCTATTAGAGTCACTTAGGAGGTTCCGTTTGACCGCTACAGCATCAGATAGTCTAACAAAGTTCAAGAACAAGCAAATCCTTGACGCGTTTCCATTAGAGTTAAAACGTCTACTGGGGCGCCTCAAAGAGTTCGAAGTCTTCTACCATAACTTCTGGGTCGTTTGGCCGTCGATAATTTTTGTAGTCTTTAACTAACTCGCACAACAACAGGTTCAGGTGCAAATTAAACCAGCGAAACAAAAAATGAACAACTTTTGGGCTATTTCACATTAGAATTCGGTCAGGACGACTTGCGGCGCTTCATATTTTTTAAAATTAGCTTTAGATCGTTTGACCATTGTTTTATAGTCCTTTTGGAAACTGTGGAGCAACAGATCGTCTACCAAAGGACAAGAACGAGCAAATCTTTATTGTGGTCCCATCAGAGTTAAAACGTCTACTGGAGTGTCTTAAAAAGTTCGAAGTCAACAACACTTAGGGCATTCTCATAAGTCTATCAAGCATTATGTCACTCGTGTCTGATCGGGCGTATTCGATTGCGATCGACGTACGTCAGCTATGACAGACCTGAATTTTCAAATGTCTCAGCATTTTTATACACAGCGAGAGAACTGGCGCTCCGTTATTTGTTTTATTTGTCCATACTGTATCATATTTTTGGCTCCCGGACTTCAGCTGGCGGCCCACTATCAGCCAAAACGATAATGGAGGCTAGGTCTACAACCCGATCGAATGTTGGACTTCGACCCGCAGCTCCTCCAACGCGTGGAAGACGCACCTTGCGCTCACACACACGTTCCAGACAACTGGAAGAGCGCCTTCGGCCCAGAGGCCTATCGGTGACCCACGACCCGGGGCGATCCGGGCGGAGCGAGCGCGCCGATTGTGCAAGATAATTTTGAGCTTAAATGTTATAGTCGCAAATTCCACGACTCGCGTGCACCTACCTTTCCGCTCTTACGTAACGCCTCTTACTTGGCATATTCAGCGTTTCTGCAATAAATGCGCGCCGCTTTTGGGTCGCTTTTTGCACTGGTTGTCGGAAAATGGAACGCGGAAAAGTGTGAGCCCCAGTTGGGGACAGCGGCGCCCCGATCCGAAAGTTAGTTTCTTCCCAGAAGATGCTCATCTAGGGGTTGGTGATGCAAATATGCAATCAAATTAGCAGGGGTGCATAAGTTACCCATTGGGCGTCAAAAGGTTTTCCAAATTACAGAGCTGTTAAGTACGCGCCTGGGCGCATTAGTTCGAGGAGCACATCCTGCGATTAATTGATTTTCGCCCGGGGCCTGGGATGCAACGTGTTATTTGCGACCGCTCGGTTGTGTAACACTTAAAAGCCCCTTAATGCGCTTTTTGCGATAACTACCGGTTGGTCGTGTGAAATTTTTCTGGATTATCCCTGATACTTCAGTAAAACTCGAGAGGGATCCAGAAACCAAAATACAGACTTTTTGGTAGGCAGACTTGGTGTGAGGTTGCACCAACTCGTGGTCTGCGGTTTTAGTGCGTAAAGACCCAGGCTTCTTCACAAGAGTCAGGTTTTGCGTAAGAATCTTCATTGTCCATTATCACACGTTAAGGCAAAGTATTGAGGTCTGTTTCGGCGTTTCTTCCAAATTCAGCCTCTTAAGGTCTGAATGAATTCTCTTGCAGGTCATCTGTTTCGTTTCTCGTAGAGCTGACAACCACCTCTTGGTCCCCTTTGAACAATTCATTTTGACTTTGGAAATTGGAGTTCGCATATGTGAAGGTTAAATTTTTTCTGAAGGATAGTCCCCGATATTTCAGTAAAACTCGGGAAGGGTTCTAGTAACCAAATTATAAATCTTTTTGGCTAACAGACTTGGTCTAAGGTTGTACCAACTGGTGGTGTGTGGTTTTAGTGGGTAAAGATCCCAACTTCACAAGAGTCGGGCCTTTGCGTAAGACTCTTTATTGACCCATTTTTATGTCAAGGCAAAGGTCTGTTTCGGTGGCAACCACCTTTTAGTCTCTTTTAAACAATCAATTTTGACTAGTTGTCTCACCATCTCTATCTGTATCTCTTGGGACACTAGATGGCCCCGAACCACCCTCTCGCTCGCTCTCTCTTCTTTTCACCTTCCCAAGCAGGAATTAATCTCTCCCATGCAGGAAGCTGCTTGTACAGCAGCAGGTGCTCCGCGTCGAAAGTGAGAGTTGGACCCGCTCGATCGGCGCTCAATACGTCTATCCGTTTTTAATTTCGACGCGGAGAAATTCGCCGGCGTTAATTGCGGCCGTTTAAGGCATAAACGCCAGGAAAGGTCTCTAAGGCCAATCGCGAGACACGCGGCCGCTTTTTGCGCGCCGCCACGGCGGTTTCTCTTTCTCCAAGTCCATATAGGCCGCGAAGAAAGGCGCATCGGCTGGGCTGGGCACCGATCGAGGTGACAGCAGCTTAATTGATTGACAAGGGTGCAGAGCCACACACCAAGAATTATTAAGTTAGGACTGGAATGCCCATGCTCCAGGATAAATCGTTGCGCACCTCGCCGTTGAGCCAGCACTCGATACATACGCATGCAGAGTGTATGGTTACGAACGCGTCGGAATTTGATATATTGTTCGGTAATCGTTTAGTGGAGCGGATGCGATTATACGGGGTCTGATTGGAAAACGGATCTTTATTCGTGCTGTTTGTTTTAAGACAACGCCTTCGAGCTTAATTCACCAAGTTTTCTTATCGGTAACCTAACAGTTATTGAGATTAGGTGCGTACGGATAGACGGTCTTACGGATGAGAATATTGTGGTCTTTTAGTTTGGGAAGCTTTAAACACTCTATAAGATGCTTTATCGTGGTCGCACTTTAACGTTTGCGTCATATTTTTATTGACACCTACTAAGTGTCGGATTTATTTACTAGCTCCTGGCTTTTTTGTGTCTGTACGTTGCGTATTATCTATTAGTTTGCTGTTGAATTATGATGGATCTCGACAGAGTTTTACTTTCTTGAAGTTTGTTGGAACAGGAAAAACAGTTGAAAACTGTTTTATGGATTATTATTATTTTCGAGCTCGAATGAACTTTCTTTTAGTGGCGAGCTTTATGAAAAATTTATTTATGAGGCACCTAACAATTTTTGAGAGTTAGAGATTGCGAGTAGTTTAAAAGCCGCCGCTTCCAGGTGAAAACGACGAATTCTAAGCGAGAAATTTGTTGTCCCTTTCTACATTTTACTCGCATTTGCAACTCGAAGCAATTTAATTAAGTCTCGCTGCCAATTATTAACTTTCCTACAATGGAGCGTTTTCAACCAACAGGCACTCGGTGATTACCTGCTTTCCAATTAACTTTTTAGCCGCTCGCGATTACTATTTATGAACCTGAGCCCCCGTGCGCTGGTCTATTGAAGAAATAATTTTCCACTTCCGGCGTGCCCAACCGATTAGGGAGCCATTATTGGAAGTCGAGGGATATTTCGATTAAGTCCGACATTCTTCACGTGGGAAGAATGGCTTCGGCGAAGCGGCGGTAAAGCGCCAGATTTGCTTTAAGTGAGTTGGCGGTTCGAATCCCTGGGGGGTCAGATTTTTTCGATCCAAATTGATAGCGAGACGATTTACAGTTGGGTTGTTGATCAGTTGTTCTAAAAACTAGTGAACGAAGCAGTCAACAACGCTATCCTCACTTGTAAGAAATTAAAATGTGCTAGTAAGGGTAGTAAATCTGAGCGATGTGTAGTAGGTGTCGAGACGACACAACTGGAAGGCTTGGCACAAACTCATAACGTCGCCACGGTCAGCGGAGAAAGTGGCAAGGCTTCGAATTAGCCAGCATATTTACCGGTTCTCGACCTTTGAATCTGGCACATTGCGGTGCCCGCCGAATTCCACCTGTTGTGTTATTATTGTTTACCCTCACCTGCCGATGACATAATGGCAGAATCGCTGTGACCCACTGTGCGAGGCCTATAAAAAGCTGCGTGCTCCTCATTTGCGCGCAAGCTTTAGTTGGTCGTCAATGGAGACAGCGCCTTCCTCCACCTTTAAACAAATCGCTTTTTTTCACAATTTCGGAATAACGATCAAAATTTTTTCTTCATTATTGGTGGCTGAAAGTAGCTTTATTGCGAATTGAGGTTTAGCATTCTACAAAACGGAATTATCAATTAAAAAATATATCAAGCAGCTGTAATACGCGAATATTGAACAGTCATCAAGACGCTGATCATAATTATTTTTGGGCGCGACGCGTTTTCTAATTATAGCTTTATCATCCCTTTATCACCAATTTGTAATACGGTAACCTTTGCGAATCAGCGAGACATTGACACTTTGACCCTGACGCGTCAACTGATTTCTAATCGACGCTCGCGGACTCTTGATTCTTTAACTATGCATTAGTTTTTCATGGAGTTCCTTTCCCTGCAAAGGTTTTTTAACGCCGATTGGCATGGGCCAATTCTCCTCATTTGGAGTCTAAAAACGGTTTTAGACTCCAAAGGAGGAAAAGTTTGGTTGATCCACTTAGCAAGCGCTTTGTCGCCCAGAACCTTTCCTAATCTCTAAGCAAATAGATAAGTTCGAATCGGAAACTACGCGTAATTAGGGTCACGTCCATCCGCCACTTGAAATTCTGGGGCAGACTGCTGCCAGGTATGGCGGCGGATGTTCTCATCGCGAATTCTTATCGAGATAAGAGCCGCGGGCTCAATTCCGGTGAATCACGCAGTTAGCGGGGTCAATTGGCCGCACTCGCCTTTGCCTTCGGCCCTCCGTCGCGAAATCGGCAACAGGCTTCGCCTATTGCTACTCCGCGCTATCTTATGTTGGTTTCCATGTTCGGAATGTGAAAACTGTGACGACATTCGGAGAGGTAAGCTAGGGGTTTGCTGATTTATTGTCTCAATCGATCAAGTCACAACTGTGGTCGACGACATCGGCTTTGGGCAAACCACAGGGCGTTTTGGCATGCTTGCGTCATATTTTCATTGATACCTACCAAGTGTCGGCTTTTTTATTAGTTAAATTTTTTGAATTATGACGAATCTTACCACATGGATACTGCTTTTAGTTTTTGGAATAGAAAACCTACATGACTTAAGAACTATTTGATGCATAATTATTGCCTTTGAGCTTGACACATTTTCTGTTTTTCATGATTTATGTAAAACTTTCTTCATCAATCTTCTAACAGTTTTTGAGAGTTAATGTGTACGGATAGACAGTCGTACGAATGAATATACGGTAGTCAGTAGTTTTATTATTTTTTTTTCTTACGCTATGTTATCTTGTTATTATTTGTACTAAACTTGAATACATCGATAGTTAGGGAAATTTAGATTGGATTAAAAAGTAGTCTAAAAAGCAACGCATTAGGGGGTCTGAGAAGGTGTAGACACACCACAAAGTGCTTTGGTATGACCGCACCTTACCATTTCGCAATATTTTTATCTATACCTACCAAATGTGGGTTTCATTTACTATTACCCTGGTGTTTTTAGTTCCGTGTTCTCTAGTATCCTTGATTTCTTGTTGATTGCTTTATGGGGCATCTTTAAATGTTTCAGCACGTCAAAAACAGTTTATTATCAAACTGAAGTTATTAGTTTTTGCACGTTGTTCAAAATATGCTGATGTTTGGAAACGGAGCACGCCTTTACAATGCGGTTAAAGAGATCGGCGATTGTGCCAAGTCGAGAGCAGCTCGACGATTTAATTGATCGGATAAAGCAAGAAAAGAGCAGGATGTGCAACTAAACTGATCGTCGAAGAGACTTCCGCGCAGAATGCTAGCGGAGATGGAATATCATCGGGCCAGTCATCGCCGCTAATTAATTACTCCTGTCCTGAGTCAGGCATTCCTGGCGAACAATAAACACGGGCGATAGCGCCAGATTCGTGCATGAGTAATGGCATTCGGAGCGATAGCGGAAACAATGTGGAGATGCCGGCGACGGGGAAATTGGCTGCAGCTGATGCGGACGGGTTAATTGCTAGCTGGTTATCGCGTTCCGCAAGTGCACACGTAACTTGGCCGCCGAGTAAAAGTGAGCTGTTTCCGACGTCGTTTTTTCGCGCTTTAGATTGAAAGGCTGAAGGCTTTCGGTTGCAACTTTTGCATTGTTGGAACAGTTCGTTTGATTCATCTCGAGATGTCTTTGCACCACTAAGTAGGTAATCTTCAGAAACAAATCCAGAGTAAGGATCACCACGACCCTTCTTCAATACTGCAAATCCAAAAGCTTGTCTGGGCAAGAAAAGGTATATTATGACCTTACCAAAGTTAATTGTCTAATAACCCTGATTCACTAGCCGAAAAGCACGGAAAACACGTGCGTCATCGTTTCGTAATTCTTTGGGTTAGACTGCTCGTGTACAGTCATTCAGTTCCTAAAGGGGTTTCATCATTATCTTATATGACGAGCAGATTAGAAGGATCTCAACTGGAGCAAGTTTGAGCGCTAATTTTATGGTGTAAGAATTATGAAGCCCCCATCCCTCTCCATGGACCTCTAGTATAGAAAGAAGTACTGAAGAATGAAGAACAGCACCTTAACATAAGCTTGACAAAAAAGATACTTTCTAACATTCTCAATTGTTAAAAAATGTATTATAAAGGAAACTTAAAGAGACACATAGATTATGCTCTTCTATTGGAAGGTTTGTTGGAAACCAGTGGTGAGCTATGGACGATCGTCTTTAAGGCTTCAAGGAAAGTATCAATACGGAATACAGACGTTCCAACAAAACTGTTGTTTGGTCGATTCAATAATGGAAATATCAAAACCTTCTTTTTCCCTAAAAAATCTGAAAGACGCCAATTATTGACAAAAGAGACAGAGAGGTAACGGGGAAGATTAACAAAGTGAAGTTGGTTACATATGGTGAGAAACGAATACAGCCAGATTGAAAGATCTAGGCCCGTTTCTTCGGTAAACAGAGAAGACTAAGACTTTTTCACATCAATTATAGGGACAGAAGAAGATCGAATGATTGAAGACAGTATAAGAAAAGCTTCAGGGAAAAAGAAGACAAAATGCATTAAGTTGAAAGGCAAAGGATGGCAATTATGGTACAAATCAGACTCGGCGCGTTTTGAATGTTTTTACAAATCATTAAGATTCTTATTGGAGAAGGTCTTTAATCTCGTGACATCCCTATGTCGGAGTATTTTTTTTTTTAGACATCTAAAAATTCTTAGAGTCTAAATGAAAACTACCAATTGTTGAACCTCTGATATATTTCAAGAGGTTCAGAACCCAAAACTAAGTCATGGTGATAAGATCAAAAGAAGATAGGGCTCGGAGCCGTTTGGAATTGTTAAATGTAGGAAGTTTTTTGAAATTCCAGCTTTGAAAGATTTCTTTGGATAGTTTTGATATGTCACAATTAAAGCATTCAATTGTCTTTTTTTGGTGGGGGGCATCAAAGGTATCTTTCTTTCTTCCCTCTACTCCCCTTTTACTCCTCCCCCTCTCTCTTCCCCTCCTCTCTCTCTTTGCCGAAACTGAGTTATGGTGATGAGATCAAGAGAAACCCAAATTCCGAATCTGAACTTGCCGAAGATTTTTCAGTTTGGCATTGTTAGATGTAGCAAAAGTAAAAAGACAGAAGGAAATTGAAAAACAAATTTCGGTACGTAAATACAACTTTCTTCCACAAATGCGTAAATTTATAATGACCACAAAAAATGAGAAGTGCTGTGGGAGATTAATGCCGTAGGACACTTTTCGCTGTTTCCTCCGGCGCTAATTAAAGCAATTCTAGGTCTGCTTTGGACCGGGCTGCGGATAATCGCTAAACTGTGCATAAAAGGACTCTCAGATGTTTTACTCCACCTTAGTGTGCCTCGGAAACATTAAACATTGGGGGCGAAATAAAGGACTCGGCGATACAATCTCTGCTGAAGGGCAAGATTTTATAGCCTTTTTATGTCCCACTTCTCGCGTCCTAACTACCTGTGGCGGCGCATTATCTTGATAGCCTAGCATCTCATGTTAAAAAATAAATCGGAATGCATCTTTGTTATTGTTTTATTACTCGTATTTGTACCAGAAGATCAGGATTTGCTTTAGAAACTCAAAGAATCATAAATTAGTTAATTAAAAACTCAACTTTGACGCACTCTGTGATGAGAAATTTTCCACAACCGGTACATCATGCCGACATGGCAACGGCGCGTGACGTTATATATTTTGTTTCTTGGGCAGCCGTTATGTTAAGCGTATTCAACCGTTAATTTTTCTAATCGTGGTAATTTACGGATTTTTTAAATTATGGGTTTGTTCATTTTAGAGTGAATTTTTTCGAAATAAATCTTTTACTATGGTTGTATTCCAAGTCATTTAGAGGCGAAAGCGGTGAGCTAAATCATCATTGTCACTGCGCATGCTAGAGTATAAAGAGGGACTCGCGCAAGGTTGCAGTTCAGTCCTAGAAGACATTAGGTGTAGAGATGCTTATCACGCTCAAGATCATTTTTTAATCACAATTTTGAAAGTTGTGTGTCCAAGGCTCTGCACCCCTATAGTTCATCAATAAAACTCAAGAGCCTGTCAAGCATTTGCAAGGCCAGGCGGTCGTAGTGGGGAAATGGCCACCCCATAGCAAATTTTATATTCGCTGTAGTTTAATTCAAACCAGTCTATCCTTGATGAATCGAGCAAGCAGATTGAGAGTCTCAACTTGAGCTTGAAATAAAGGAACGCGAAGAGGCAGAACATGCGTTGAGGAGCTGCAAAACGTTACTCTCAAAGCGTTCTTCCACAGACGGCGCTAGTTTCCTTAGCGGAATGACAACCAAGTTTTCTAGGATTACTAAAATTGGAGGTCAGCGTCATGCGGTTGCAAATTTAAAATATCAATTTGCATGGGAATTGTCCAGTAAGCTCAGCGAGACGTAGTCGTTTCGGATCTATCAAATATAATATCCTTTTGGATTGAAAACCCACTGACTCCACAATGAAACTGCCGCTTCCAGCTTAATGATGGGAACATAAAACTGGCTTAATGCGTTGTTTGTGGCGTGATTAATTGGATGGGATTGCCGGGATTTCGGTTTTGCACGAAGAGATGAGGAGTTTAATTAATTAGCAAATGTAGGTCTCGTTCCTAATTGGCCTTTTTCAAGTGAGAGTTTAGTGCGTCGTCTGGTAGTCCCAAGAAAGAGCAGGATTGTTGCAGTAGGGCTCGCCCGTGGATCGGCAGTCAAGGTCAAATCTGGCGGTTTTGTTCATTATCATGGCGTCACATCAAGCTTTTCCGTGAGAAGATCATCGGGAACTGAACAATGCGAGTTATAAATGACGAAAGACGTATGCGTAACATGAAGGCTCTCAAGTTTTAATGAGGTGAGAAATCTTCGGCTCGTTTACTCCGCTTGCCTTTGGTGCTCCCTCGTCCATGTCCGTTTTCCAATTGAAATGCTAGAGGTGGCGATTTTTGTGCTCCGAGTTCGCATTTAGTAAATTTTGAGTTCAAAGGTAAAGCTTGAAGTTTTATTTTTCTTGGTTTACCAAGATGGCGCTAGCGTCGATGATCTAAAGAGACATAAAACCAATAACTTCGTCGATGAAAACCGCCGTGCGTAGGCTCCGCCCTCTCCAAGTGATTGTGTGTGTTGTATAACCGGCAAGGACGAAAAAACGTAGTGTTAGGAAAAATCATGTTTTAGTCTCATCTGCTCAAGTTGAAAATTAACCGAAAAATCTATTCGATTCGTTCACCTCGCGCTTTACGTGGCAAATTTCCAGAGAAACGCGCTAATTGCCTAACCAAGCTTCGTAATTGAACAATTTCCGCGGCTGCTGCCGCACGGCATCTCTATGCGATAATTATCCAGTTATTATATAACTCTCATGTGAAGGAAAGCTGTGAGAACCTCTGAATTGTGAACAGCTCAGGGGCGTCCGTGACTCAGCACAATACCCGTATCCGCCACGCTTCGTCCGTTCCATTTGGTAGAAGACTGGCCTTTTGCATCTTTCCGCAAGCTCAGAATTTGTAAGTTTATCTTCTCCGAGTCTTCGATGTTTTTAGCAGAAATCTTGTCATCGTCGTGTCTGTGAACTAAGTAAGCATCTCTTTCTCTCTGATTGGGGTAAGCTACTGCGATCTGTAAAGATCCATCATCTGTGCAGGTCGTAAGTATAAAAAAACCAATGATTCTGCTGCAATGTAAGGTTAGGACTCCACCCCCTGAATCCGCAGTTTTCTCTTCACGCTCCAAGAGCACACCGAGCTGCTTGCTTGACATTAAGCGCGAACTTGTGCCGCGGAGTCACGTGCAGCTTCGCTTCATAACTTATGCAAGGCCGAGTTAAAACTCGAGAAATCCTACCTTTTGTCGGTTGCTGCTGGAAGTGAACCAATAGTTGCGGCAAGAAGATCCGTCACCCTTTTTAGGAGCGCAGCCACATCCTGTGGTTTGGCGTCCTGAACACCAAGCGTGCTTTCCAGTTAACAAATTGGTTGGGGAACAAGAGCGACACCGCGCAGCCACTCATTAAATCTGCTAACGACTCCAACGAATTTTTCTCCGCGGGGAGCCGCTGCGGTTAATTAATAACGCGCTTGGAGCGGCTCGCTCCATTTTCTCGCGCGGAATTCCATTTCACTTTCATGCGCCGCGCACCTGTCTCAACAATGCGCCATTCATTTATTGACCGGTTGCGGAGCTGGACGCGTTCCTCGGAAGAATCCCGTTCTGGTGGACGTTTGTTTCAGAGAAGCAGACAAAATTGGAAGTGAATCGTTCCAACAATAACTCACAACGAAAACAAGAAAAAAGTAATCTAGACAAAATTTTGGCTCGCCCTCCTAGATGACTAGGTTTGGCTCACCCTGTACATTTGGTTTCTTCAAGCAGCGCACCAGAGCCGTTCTTAAATTAGTTACGCTGGCTGCGCCCAATGACTGGCAATTGCTTTGAAAATGAATTTGTCAGGCGTGGAAGGTTCAATGTCACCTGCGGATTGTGTGGGGGTTGGGTTTTAATATTAAAAAAATTGGGGGGAGGGGTAGATTCTTTAAGTTGTTGGTACCTCGTATTTTATTAAGTGCTTGATTTATTGGCCGGTTGAGGAGCTGAACGCGTTCCTTGCAAAAACTCCGTCCTGGTGGACGTCTTGCTTTGCAGGAGGACGTTAATTTGGGGAGGGGTTGTTGTCCTTCGAACTCCACGAATTACATCCAGCAGTAATCCGCAACGAAACCAAACAACAGCAAGTGATGCAGGCACATTTTTGGCTCGCCCTTTTAGATGATGGCGCTTGGCTCATCCTGTATATTTGGCTTCTTCAAGTAGCTCACTAGCGCCGTTCTTAAATTAGTTACGCTGGTGATTGCTTAAAAACGAATTTGTCAGACGTGGAAGGTTCGCGCGGGTTCAATGTCAATTTGGGGTGGGAGGTGGGGGGAGTTGTTTAAAGTGTTGGTACATCGTATTTTATTAAGTGCTTGGCTCGACCGTTGTAATCCTGTGGATGCACATATGATTGCACACCTCAATTCTATGCGCTGAAAGCGTGGCCATTGCAAAAACTGAAGCAACAGCAAGTTTCTTATATTCTAAGAACGTTAGTATTTGGTGCCTTGATACTTTTCCTGAACAAAGTGGAAAACTGACGGGAATCTGTGGCATGGTGTGGAAATGTTGTCAAATTTTGGCCATTCCTTTGATGGCTTGCGATGTTGCCATCTGGGAGGGAGGAGGGGATTTTTGTCATGGTAAGCGGAGCTTTTTTCCTTACCAGAAAGTATCGTTTGGTTCTTGGTGCAATCGAGAGTGTCGGATAGGAACTGCAATACTTTAGACAGTGTCATCGAAGAATACCTCACGGTAATCAAACTTCACCGTATTCAATTTAAGGCCTAAATTTTCAGCTTATTCCCTCCACTGTGCATATCATAATTTTCCACAGTGACACAATGACTTTGACAAATATGGACAGCAAAAGATTAGAACCCAGAGGCACTCCACTGATGTTGAGTTTATATTAGGCCTATTAAAGTGTGAACATGTTACTTCATCCTGTTTTTCCATCATTTTCCAAACGAAATTAATATAAAGAGCAAAGTGATACTCAATTTCACTTTCTTGCAAGCGTACAGTTGGACGGGTGGAGGTAATTTAGGTAACGCTTGCAACAACTGATTTTTTACTGCGTTTGTCCATCGTATCGAAGAATAAAAAGAAGGGAAAGGCTCCAGACAGGAGCTCGTCAATGTTGAGGTTTTTGTACATTCTCATGTTTGGTTTGAGACCTACAGTTCTCCTACTGCTCCTTACACTGTTGCTGATTGTCACAAAGTGCTTTGGTCATGTTTACTGGTAAGATGCAAGGGTGATTTTGATGCAGATAAACAACGGGGACTCTAGCGATGTTGAGTGTTGAGAAAACGTGGTTCATTCTGTTGCTTCATCTTTGCAAGACGAAAATGCAGATAAAAGCAAATTGGCGTTTATTTTGAACTACCGACTATGTGGTTTTGTAACCGTACAGTTTCATGGGTGGGGATACTCTTTTTATAGCATAGAAATACCGTAACGTGTCCAATTACTAACTTTTTAGTGTGTTCAATGAGGAGGAGGGGGCAAGGTTGAGCCAGAACCGTGCTCGTCAATTTTTTGTAATTTTTCATGTTTGATTTGAGTCCTGCATTTCTCTTCCTGCCCGTTACATTGTCGTTTATTGTCGGAAAATGTTTTGGCAATGGTTACTGGTAAGATGCAAAGTTTCCTTGATGCGGATGAACAGCAGGAGCGACGGAGCAGAGCCCTGCTGCACTCCAGCGATGTTGAGAATTGAGAAATGAGCTTCATCCAGTGCTTCTATTTTTCTAAAACGAAATGTACCCATAAGAGCAGAACTAGCGCTCATTTTGGTTTAGAAATTCCGTAACTCTTCCAACTACTGACGTTTTCCTGCGTTTGTTCATTACGCTGAAGATGATGGGGTGGGGTGGACGGTCGTGTTAGAAGCGTACTCGCTAATTTTAATTTGTTTGTATTTTGCCACGCTTGGTTTGCCAGTGGTTTCCCTCTTGTCCTTTGTATGTTTACCAGTAAGTTTCGCTGATGGCCTTGATGCGGATGAATAGCAATAGTGACAGGCCGGAACCCTGATGCACTCCAGCGATGTTGAGAATTGAGAAAGTGTTACTTTATTGTGGGGTCTCGCGGTAATTTTGGTATCGCATAGAAATTCCGTGATTATAGGCATTTTACAGGAACTACTCATTGCATTTAAATTTGAGGGAGAGAGAGTCGTGTTAGAAGCGTGCTCGCCCATTTTTGTTCGTTACACCTTTGTTGATTGTTATAAAGCACTTTGGTTTTATTTACTAGTAAGGTGCGGCAATGACCTTGATGCAGAAGAACAGCAACGGCGATAGAACAGAACCCCAATGCACTCCGGCGATGTTCAGAGGTGTGAAAATCCACTTTATTCTGTTTTCCCATCTTTTCAAAACTTGTGCTCATTTTTGACATAAAAATTTCGTAACGCTTCTAACTATTGCCGTTCTACTTTAATTTGTACTTTTCCACGTTTGGTTTAGGACCTCTTGTCACTTGCATGTTTGCGATAAGTTTCTAAGATGACCTTGATGCGAATGAACAACAATAGTGATAGGGTAGAACCCTGATGCTGCCCAGCGGTGATGAGTTTACTGTTTTTTACCCTTGCAGAAAGAAATGTGCCTGCAGCATGGGCGCGTGTGGACCGTCCTGCACGTTCTCTGGAGCCTGGTGTACGTAAGTTGCGGGGCTGCCCAGCTGGTGGCGGGCATCTTCTTCATAATTTCGCTGCCCGAGCTGCACCTCAGCTACAACATATGGACCGGATTGTGGGTGAGTATCAAGACTTTAAGCGCCCCGTCGTGTTGGAGCCACGGCAAAGATTCGTTTGGTCTGCCAATAAATCGAAGAGAGTGAAAAATAAAAATATAGCACAATAGACAGTAAAATAGTTGCTCGTAAAAATCAATGACGTGAGCCTGGTAATTCCCAGCCCTTGACATCATTACCATATTTTATCCGATATCCATTTAGATCTTCAAGGGAAGAGCTTATAAATATTCTGCGTGAATGCCTTGCCTATTCTCAGGTTAAAATAGTCATCCCATATGGGCTCTAATAGAGAAATAGTGAGACTCAGTCGAATTTGACCCAAAATGTCTCGATCACCATTTGACAAAATCGCCAAAATGTAGCAAGTCGTTAAAACAAATAAAAAAGATTTTGGATAGATGAACCACCCTTTATTAAAGATGGGTGGGATAACAGGAAACAACCCAAACATGTTTTTTTTATTACAAACGACCAATTAGAACTTTTAGAGTAGAAAACTGTACCAAACAATTGAGTCAAGGATTGGAAGGTATGAAAAAAGATAGAGTCTCGTTACTAGACATCTAACTCTTGTATTTTTGCTAATTAACAGTTGGATGTCTAGTGTGGCCAAACTATCTGAAGAGATTTTAGGAAAAAGATCAATAGATAAGAGAAGCCTGATTGATATACGAGGTTTAATCAAGAAAGATGCTAACTTTTGATCTGATTTTGACATCGAAATGAGCAAACTATGTTATGGATCTCATCATGCACTGAGATACATCAACTGTTACGTGATCACTCTTAATTGTATTGCTCTTTCCCCGATAATTCCCCGTGCCTGGAAATGCCACTCTCCTCAAATTAATAGCTTATAAAAAACCGGGGACTTGCCCAACTCAAATTCTAGATGTAAGCTTTACATAAGTATCTAAGCGATAGCTGCTCGTCTATTAATTAGCCAATTCCGTAACATCTCCGCGAGACGTTAATAAAACTGCAGCAATTGCGCAAACATTCCTGAATTCAGTGCAAGAAGCAGACGAAGCCCTGGGCTGAGGCCTAATTAGTTTTGCGCGAGCTCTTTGCCCCTGCTGGCGTTACATAATGGCGGACTTGAGAGTGCCCATCCGCTCGCGTCCAGTCGCGTGTGAAGTTCAAGGCTTGAAAACATCCGCGGAATATGGAATAATTTTCCGGTTGGTTGTCGAGCTAATTTTAGCTGGGAATCCAATTTTGGAGTCGTTCCCCAAGATGTTAGGGGGTGTACATGGTACAAACTCACACCAAATGGTCTTAGGGTCGATATTGGGAAAGTTAGATTTTTTTTGGGTAATTGAGAACTGTACCATTGCAACTTGGGGATTTTTTGGTTATTATTGTGGGCAAACCGTAATAGTAGCTCCAGCGTGACTGTTATCAACGTTATCATTGCAACAGATAGTCACGGGTGGTTTGCCAAACAGAATAAACAATGGAAAACGCAATACCGTCATTTTATTGCTCAAAGTAAGAAACGCGATTCGAAGGCCAACAATTTTTATTCCCCGAATTCAGAATTTCATCATTTCCATTAGCGACTCAAATTGGCAAAGCAACTACTGAGAGTACTTTAAATAAAAAGGTATTGCGCTTGTTGAAGGGGATAAATTTTGGCCAGACCAAGCACAATTAGTCACTTTAACGACTTTACAGATTTTCGGTAGTATTAAAAAATATTTTAAGCTAGTGGATTGAGTTTCCAACATTTGTAGAGGGAGTACTCTGTATGGATAATTTTGATCATTTGAATTTGAAAGTTTCTTCTAGTACCGTTACATAGTTGCTATGACACGTTACAATAATCGACGCCGTTTTAGTAAAACAATTAAATCAGTTTAAAACGAAAATGCAAATAAAGTCCTAGGAAATTTTCGGAACTGTGAAAAAATGCTCCATGTTCCACCCGGTATGATTAAATATATTTTCCAAAATTAGCTGAACCCAAAGATATGCGGTGTGCCGGCAGGTTTAAAGGACAAAAGGATGACACAAAGTTAGCGCAACCATTACGCTGCTGATAAGTTAAACGCCTTGTTATCAAAATACGGTCGAATTGAAGGCGTTGACGAGCCGCAAGCAGATAATGACACGCGCCGACATCCCCCCAAGACCGCAAATTGCCATCATTGCGGCGTCACTGGTCACGCTGGCTCAGATCGCAAAATGTCCCGTGACAGCTTTCCTGAAACGCTTAAAACCGCAAAAAATCGCAGCTATTTATTGTATCTTTATTATTTTTTTCAACTCTTTCTAATATCGGCACGGAGGACTTGGTTTCTCTCTGCTGGACTATAAAACGGAAATTGCATTTCTTCTGTAGTTTATAATTGTGTCCAGAGACTGCTAAAGGTTCGGGTAGCTACAGAGCGCGTTTTTAAAGGACGCGAATTTGGCCCACCCTGTATTTTTGGACCTGGAAGTTACGTATAATTTTTTTGTTCAGGGTTTTCAACTGTCTTTAAATTTTTTTAATGTGCAATGTATCCCGCGACAGTTTTCCTGAAGCACGCACACCGTAAACATTTGAAATATTTAGACAGTGAGCCAAAATTTAGTCTTATGTAGATTTGATCTGTACAGCTGTCATCTTCTATTGCACTCATTAAAGAAAAGGTTTAAGATCAGATCCCAGTACGTTTTTGCTTTCCTGCGTTTGAAAACTGAAACTGCAGCTTTTCTGTAGTTTATAATTATGGTCACAGGCTTGTAAAGGTTGTGGCACCCCTAGAGCGTGTTATTTTAAAGGATATGAATTTTGTTCAAGGTTTCAAATTTTTTAGTTAAATTTTTAGTTAAATTTTTCAAGTACAGTGTATCAACTTAAACCGCAAAAAATTTAAATATACACGGTGAGCCAAATTTTAGCCTATATTTTCAACAATTTCTTCTCATACCATAGTTATTTTTTTTCAACCTTGCACTGCTATCCCTTTTCATTGCACTCATTAAATAATTTAATTAATAAAATGTTTGAGATCAAATAATTTATGAATTTTTGAACTTTCTCGCCTTGATGCGTTCTGAAACGGAAATTGTAGCTGGCTTTTAGTTTAGAATTGTAGTAAGAGATTGCTAAAGGGATGACGTCGGTTAAAACGCGTTGCCTTAGAGAAAGTGAATTGGTCCACCCTGTATTTTTGGAGTTAGCAGTGATGAGTAATTTGTTTTCATTTGTTTTATCTAGAATTTCTATTTTTTATGTGCAATTATACCGCCATTAAAATTATTTTGAAACTTTCAAATTTGAATTAGGAAATTCGATGACGTCAATAAATCGATAAGGAGTTGGTACCCGCAACAAGTCATGTCAAAAATAAACTCCCATTATCTTTATTATTAAATTGCTTTAGTTAAATTTTGATTTTTTTACCATGCTCGTTATTGGTAAAAATTAGTTTTATAAATTTTTATGGTTGCCAACTTGAAAAAACAAAATGCATGAGAGCAACCTAAGTTGCCTAATCTCTAGTGTCACGTGGGAGCCGATGCAATGACTGTATGATCTAAAGTAGGTAGAACTTTATCAGGAGCTGTACGAACTTGTTCATATGTGATTCTCAAGCCCAAATTATTTTTTATTCTTTTGAGGCTACAAAAAGTGCCAGTGTTCACACAGGCTTCTGGTTTCAGAACGTGGTAATTGGCATCGCCGCGGGAATGGTGGCGTGCTTTGGGCAACTTTCGTCTCGCCGCCAGGAGCTCCTCCTCTACATGGCCGCGTCCATCCTCGCCGTGAACGCCGTAGACGCCGTCCTCACGGAGTGGTGCTTGTACTGGGCAGACTTCCCCAAGCTTCTCGCTAACCGCCCCTACCAGACCCTCATCCACTATGGTAACACAAAATCGCATTGATTTTAGGTGCATGCGAGGTGCCGAACAGGTTTGTGATGCGGCCGCCGCAGCTCATTAGCGATACAGGCGGCCTTGACTATAAGATGATTCTAATTATACCTGTGATTGTCTCAGATTTGGTAAACACGTTTCCTTTCGGCTTCCAGCATGTTTCGCAACGCGGGTAGCAGTCGCAGTGGTAATCGCGATCTCCTTCTTGGACAGTCAATTAGCCTTCTGCTCCATGCAAACGACGTCGGCCCGGCAGAGCGCGAAGAAAGTGCGCCGCTCCCACGAGCAGGTCTCGGACATTGAATACATCATTCCCAGGGTGAGTGACGCAATGGGCTTTGCACAACTGTCCAACCTCCTTTGCTTGCAGCCAAAGTCGTCCAAGCCGTACAGCGCCTACAACGCGTACGCGCAAAGCTGGGTGTTCGACGCAGACAACGGCAGCTGCTCGAACCACACCAGCTCGTCGCCGTACCTTAAGCTGTCGCAAAACGGCACGCCGAAGAGCTTCCCTGTTCTCCCCCAGGCAACACCGCAGAGCTCCAGCCCGAAGGAGCCTACCACGCACCTGATCGGCAACCCGGTGGTGCAGATCGAAGAGGCCTCCGACGACAGCACGAGCAACAGCGATAGGAAGCTGAACTACATGAAGAGTTTCTCGCGTTGCGCCTCCCCCGTCGTTCTCTCGGCCAGCTCCTCGCAGCTCAGCTTGAACACGAACAACCCCGGCAGCTTCACTAACCCCCCGATCTACGACTGCCTGGAACGGCTGACGGAGGCGTCCGTCTACAGGTCGAGACTCAACTCGGCGCTCAGCAACAAGGAGGAGGGCGAGGAGTCGCACTACCAGGCGCCGCAGCACCCGCATCAGGGGATGTTCCGCCGCGTGGAGGCCATCACGCCACAGGGGGAGAAGGTGCAGTACGCCTCGCTGATGCGGGAACTGCAGAGGGCAATCGTGAGCAAGAAGGGCTCGGACGCGGCGTCGCCGCAGAGCACGAGCGAGAGCAACACCGCGTCGGAGAAGACGCAGACGAACTCGAAGAGCAGCAGCAGGCACGAGTCGGGCAAAAACAGCGACGCCGAGTTCTCGAAGGAGCTGGAGGCGGCTCTGCAGCTGATACAGGACCTGGAGAGCCCGAATACGATAGAGACGCCCTCCGAGCCGAAGTCGTCGCTCGAAGGCAAAGACGGCGGCCGCCCCCTCGCCGTGTGGAGGAACAACGACGCCAGCGACAGCGAAAAGACGCTGAGTGCGGTCGGCTCGCTGGCGGAGCTGGCGTCCCCGATCGCAGAGTGCCACCCGGAGCTGTGCAGCTTCAAGCCGCCGCCGAACGGTAAGGGCGCCCGGTTTGTCATTCACTGCGACTCGCAAAGCACGTCGGGGTATAGCTCGCCCACGCACGAGAGTAGCTCCCACCGCACCCCCGATTGGTCGACCGCGTCTTCGTTTAACGGCAGCCACAATGACATAGAAAAGACGCTTTCATACTCCATCCATAACACTAAAGACACGGCTGTCATTTCCCTGTACTCCCAGGACTCGCTCCGGTCCCGGGGCAAGTCGGTCACCCTAGTCAGCATATCCGGAAATAACGAAGTAGTTGATAGTAAGGACGGTAGAGATATCGCCCGCCGCGCATGCCCGACCGAACGGGACCACCAGAGTAACCACTCCAAACCTGGTCCCGCAGACGAGCGGGACGCTCACCCCGCAAAGAGCGATAGTAACGGCGGCGTGGTTCGGAGGTCCTCGTCCAGAGGCGGAGGCGTCTGGAACGTCAAGTCCATCCTGCGCAAGAAAAAGCCGCCTCTCCCAAAGCTGTGTCCCGAGCTCGAAGGGGCCATAGTCAAATCAGAAAGCTTAGCCTACATGACCGAACTAGAGCTGCTCGCTCGGCACCAGAGAAACAAAGACATTGAAAGGGTAAGACTTGGGGCTGGTGCTGGTATGGTGCAGTGTTGTCACTAACAATGCGCTACCTTTTAGTCCGTAGATCTTCCTCATGCTACTAACGCTTGCTGTTCAATTCATTGGGTAGGTCATCAACAGTCATGTGCTACGGCCGAAATCGCTCATGATTCTCTTCCACTTGCTTACCTATGTAGGACCTTTTAGTGCACTAAAACAAACAAAAGTTATTACAGCAGTTAGGCAGCCAGTTGTACTTCTGGGCTAGGACAGCTGCATAACCATGGTGGAATGACAATCATCATTAACATGGAAGGCGCGACTTGAGCATACTTAACCCCAAGAATTCTCTTTTCGATCCGTGGTTGAGCTTCGCCTTTGTGTTTTAGCAAATCGAGCAGCGGCTTTTGCAGCAGTCGGGCTCCCCAAGGACCAGACATGAATCCTTCTGCTGAGGGAATGCGATAGGAATTAACACTTTCTAGACCTAACTGCAGGCCAGCTACGTCCAATTCTGTGTGCAGATGTAGAAGACACCCACCTACACTGATGAGTTGATTATTTATTGATATATTTTTTTGTAACATTTCTCTCTGTAAATATTGTTACAGTTTAATATAGTTTATATGATGATTCTATTACACAATAAATTGATTTATATTTGAACGGATACATTTAGTTGCGACGGTCGAAGTACTCACTTAATACTCATTGTCTTTCTTACGAAGCCTACATCAAACTGCAGAGCAATGGTGGGGGAGGGGAAGAATGAATCTAGACTTATGGTCTTTATATTATTTTGTTGTTTTTACAATTCTACTGAAACCTGCATAATGGATTAAAAAATAACGATTATGATCCAATGCGAGTACTTAGACTTTAACAGCACCTTTTCAGTATTTCAATTGTCTTATTTTCCTAACCAAACTGGTGG
The DNA here is from genome assembly GCA_036346155.1 of Sinelater perroti. Lineage (NCBI taxonomy): Eukaryota > Metazoa > Arthropoda > Insecta > Coleoptera > Elateridae > Sinelater > Sinelater perroti. The sequence goes on from JARFIY010000008.1 coordinate 2,261,460, forward strand.
ATTTCCTTTTAGTTCTTGCGAAAAATTGTTCGTCTTGAATCAAATGTAATGTTTACTAGGAATCGTGCAATAAGAGAACTTAAATCATTTGGAAATGCCAAGGTGCAAAACCGGTGATCCGAGGAATTATAATAGTGGAGCCATCTAAAGTCCAGCTGATACACGTCCTTCGAACCGAATTCAAATTGTAACCCGTCAGCGCCATCTCTGTATAAATTATGTCTATAATTACAGGAAACTTCAATGAGACAAATTAAGTTTCGAAGCAGATTAAAAAGTTGTATAAACTGTACATTGCATCAATTTTTTTATACTCCTATATACTCTAGCTCATGTTAAAGTTTCGCTCATACTGAACAGCAACAAGCAGATTCCCATTTTGGAAAAACCGCAGGTTCTGCTAATGCTTGAGGCCCTGTACTTAACCAATGTACTTAAAGTTTAATGTTTGAAGATGGGATTTTCCTTTCCATTTTCTCCTTTGGCTTTTAAAAGTCAGATCTCCCTTTTTCCTTCTAGTTACATTTTTGATTAAAACTGTTGTTTTGGTTAGAATACTTATAAAAATAAAAAGCAAAATTTGCAACAGAATTCTCAGGGATCGTTTCTTAAAAGAAAATGAGGATAATTCCAGTCGAAATGTCTTGACAGGAATGGAGAATTAACAAGATAAAAGTTTCATTGCCAAAAAAAAAGTATTTTGAAAAATCTTGCCTTTTTCATTTGTGAGAAATTGCTTTTTGTTAGGTTTTTTTCTATCCCGCTCTTGTTGCCTTGGTTAGAATATATCTTAGGTGCTTTGACCCCTTGCCATTCTCGATCTCGCGTTGTATTGTTTATTTATATACTCTGAATCCTATTTGCTAGTGTTATATAGAGTGGGGAATTGGTCCAATATCAAGCTTGATCTTTTATTGACCAGTTGTTGTTACCCTGGGTACGGGTCCTTACTGGGGACAGCTGGGCCAGCTAAACCCAGGTTTTTTAAAGATGTTGTCACTCCTCTACCCCTAGTTCTTTCTCATTCTGGCTTGGGACAGGTCATAGCGCAGTTGGGAACTTTTCTTTGAGGGGAACAGGGAGTTTTCAAAATAAAACTTCTATTACCAAAAATAGAATTTTACAAAATCCTGCTTTTCCTCATTTGTAAGAAATCTGTTTTATTCTTTCACTTCTTGCTTTGCCTTTGAAGCGTCACGTTTTTTTTCCTTCCTCCCACTAATTGTCTTGAGTGGGATATATCTAAAAATTGAAACCACAATGTGAAACAGGACTACTACGAATAATAACCCCCGGCATTTGATAAAGGAGTAGACAAAAAAAAACGAAAGGAAATATGGGGACTCTTCTTCGAGAGGAAATAGAGGGGGTCAAGATAAAAATTTCATTACCAAAAATAGATTTTTTTAAAATCCTGCCTTTTTTCATTTGTAAGAAGTTACCGTTTTGTTCCTCCACTTCTCTCTTTGCCTTTGAAGCGTTAAGTTTTGTTTATTTTTCCCTCTTTTGCCTTGGCTGGAATATATCTAAAAATGTGAAACAGAACTAGCTTGATGTGTGTTAAAGGAGTAGACCAAAAGAAGAAAGGAAACGCAATGATTCTACTTTGGGGAGAATAGGGGGTTTCAAAATAAAACTTTCCTTACTAAAAATATTGACTTTTTTAATTTCCAAAAAGTCGCCGATTTGTTCTTCCACTTCTTCCCTTGCCTTTAAAACGGCAGGTCTTCTTTTTTCTCCTCTTGATGGTTAACACTGAAATACATTTAAAAATAAAAACCAAAACTTGGAACAGAGCCAGCATGAATGATAACGTCTCATATTTATTGAAAGAGTGAGCCGAAAACTCAAAGAAAAAATGGGGATGCTTCCAATGGAGCACCTTGAGAGAATGGGGGGTTTTCAAGGTAAAAGTTTTGTTACCAAAAACGGAATACCCAAAATCTTGCCTTGTTTAACTTGTAAGAAGTCGCCGTTTTGTTTTCCACTTTCTCTCATTTTCCTTGAAGCGTCAGGTCTTCTTTTTCCTCCCGTCTCGTTGCGGAGGCTAAAACATTTAAAAATAAAAACCAAATTTGAAAAGGAACCGCCATGAATGACAACCCCTCATGTTCATTGAAGAACTGCGTCAAATATATACCTTAAGGGGAATGGGAGGGTTTACAAGATAAAAATTTTGTTACCAAAAATACAGTCTTCTTTGTAAAGAATCATTGTTTTGTTCTTCCACTTCTTGCTTTGTCTTTGAAGCTTCAGATTTTCTTTTTCTCCCTCTCGTTACTTTGGCTGGAATACAACTACAACTAAAGACCAAAATTTGAACAAAACTGGCATGGATAACAAATGCAGATATTTTGTTCTTCCATTTCCGTATCTTTGAAGCGCCAGGTCTTCGTTTTTCTTTCCTTCGTTGCGGAGACTAAAATACATTAAAAAATGAAAACTGAACGAAAAATAGGGACGCTTCTAGGGAAGTAGTAAAGACCTTGAAGATAAAATTTTGTTGCCAAAAACAGATTTTCCTAAAATCCTGCTTTCTTCCATTTGTAAGAAGTTACCTATTTGATCTTCCACTTGCCCCTTTGTCTTTGAAAGGCCAGGTCTTTTTGCTCCCTTCTCATTGGGTAAAATACATTTAAAAATAAAAATAAAAACTTCAAACAAGAACCACTATGAATAACGACGCTTCATATTTATTGAAAAGATGAATCGAAAACCTAACCGAAAAATGGAATACCTTGAGAGAAATGGGGAGTTTTCCTTACCAGGATTTTCCTTTAATTTGTAAGCAGTCACCGTTCTGTTCTTCTACTTCTTTCCTTCCATTTAAAGCGCCAGGCTTTAGCTGGAATACATCTAAAAATAAAGACCAAAACTTGAGACCATGGATGACAACGATTCATATTTACTGAACGAATGGGTCGAAAACCGAAAAAAATGGGATGCTTCTGGTGAAGTACCCTAAGAAGATTTGGGGAATTAAAAAAAAAATTATTTTGCAATACCCGACCCTATTCTTCTGTTCCTCTCCGTGTCCTTGGACCGTCAGATTTTCTTACCTCTCCCTCTATCGTTGCTTTGGCTGAAATACAACTAAAACTGAAGACCAAAATTTGAACAAAACCACCATGTAACAAATCCAGATATTTGTTAGAGTGGATGGAAAATGCGAAATGGAGGGCTTTCAAGTTAAAAATTTCTTTAGCAAATCAGAAGTTAAAAATTGGATAGGAAAGTAGGAAACCTAAGAGTATAGTTGTCACAGTCCTTGTTGATCTAGACATCTACCAATGAATTGGCTTTTGTTTAAAAAATTGAAGTATGGTTCTGATAAGGTTCGACTGGAATTTTGTCTTGGTCTTGTAATTTTGCAGGGGAGGTAGGAGGACACAGATTAAATTCTTTAAAGTAGGGTGAAGGTTGGTGATAAAATATATAATGAGCTAAAATTTACAAACACACGAGTTTTTCGTCGGTTCTTACGGTTATTCAAAGAATAGAAAACAAAGGCCTGTCGAAGATTCATTTTCGCAAAACAAATGAAACACAAAGAATATGCGAAATGAAAAGAAATAACGTTTTCCAGTAGAAAAGCCAAGGTCGGCCGCGAATGTGTGCAGTCGCGCCATCCGTGCTGCATACCTGCGAAAGAAACCGCACCAGGTAAGGCAATAAATGTACCACAACACACACCTACCTGGCGGGCCACGTTTCGGTTCGCGCAGGCCGCAGAGCGGAGCAACCGACGTAACGGTGCGGTCGGCGTCGGGCAGTCACGCGTACACTCCGCGATGACATCGCTGCAGTCCTCGACCCTGGACAGCCTGCCCAAGCAGTTCGTGTCGGCGATGCGCACCCTCTTCGACATCATGGACGACAAGCGCACGGGGTACGTAAACTTCGCGGACATCGAGAACAGGTGGCAGGACGACGGCTCGAAGGGGCTGCCGAAGGGGGTCATCGAGAGCCTCCGCAAGGTGACGCCCGCCAACGGGCTGCTGTCGTTCGAGCGCTTCTGCGCGGGGCTCAAGATCTGCCTGCTGCGGAACCAGGTGGAGCAGCGCGGCCAGAATCCGTTGAAGCCGCCGCGGCCGGCGGACGCGGTGGGCGTCGGCGGCGCGCAGCCCGCCAACCGGCCGCCCTCCGCACCGCTGCTCGACCTCGAGTGCTCGCAGAAGTCAGGCGCGGCGTGGGCTAACGCGGCCGCCGTGCGCCCCAGCATCATCACGCCGCAGCAGCGCACCATCAGCATGCCCCAGCTGCTGCAGGACCGCAAGGCCAAGGAGCAGGCCGAGACCGTTGACGCGCCCAATTTCGAAAAACCGGTCCCGAGCGCGGCGCTCGGCAAGCCGCCCGTGCTCTACGGGCCGCCGAAGCCGCCGCGCGCGGCCGTCGTGCTTGAGCGCGGCGCCGGCGCGAACTTGGACCGCGCCGAGATCCGCACGGCGCTGCAGAATTGGCAGATGGGACTGATGATGAGCGACCAGGAGGCCGGCAAGGCGGACAAGCGCGCACCCCCGCAGCAGTACGCCGGCGTGCCGCCGAGCAGCAGGGCGGGCCGTAGCCTCGGCGACGGCAAGGCCGCGCCTCAGCCCTCCGACATCCCCCAGGTGTCCGGCGGCATCTATCAGAAGAAGGCCAACGTGCGCAGGCGGGAGCCGCGCAGGCACACGCTCCAGAACGGCATCGACTACAATATGCTCAAGAGGATGAAGCAGATCGAGCAGGAGAAGGACGTGCTCATGCAGGGCCTCAGCGGCATCGAGAAGGCCCGCGAGTGGTACTTGAAGCAGATAGCCGCCGTGCAGGAGAAGATGAAGTACTTGGGCAGAATGGGGCACGTGGTAAGTCACCATGACCACACATAAAGGTGCGAACACACGAATAAACGAGCATCACTAAACAAACGAACACAAGTAGTTCGTTGTCGTGTATCCGAACCCTTATGTTGTATCAAACCTTTATTTGCTCGATTACTTGTTTCCACAACTTGATTTTATCTCCTCCTCCTAATCAAAAACAAGCCTGTAAGTTTATAATGCGGAACTGGTCTGAGGGCCGACCTGCTTTTAAGGATGTCTATTAAACTTGTTCGCACTATTATTTAAATCTTTTTTAATGCTAATCGTGCGTTTCTCTTAAAAGCAACAAACAACATTACCAGTACCCACACTCTATCAGGTTGAACGTGGTTTTCGCCTATAGTGAGATTTGGTGATCAGGTGGTCACGATTTTCTTTTATTACACCATTTGTATTGTGGCCTCAAAATTTTGATTTCAACAACTGTTTCGCTTATCAAGGGATGCTAATAATCACATTTTGGAAAGAGATCTGATTATTATTTGTTCTTTTTCAACTATGGGTTTGTGTGCATCATTCCGAAAAGGTAGTAGTTGTCTATTGGCTCCTATTTCTATGTTCATGAGGTATCAAAGTTTTCTTCAAATTCATTTTAGCCCTCCCCTAATTGCTATAATTTTCTAAACTTTTGAATTTTACTTTTTGCACTGAGCAGCTAATGATTTGGTACAGTTCACAAGTGACTAGACTACACTTTTATTATTTCTTGGGTTGGCATATCAGGATATCCATGAGAACAAAACGGAAACTCTCGATTCTACGTGATCTGAACCATTTGCTCTTACGGATCTCAGCACTTTCAAAGTGGGAAGAGGAAGGGGTTTAAACTGCTAATTATCAACTTGCGTTTACCCCACCCCTCTTCGGTCTTTTTAGTGGTCTTTTACGACTTTTCTTTTGGATTTGCGTTTAATTTTTCAGTCATTGAGTATTTTGACGAGGCGGTAGCTCTTAGCAAAAGGTTCAAAATAATAGGGTGCACATGGTTCTCAAAAATTAGTCGTCCAGATTCCATCGCATTCCGTGGTGTGAGGCTAATTTAGCGAAAAGTAGTAAAAAGCTTGAATTTTATTTACCCCCCACCTTCTAAAAATCATAAACAACGAGCCACCTTTCCAAATATGAGGTTAAGAGAGGTTAGGTTATGTTGATTTTTGACAGATTAAGTTAGGCACTAAGATTTAAAAAATCTTTCATCGACTTAACATGTGAGTATCAAAGCACGACTAACACCTCTAAAGGGCTCACCGAAGAAACTACAATGGGTGCTCTTGTATTATTCAGTTTCTATCACCACTAACTAAGCATCTTATGTAGGTCGCAGCTGATTTTCCTTCTATCTTCCGTTGTTTCTTAATTAGTTTTGTCTTCTTTGATCTTTAATGAAAGATTTAAAGATTCTACATCAATCATAGTCTTCGTGGTACATTTGGAACTAGTTCTGATAAGTTCTTACAAAAATCCAACAAAAGAGATGGCGTATACCACCCAAACCTCATCAGCTAACCCTTAGCTAAGAACATTCAAATCAATACAACGTTAGTAGAGATTACTAAACAAAAAGAAAATACTAAAACCAGGGCCTCATCCCTCAAAAGATGGAAGGATGTTAGATACCCATGCCGAAGAGGAATAACGGAACAGGCATTTGCCTGGAAAAAGAAAAATGCAGCGTTGGTACCGCTGTTCCTTTTTCCTCTAAAGAAGAATGTTGAAGAAGAATAAGAGAAATACAAAATCGGTGTTGCTGCAAGAGAGGCTTTCTACCAAATCATCCATGGTACCTTTTTTTGTTTCCAAAAATGAGCAAAAACATCTCCATAAAGATTTTGTTAGAAGACTCAATCCTTAACAACACAACGTTTCTTTTCGTTCAATTATTTACTCCAAGCTATTTTCCGGTTTTGTTTCTTGCTGCTTCTTTGAGATAAATCACGTAGGGTGAGAATTTACAGACGCTTTTTCGTTAGTTTTAATAATTTTCCGGCTTTCCAACGCCAGGACGGATTTTACAAAATTATCGTTTGGAAAATCACGTGGCATATTTAAAGTGCTAGTGAAGAGGAGTTTTTCTCGGCTCAAAGGTCGTGGTGTCTTAGGATGAAGATAGTAAGGAACAATAGACTTAATGACAATATTGTGATTTTAAAAAATATCTGCAACTTCACTACATCGATATCATCGGGTCTATGTGTCTGTCTGTTTGTTTATTTGTCACTTTCTGTATTAGCTAAATATTTTGGTTCTCTATTCATAAATGTTATTTTTGACTTCAGCTGCCATCTTAAAACAAAATGGCTTGTCACGCTCTTTGTCGGCCATTTAAAACAAAAAAGCCATTTAGTCTCCCGGATTCGTGAAGACTGGAAACTGCACGCAACTTCGTTTATTCACTCTTCCATTGTTTTGCAATTTGCACACATTCTATTGGTTCAAATGTTCAAGGTCACTTTTATATCACTTATGACACACTTTCTGTACTGACAGAGGTAATAATTTTCCTTAATGATAATACTGTCTATAATGTTGTCACCCTACCCTCCAAGCTGCTATAGTACCCGAGTTGTCATCAAGCGAGTATGGCAAGTCGAATAGAAGTGTCGGTCAGCACTGTGGTGGACAAGAAATTTTACTTTTAGTACAAGAACAAGGCTGAAATCCTTTTTGATCTGTTAGTTAAAACAGATATGGGTCTGACAGGATCTTTTTACTGTGGGCTCTTTGCATGTTTACAGTGCATTCATCATTGATGGAATAATTCCGTAAAACAAAAGAACGTCGCGTCATTGTTAACTGGGCAGCGATTAGACCATGCCCGTCGCCTTTTCTCGCAAAGAACGAGAAAGTCACGCCGGTTTCCACATCCGCAACTTATTCTAAATGTTATGATCTCGCCGATTAGCATAAAAGTGTACCCACGTAGGCTTACGATGCAATGTCTCCCTGTTTTGCACTTTCACATCGGTGCCGCCGCATGCGTGCGCGGTGCAAACTCTTATTGTGCGACTTTTTTTAATTAGCAGCGGTTCTGCGTCGCCATTCTCCTGCTTAGCCGTGAGAACTTTGCGATTACAACTAGGCCAGCGGTGTAACTGCGCTCACTCGAGTCCAGATTCGCCTTGCAAATAAATGTTATCCAACGTGAGAGGTTTTTAAATGAAACACATAAATTATGTTTAGCATGTCTATTACTTCCCGATACCGGTTGTGTTCGTTCATAATTGGAGCCGGCATTAAAGATATCAAAAATAGAGGAGCCTTGAGGTGCAGCTTACTTATTTCGATTTGTTTTTGCAAATAATTCACACTGCAACACAAAAAGTGCAGTTGCTTTCTCTAGTTCGCCAAACAATTTTTTTATTTCAAAGCGAGGAGTTTTAGAGAGATTCGGGGAGACTCGGAGAGATTCAAGGAGAGACGGAGAAACTCGAGAAAACTCAGAGATTTGAGGAGTCTTGGAAAGATTAAAGGAGACTCCAAGAGATTCAGGAAAATTCCCAGAGATTTTAGGAAATATAAAAATATTTAGGAACACTGAGAGAATCAGGGAGATTTAGAGTGTTCCGCAGACACCCGGAAAGAGATTCAGAGATACTTACTCTGAGAGGTTTAGGGGAATTTTTTAGAGATTTCGATAGGTTTAAAAAGAGATTTTATGAGACAGAGTAATTTAGGAAGTCTCTGAGAGATTAAGTTAGGGAAAAACCAAAAAACTTCGAAGAAACTAGAATTGTTCAGGAGAGATTCAGGGAGGCTTGGGGAGATTTGAGGAGACTTCAAATAAGAAAGACTCAGGAAAAGGAGATTTAGTGAAGAAGATTTAGGAAGATCCAGGAAGACTCTTAGAAATTTGGGGAAACTCGGACAGAGATTTTGAAAGGGATCCGGAGATACTCTGAGAGGTTCGGGGGAATTTTCACAGATTTTGGAGGCTTAAAATGGGATTTAAGTAGACTTGAACTAGCTTAGAAAAAATTTGAGAGTTTAGGGGAGAACCAAAGAAATTCGAGGAAACTATAACTGTCCAGGAGAGATTCAGGGAGACTTGGAGATATTTGGGAAGACTCCGAATATAAAAGAGTCGGGAAATGTGGATTTAGTAAAGAAGATTTAGGGAGACTGAGAAATTTTAAAAATAAATAAATTCGAGGAAACTACTTCAGAAGGAGGGATTGAGGGAGAATTGGAGAGAGGGAAGACTCCGAATAAAAAGACTCAGAAAAAGGAGAGTTAGGAAAATCCAAGAAGACTCGGAGAAACTGGGAAAAAGATTCTGAGAGAGATTTAGACAAACCAGGGGCTTCGGGAAACTTTCAAAGATTTTGGGAAGCTTATAAGGGGATTTTGGAGACTTGGAGTAGTTCAAGGGCGTCCAAGAAAACTAGGATGGATTCAAGAAGTCTTTGAGAGATTTGGGGACTCTGAATGAGAAAGACTCGGAAGAAGAGAGATAGGAAGGTCCAGAAAGACTCAGAGAGCTCCGGGGAGACGCGGAAAGGGATTCTGAGAAATTCGGAGAGACTCATAAGTTGTAGGGAATTTTCAGAGAGATTTTGGAGACTTGGGGTAGTTTAACAAGACTCTAAGATATTGGGGGAGAATTAAAGAAATGCTAGGAAAGTAGATTGGAAATTCGGTTGAAGAAATTCGGCTAGGCTTGGATGGATTTGAAGGGAGGACTTCAAAGAAGAAAGCCCCAGATAGAGGAGATCTAGGGACGCTCGGAAAGAGCTTTTGAGAGAGATGTGAAGGGACTTTGAGAGAAATATGGAGAGACTTGAAAAATTTAGGGAGATTCTCAGATAGATTTGGAGGAAGTTAGAAAACCGAGAAGACTTGGAGAAATTAGAGGGAACAGAGAAATGCGAAGAGACTTAGAAAGAATCAGGCAGTCTCGCGGATATTCAGGGAGACTCATAACAATCGAGGAGACTTATAAAGAGTCGGGAAGAGGCAGAAAGCGAGTGTTTTTTTATAATCAGAACCAGCATTAAAGATATCAAAAATAGAGGCGCCTTGAGGTACATCTTCTTCAGTTGAATTTATTTCTGCAAACTAGAGGTATGCCATAGAATCAAACAAGGACTCGTAAATGGAAATAATTTACATTGTAACACAAAAAAGTGTCCCTGCTTTCTCCTTTTAGCTCACTAAACCAATTCTTTATTTCAAAGTTCCAAAAAGATGTCGAGAAGAGTCGGAGAAACTCGATCGGACTCGGAGAGATTAAGGGAGACTCTAAGAGGCTCAAGAAAAGTCGGAGAAATTTTAAGATTTAGAGAGACATTCGGAAAAACTCGGAAAGAGATTTTGAGGGAGGTTTGGAGATACTGTGATAGATTTCGGAAAATTAAAAAAAAATAGGAGGCTTAAAAAGAGATTTAAGTAGACATTGAGTAGTTTAGGGAGATTCGGTGAGATTAGGAAAAAGCCAAAGAAATTTAAGGAAACTAGAATGGTTCAGGAGAGATTCCAAATAAGAAAGTTTCGGAAAGAGCTTTTGAGAGATAATTCAGGAAGCTTAGAGAAAAATTTGGGAAGACTTTAAAAGATTATTAGATATATTTAGGGGGAGTCTGAGAAAATCGAAGAGAATCGGAAAAATTCGAGAAATTTGGAGAGACATGGAAATAATCATAAAAACTGGACGAGATTCATAAAGATTCAATGAGACTCGTAGAGAATCGGGGGTAGAGGGAAAGAAATAATCATAAAGAGCCAGGGAGAGAGAAAGCGAAATTTATAGCGAATTGAGGGATAGAGACTGATAGGATGTCGAGGAGAAAGAAACTTGCAGAGAGTCAGGGGGAGAGGGAGCTAGAGAAATATACGGAGAGGGGAAAATGAGAAGTTACAAAGAGTCGAAGAGAGGAAAAGAGTCATAGGCAGGGAGAGCAAAAAATCATAGTCAGGAAGAGAGGAAGAATTATAGATAATCATGGAGAGAGGGGTGATTTTAAAGAATAAAAAAGTAGTTGACCTGTCAACAAAATCCTGTGTATTCGTGGTAAATAATCATCAACCTCTATCTCTCCTAGGAGACTTACTAAATCCTTAAGCCTTTTTAAGTATTTATCTTGTACCCTTACTCTTAACTTGGTCAAAAATTGCAAATGATTTCTTGTTGACTTTTTCTTTGCCTTTCCTTAAAAATCCATGACCAGAATGTCAATGTTTTTACACAAGGTCTCATTTAAAATCAACATTTTGTGATAAACCCCACGACCCCCATTTTGTTTTCTTTTGTAAAGTAGGTTCAACCCCAGAATTTCCTCTTTTGATCATTTTTTTCTCAAGGTTTTTGTGATGTACGAAATTCTATATATGATTGAATATTCTTTAATTAATAAGCCGGAGTTACTGCTCACACCAAGTCTATTGATGTTGTTCCAAAATGGGATAATGACCAATAGAAACAAAATCCTCCGACCTATAAGAAAACTTCTGATATTAAATCTCTGGAGACAAATACTTTTCATACAAATGATATTACACTTCATAATAAAGTACTCTGCATATAAATGACGTTTAAAATTTGTATATGGAAAGTTATTGAATTGTCTAGGATTAAACTATTAAAGAAACAAATAAATGCATCGTGTAAAATAGAAGTAACATTTTTTTATTTGGGAGTACTAACTGTACTTAGCTAAAAGAATACTTGTATAGAGAGCTTTGGTAACCTTAGGCGAACCAGAAACATAACCAATGGCGTGATGGGAATGTTAAAAGAACAAGCATGACACATTTGTATAATGATGGGTCCACTCTCAACAAATACACCTAAAGGTGCCACTTTAATGGCCCATTTTACTGTCTCTTCAACACAAAGTCAAATGAATTTGATTTTGGTTTTTTTGACTTATACCTATCTTAAACTTTACCCTATCTGGAGGCGTTCAATTACTGAACAATTTCCACTTCCTATGGGCGAAGAGGATTTGCTGTCAGATGATTCTTTACTTGAAAATTTTCGACTCTAATTGTGCAAACCAAGGGGCGATGGCCTTTTCTATTATTTTGCCTTATGGGTAACACTTAGTAGCAGAACAAGAGAGGTATGCGCACTTGTAATGCCTTTATCATCAATGAAACGACTCCAGGCACACTTTCTGACCCTTTCCTAGCTCATCTTTTTTTCTTGGATTGTCTTACGAAAAAATTTCGCTGGTAACAATCAAGTGCTTGCAGGAGCAATGGACCGAAGCGCAGCAGGAGAGGCTGGAGCTGCAGCGGGCACGCGTTCTAGAGGTCAACAGACACCTAGCTGCGCTCGCAGACAGCTGGGAGAGGGGCGGCCTGCCGCTGCACATGAACCTTGCAGTGCACCACTACCCGCAGCCCCACCACGACGACCTCTCCACCCGGCTGAAGCAGCAGAACAGACTGCTTACAGAGGTACAGTGCTCTGTGCTCCATACCGTGTCCCCCACTCACCTACTGCTTTTGCAGGAAGTCGGGAAGAAAAGTGAAAGGATAGCGCTGCTGGAGCGGGAGAAGGCCAGCCTCATCCGGGAGCTGCTGCAGATGCGCGCCCCAAACAGAAATGGCCAGGAAGAAGCTGTGTTCTAGCTTTGATTTAAAAAACTTTAGTTAGTCGAACATGGATATATTTAGACGCCATATTACAACGATTACAGTTTTTGATTGCGACGTAACTCGACATCATAGCGAAGGATTGTAACACATCTGTGATGTAATCATTGCCCTTATAAGTTAAGCGTGTACTAACTTATTTTGTATAAATAACGTTTATCACAATAAAATTGTTCATAGATTTATTTTTGTACATTAGAAATTCATCATTTCTGTTATTGCAGTTCAACATGTTTGTGTTATTCCTATCAGATTTACCTTTAAACTATTCAATTGATTTGAAAGTGTGTAGCAACTCAAAAAGCCCCCCTCTGATCATCCCAAATAAAAATTGTTAACTAAAGCTACAATACAGCTAAATATGAAAATTAAAAGAGAAAAAGTACAAAGGCCATAGCTTTCTTAGATGATTTTGGTTGTATTCATTACTGTTTACGATATTTCAATATAATGAGCAAAATTGAGAAATATGGTCCAAAGGTTCTTTTGTGCAAATCTTTGGGGTATTGTTATTTATAATAAAGTTTTATTTGTTAACTTGTCCAAGACTTGCTTCTGTCTACTAAAAAAATCAAAAGAGTTTCCACTTTTAAAAACAATTGCAAGAGAAACAGCTGACTAATCAGAAAATTCATTATTTTGTTAGGATCAAAATCTTTGGAACAGACTATGGCAGTGCATTACACATTTACTAACAGTTAAAATACTGCTATAATACTTCTAGGTCACTGGCAGTTCTTTTCAATAATAATAGAACAGTACACAAAGAAATATTTCCACAATTTTTTTTTCACTTTTCTTTAATATAGTCCTTTGTGTCCCAATGTATGCCATCATGCGACAGCTTACTGGCCACAAAAGGTGAAACCCACACCAAGTACCATCGCTCGCCAAGCACCCCCTCCAAGTTTCTTCTCTTTCCAAGATCGTATTTATTCAGTTTGTTGTTTCGCTCATAGGTAACCATACCGCACAGCACCAGGTTCAGATGATAGTAAAACAGTACACCGGTGAACACACACCCAATCACCACAATTATGTACAGGAAAAGGTATGTCTGATTGTAAGTCTGGTCCAGAAACAACATGGCCAATGGAAACACGATCTTCACTAAAGTGGCATAGGAGGAGAAGTCCACTTGCTGCCATATAAAAAAGGAGTTGTAGTAGGTGGCGTACAGCGTCGACACAAATATGTACAGGACGAACATCAGAAAGTAGCGCTGGTTGTGGTGGCCGATGCAGCAGCTCGTGAACATGCAGTGGTGGTCTCGTTTCAAGATGCACACATCACAGACATTGCAGTGCCACGACCGGGGTGGCACCATCGACTCGCAGACGGCACAAAAGTGCCAGCTGGATTTGGTGCCGCCCAGCAGCACCCTACCCCTGATACTGGTGTCGCACATGATAATCGCCATGTAGTTCGAGGACACGTTCATCATGATGTAGGTCCCCATAACGAAGTGGAAGGTGTACCATAAACTCCATGGTTTGTAGAAGCTTGGAAGCACCACAAACAGTTCGAACCAGTACACCAGAGGGATTATTAGTACGACGAAGAGCGTCACTAGCGCGTCCTGCTTGGACCTCGGTAGGATTCTCTTACGTAAGATCATTTTTGCTCTAAAAATCGCAAAGGTTAGAATTCTCTTCGAAGTGCCTCACAAATTTCATTGCAAATTAAGATTTGATCATCCATTTATTGTTGCAGCATAATTTTATAGCTGCATAACCATTGTTGGTCACATTTTTTTTTGCTATAGTTTATATTCTATACAATGAACCCGTCAGTGGCGTATCAGCAAATATACTGACCTAATTCCCCCCTTCTTTTTTTAATGACATGAAATATCATAAACGATTTACTTTTGATTTACCCATTGATCGCTTAAATAAATTTTTAATTGACCTTTGTCATTTTAACTTTAATGTAAAATTTTTTTACTTTTTACCAAGAAAAAAATTTTAAACATTCTTGTATGAAAAAAATTTGTGTATCAGGAATACAAAATTTATTTTTTTAAAATCATGTATACATGATTATGGATGGTGTTTGATCATTATATAATTCTATGAAACACCACTGGTCGGGCCAAATTACACAATTTCTGTTGTGGTCGGTAATGCAGGCCGCAAATCTGTCGCGATCAACCAACTGTCACCAGTTGTCAATGAACGTGGTGCGATTGTTAGCGCTGTGCGACCGTGATGTGCAATATTCACTGGTGATACCCGCCCGTGTCCGCGAATGAATTAAAACTGAGGCCGCGATGGGATCCAGGGTCAGGTGAGTGCCCGGCTTGGCCTTCCGCCGCCCCCTCGCGAAAGGCAGCGGCCAACCTGTTATCTGTGCGCCTTCCTTCCTGCCTTGTAACGGCCGTTGCCTCCGCAGGGAGAACGTGAAGCACTTCTTCGAGTGCTTCTGCGAGGTCGTGCCGCCCACCCCCGAGAAGGACGCGTGGATCATCCAGCAGTACCCCGACTTGTACACGGACCAGCAGGTGCTGAGGTCGGTCCCAAAGTTCGCGTACCCGTACAAGTTCGAAAAGTTGGTATGAGCGCTAGCGGCCACAGCACGCCTTCTGAAACAAGCGATTTTCAGCGCCGTCATTCAGCACTACTCGTTCGTGCTGACAGACATAGAGTCCAAGTGGACGTATGGCTTCTGTCGACATGACCCGAAGTCGGAGACTGCTCTAGTAGTTCTAAGTTACTTGCCCTGGCACCAAGCATTTTACAAGTAGGTGTACTGCGGGGCTCCTTTGCTGCATATTGCGCAGTGATCACTAGATGATGGAACAGATTTGTTAATGACTAGTTGATTTACAAAACTTCGCCATTTGTAGCTGTTTTTAGTTTTTTACATATGGATTTTTTTTTATAGATTCTGTTACAATAGGAAAAATTTCCAGTAGTGAAAAGCTCTTGAACTTGAGAATTGCTTGTCTACGACTTTTAAAATAAATGATTTAATCAGCGCAGGAGTGAAAAACCCATATATAGGTGGATGTTCAACTGTTACCAGCGTTCACTCTATTTTGTTGTTTTTTTTCCATCATTTAATGATCATCCTGTAGAGATATCTTTAGCTATTGTAGACTAAAATTAGACTGCAGAAAAAATTGGGGCGCCAATTAAAAACTAATGAAAAACAACTTTTATGTTAAAACATCCAATTCGTAATTATTTAGGGCAGCAAATAAAAATTTTTAATTCTTTTTATCATCAATTTTAAGGGACAATAATTACATTTTGTTGAAGGTATGCAACTTATTTTACATATTACTAACCCTGAAATCAAAAATCGGCAGCTTTCTAGGATAGCATGGTCATGCATCGTATTTTTGGTGTCAGAAGCTAACTTTGTACTCAGATAAAGCTCCCATTCCTTGGGCTTCCTCACCAGAACCTTAACATTTTTCTTCATCTGTTCAATCTGCTTCTTTATCTCTACCTTTGCATTTGGATTATTTTCTACCAACTTATTCAGAATTAAACTATAATTCCTCAAGTGCATTAGTTCCTATGAAAACCCTTTCCTACTTGCTTTCTGCTATTTTAAAAAGGACCAGTACTCCAATACATTTAGTGTGCTTTTTAGGTTGGATTTCTACCCTCTTTTGCACCTTCGAGGCTAACTGTAGCCCGTAGTATATTGTACAAGGCTCGAAGATGTTCTGCTTAAAGCATCTTTCCTCTTGTTGAGGTCTTCTAAATCCTCCACCCTACTAGTGGCATTTCTAGTCGTCCCAGTCTGGTTTAGCGTGAGAGATGATGGACGGGGATTTAACCGCACACCTCCCTTTTCGACCGTGACTAGGGTCTCTCTTCCCTGTTTCATTAACAATTTTCCTTTTTTTTTGTAATGTTTATAATAATAAGTCAAGTCTTTCATCCTTACCTTATTTACATTTTGCCTTATTTTAACAACTAGAAAACACCTCTACTGTTATTAGGTGTGGTCTACTCGATTGTGGTTGTACCTTTACGTTTCCACTTCACAATCACGTTACAAACAGTTGACTTGTGTAAATTGTGAAGTTGAACTGCAGCACACTAGATGTCACTGAATTCTTTTGATTTACCTGTTCTTTTCTGAACCTCTTCTTTTTGATGACCTGGTATGGATGGTGGTTGGCCTATAATTGGGCGTCTCCAAACCGCACTGCGGGGGAATCAGAATCTTTGGGCGGTCACCTCTGTCCAGTTCGCAGTTGTAGAGGTCGTAGATGTTGTGATGGGGTGGCCATGGTCTTCAACGTTGGAGTGTAACTGATCAGCGCTCTGGGGGGTAAAAATGGCCCTGAGGACACAAATGTAAACCATCTGCAGCTTGTGGGTTTCAGCGGTATATCTCCAATCAGCTGGTTTTCAGGATAGAGTAGAGAGACAAGGATTTGTCCGGCTGCCTTTGCAATCCCTCTATCCACGTGGGCCTTCCAGGTGACCTTCTTATTAAGGGACGCCCTTCTATCCAGAGTATCTCCCAATTGAATTTTCAGATCTCGGGGGTAACGAAGTTGGTTTACTTGTGAAAAATAAGACGGCAGAACTCGTCTCAGCATTGACACCTATCCTCCATATGCTGGACCATTCTTTAAGTTTATCCAGTTCTTCTTGGATACATTAGAGTACTACCGTTGTGTTGTGCGTATTGGGCCATAGTCTTGGAGGGCGCAGTCGCTCGGTCGTACAGGTTGAATAACAGCGGGGGCATCACAGAGCCTTGGGGGACTCCAGCTCGTAGACGCCTCTCTAATGGCTTCACGCTGCCGAGCTGGAGCGTTAATAGTGGGTTGGATACTGTAGCCATCTGGAAAACAAGACTTTTGTGCCGAAAGCCTTGATCATCTCAAGGAAGGCTGCGCTGGTGGTATGCTTTTGGTGAAGCCGTCTGCAATTTCTCCACCAGTGGAGTGGTCATGGCGAAATCCAAACATCAGATTGAGGTCTTTGACAGCTGTTAGGGCGTCGATGGATCATCTGCTTCACTAGTTTTCCCAGGGTTAGTAGGAGACTGGGGAACGTGCTCGATTTTCCACTTCTCAGAGAATTGAAAAGTGCGATGATGCAGACGACTGCCTTCTTTGGAAGAATTGAGGGCACGGATAAGATGGAGAACTTTGTTCTAGAACTTCTATGGGACAAAAGCCCTTGTGGGGGCCCAAATAACTCTGTAGACGATAGTTATATTGTCATGGTCATCGACCACGTTGAAGCCTGAATAATACATAGCTTCGTGCTCCTTTATATCCATTGGCCAAATCATGACGCTCTCTAAACTTCAGTTTACGTGTTAGGGGTTTGTGCAGACACTTTTGATCGGATAGTGCATATTGTATTTCTTTTATGGTGGGTGGTATAGTCCCATTGATTTTTCCTAGAATAGACTGCAGTTCTCTTGTTCCATATTTCTGTATGTTATAGTTTTGATTTTTATATATAACTACTAGGTGATATGTGTAAGCACTTTTCAATGTAAGAACACCTTTATATAGAGTATTTAGCGAAGTGGCCCAAATATGGAACCCTATGGGACCTTTACTGTTTTAATTTTTTTTAAACTAACTCAATTTTGGAAGACCACAGCGTCTAATCTCCTCTTAAGTTTTTCTTTGTCAAAAATCCTCTAGATACCGAATTTGTAGAAAAAATATACTGCTGTCAATTTTGACAATCTTTGCAGTAGTACCAGACTAAAAACTGAGCAATTCAGACGCACACCCTATCGACGTCTAATCCAATTGGATGTTTAATGTTGCATTTTTAATGTAACAGAAAATGAACTTCTGTTGTAATTAAACTTCTTCGCCGTTTTCATTTGTTTTTATTAGAATTCGCTACCTTTTTTCTGTCTTAATCACCCTGTTGTATGGTTCCTATAGCCATTTTTATCTTGTATATAAATTTTCTTCTTGTTTACTACTTTTGTATTCCCCCTCTATTTTTAGAGGGGCGGAAAAAATTTTCACCGACATTACAGGGATTCGGACTTTGCAACTGTTGCCACTACGTTACACGCTGTTGTACATTTAGTACGAACTTTTGTTGAATTGGACGACAAAATGTGGAATAGGGACTTTGTTAAACCGATCTTCTACCCCCATTTCTTCGTGATCAAGATGGTACTCGAAAGTTTTTTTTTTTTTTTGTTATTTTTAAGGGAGCTCAGCAATTAGGAGGCGGGACGTTTTGCGGTGATGTAGCTCAAAGCAAATTTAGCTAAACGTCATTACCGGTTCGGTCAGACAAGTACTGAGTGCGTCCGAAATTAATCCGGAGAATTATGGTTTGTCAGTTTTTGTTTTTTATTTTCCCTGGAGATGTGGATAAGTTTGATAAAAAGAAAGAGTTATCCGGAACTCAAGGCCGGAGGTATATGGCGGCTGTGCAAAAACCGAATTTTTTATTATTTCGAGGATGAATTCTGCAATTTTTTGGCGACACGTTGAGTTGCTTGCAGTGCAGCTAAGCCATAAAGCTGGATAATGTCCAACGAATCACACCAAACACAGAGCATTCTCTTCTGTGGTCGCAGTTCTCGTTTTGGCTGGCCACCTTATTTTGATTACTAGCTTTTGCGCTTCATAGAGGCGTGAAGGCGGCGCTTTTTATCTTTTCTCGCGATAAAATCGAGTCAGACGTCAAGTGTCAGGCTTCCAGTGACCGTTAACTGATGAGGTCATTGTGAATTTACTTCGATTGACTGTTTTCCGCTGATTTCACTTAATGATCGAGAGTCATTCTGATCGAGACTGAACTTAGAGATTTAGCGTTTTTGATAACATTCTCCAACGCTTCCATTATAATTGTAATATGATATGTTTGCCTTGCTATTTGATAGTAGCTTATTTGTTTTCAAATGATCGACATTCGACAGTGCGTTCCATGTCTGCTCTCAATGTGCGGTAGTTTGACCAGTTAAATTCATTTATCAGTTTGGGATTTACTTAAAAATGATCTAAATACGTCCATACTGTTGAGGGAATTCCAAATCCTTTGCAAACAAAATTATTAATACATGGTCTGGACGTTTGTGTCTTGCATTAACTCGAAGTTGATTAATGACGTCAGCGGTTGATACCCCCACCCCCCCCCCACCACTCCTACCGCACATGACGCCAAAGAAGTACTAGAAATGTCGAGACGAACACCCAACTAATGTTTTCTTTTGCAAAAAACATTCGTACCATTAAACGCTAGATGAGCAAATCAGATAATTAATTCAATTAGTGCATTGTGATTTAACTAAGCGAATTCTTCTACGAAATAATAGTTTAGAAAGTCAAATGGCTTATTAGGAACTGATTGTAACTTTCGAAACCATTTTTGTTGCATACGTGACCCATTTCGTTAAGGGGGCGTTTGGCAGAGTTTAATGAGGTTGTGTTTGTCAGTGTTTTCTATTGCATTTGTATAGTAGCTAGAGGCTAGAAAATTCTTTCCAACCAACAGAAATCCTGATTTAATCTACTACTTTTTTCTATTTTTCGATTCTTGGTTTAGGTGAAGCTACTTCCGTGTATGACACTGCAACTGCATTTTATAATATTGCTTCAATGCCGCCTTTAACCTAGAAAGCGGTATTGATTTGTTCTATTCAACCTTGCTATATATTACTAATGTTTTGCGTGTTACGACTAGGAGCTCGTAATAATTGATTTTTTAAGTAACAAAGTTTATATAAAAAATTGATGTTTGTAGTTTCCAACAGTTCAAGATATCAATTTAATATAAATACTCCAATGCTTTGGTGTTTTGTTATCCCAGCATATTGACCAAACTCAAACTCAAACAGAAGAGGTGGAGCCTACGAGCACTGGGCATCCTACAGTGGTGGGGGGTTGCACGTTGTATGATTTTATGCTAAGTTAGGTAGAAACTAGAATCGTTGGAATTAAATAACTCTGAGGAATAATAATTTTTTTTTTATTTCGTTAATTAGCAACCAGAATACATATTCTATAAGCTAATAATATGTAATAATAACAGGTTGACATGATGAGATTTCGTCCATTGACAGAAATCTCCAGCACTTTACAGCAAGTCAATTGGCCAGTTTCTTTTTAATCTTCTGTTTTCTTCTCGCATCAATAGGGATTCTAGTAGGGGATTTTCGTGTGTTTCAAGCCTTGAGTGGTGTGTACTACTTTTTTGTTGGATGACTTCTTTAATATCGTTTATTTTGAGGTCATTGTGTATTGTATCATTGGAAACAAACCATGGTGCATTTAGAATTGTTCTCAGGAGTTTGGATTGACATCGTTGGATAATGGAGACATTGGATTTGCTGGTGCATCCCCAAAGTTGTATACTGTAAGACCAAATTGGAATAATGATAGTTTTATAGATTAAAAGTTTGTTGTGTATGGTTAGTTTTGATCTTCTGCCTATTAACCAGTGCAGTTGCTTGGTAACAAGGTCTATTTGTTTTCTTTTCTTAACTATGTGATTTTTCCATGTTAGTTTGCTGTCCATAGTCATACCTAAATATTTTACTTCGTCTTTTTTAGGAATTATTTCATTATTAATGTAAAGTTCTGGGGTTGTGGATTTGCGAAGTGTAAATGTGATGTGGCTGGATTTATTCTCATTTATTCTGATTCTCCATTTCTTGAACCATTTTTGTAGTGAGTTTAGATGATCTTGTAGGTCCATAACTGAATTGTCAGGATTGACATTTACTGATAGAATGGCGGTATCGTCAGCAAATGTTCCAAGTGTTGTACTAGCGGAGGTTGGTATGTCTGAAGTGTAAATAACATACAGTAGTGGGCCAAGGACGCTACCCTGTGGTACTCCTGCTTTTATTGAATAGAATTCAGATTTATCGTTTCCTATTTTTACTTGAAATTGTCGATCGCTGAGGTAGGATTTCAGTAGGGTGAAATAAGAGGGAAGGATATGTTTGATGCCAGACTCGATCGAATGCTTGGCTCACATCCAGAAATACCGCGGAACAGTAACACTTGTTGTCGAGTGCTTTATTGATTATATCTGCTAGTCTGTGAACCTGCTGTATAGTCGAGTGGCCACTACGAAACCCAAATTGGTGATGTGGGATTTGTTCTTCTGGAATGTCATTGCGTATTCGTCGTAGTAAATTTTTTCGAAAACTTTAGGGATTACTGAAATAAGACTTATGGGACGATAGGAATTTGTATCTGTCGGATCTTTTCCTGGTTTGACTATTGTAATTATTTGGTATAATTTAAGTTGCTTTGGCCAATACTGTATCCTTGTTATTCCATTAAATATATATGTTAATAGCACTATTGCTTTTCGAGGAAGTTCTTTTAACATTTTTTGCGTTATTTTATCTAATCCCGGTGCTTTTTTAAGACCCAAGTATTTGATCTCCTTTTTAATTTCTCTTGGAGTGGCAAGTTTTATTTGTTGCTCAATTTCAATTGGCCTTGCGAGATTCGACTCAATTTCAGCATCTGGATCGTCGTTGTGGGGAGTAAAAATGTTAGAATAATGTACCGCAAAAAGGTCAGCTTTTTCTTTGTTGTTTTTTGCCCAAGGTTCGGCTGTAGGTAGTGTTTCTCTAACGGGTGGTATAGAGTTTTTGGGTTTTCTTGCGTTTTTAATAGGTTTCCATATCGAATTGCCATATCTGTTTAGGTTAGTTAAATAGTCAGCAAATGATTCTTCTCTCATTTGTTTAAGTTTAGTCTTTAATTTCTTAGTTAGTTGGTTATATCTGGTTTTGTCTAGTGGGTTGCGTGTACAGTGCCATGTTGCTCTAGTTTTTCTTTTTTGACGTAGCAGTTGTTTAATTTCAAGAGGAATATTATATGCAAGTTTCTGTGGGTCTTGTGGTTGTTTAGCAGTATCTTGCAGTAGTTTGATTAGGTTTTCTGTAGCGATATCCAGATCTTCAGGTGTTTGCAATTGTATATTCAGATTTATACTATTTGTAGTTATGCTGCTGTATTCTTCCCAATTTGTTTTGTTATTATTATTAAGTTATTATGGAGTTTTGTATCTTCATGTTTTGGTAGGATAGTCGAGGAAATAGTTGCTATGATAGGAGAATGATCGGAAGTTATATGCATGTAAGCTGGTGATAGTCCTTTTGTTACATAAAAGTCTAATAAGTCTGGTATTTTTATGGGGTCTGTTGGCCAATATGTTGGGGTACCTGTAGATAGGAATGAATAATTACAATCCTGCATTAGACTAGCAAGTACTCTTCCCTTGGTCGTGGTGAGTCTTGAGCCCCATAATGTATTTTTACTGTTGTAATCTCCGCCAGCTATAAATTTATGTCCAAGAGTATCGAAGTATGATCTAGATTCTTCTTTTTTAATGTTGTGCCTAGGTGGGCAATATACTGCTGAAGTAGTTAGTTCATAGTGCAGTGTTCGAACCTTGACAGAAGTAGCTTGAAGATAGCCTTCTTCGTAGTTAGGTAATTGAAAATAGTCCAATGTCTGTTTTATAAGAATGGCCGTACCCCCATGTGCTGTACCATCCGGGTGATTTGTATGGTATATTTTATAACCTGGGATATTGAAGTGGCTTTCTGCTGTGAAATGAGTTTCACTAAGTAAAATGTCTATATATTGATCTTTAAGAAATAGCGTTACTTTGTCTTTATGATGTATTAATCCATTTGCGTTCCAAAGTGCTATCTCAAGAAATTAGCCATTATTTTAATTTATGAACAAGCATGGTTAGCATGTTTAATATTGATGTATTTTGTTGCATGAGTTGATTAAACATTTGCTTGAATTCTTCTAGAAATTTAACTAGAGTAATGTCTTGTGCGTTTTTATTGTTGTTAGTAATAGTTGAATAAGTTGGATTATTATTTGTAGTTAAAGGTATTATATTTGCTTGTGTACGGGGTACATTGGAATTGATGTTTTGAATATATTGGGGTCTTTGTGTGATGCTTCTGTTTTTAGTTAGGTTATGGTAGTAGCTACATCCTTTATAGTTTGCTGGATGTGGTCCACCGCATAGTGCACACGTAGCAGGAATATCTTTGCTTTTTTTGCAGTCTGATGTGTTATGCTGAGCTCCACATTTTACACAAAGATAGTTTCTATTGCAGTAACTTTTTGAGTGGCCATATAATTGGCACCTTGTACATTGTATTATGGATTTGGGTTTGTTGGGGGGGTTCTATTACGATTATTTTGTTTTGTATGGCTTTTATGTTGCATATTTCCTTGTTATTGTCTGCCGGTTCTAAGTCTACAAAGAACATGTTTAAAGGTTCTTTGGTCTGGTAATATTTCGCATTGATAATGTTTCTTACTTTATGACCTTTAGCAGTCAACTCATCTGTTATATCCTTTAACTCTATAGTATGATGGAGATGCTTTATAACAACTCTGAAAGCTCGTTCATTTTTTAATCGGTAGGAGTGATATTTGACGTTTTTTTCTTTTAAGTATTTTACCATTTTTCTGTATGAATCTGAGGAATTGCAATTTACTTTAATAATGTTGTTTGCCATAGATCTGGTGGAGTAATTTTCTTTAGTAACTATTTCTTCTACCTGTTCTATCATTTTAGGATAATTTATGACATGATAAAAAAATCTAGGTGGTGGTTTTAAGGCTTTTTTGTTTTGCTCTTCTTCAGTAGGGTTGTCTTTGCTATTGCCTTCGTTTGTAAGTGAGGAATATATTTGCTGGTTTTTATTTCAGTGTTGTTTGCATCATTTTTTGGTGGATTATTTACAGTTTTTCTCCGCTTAGTTCCTCTTACTAATTGCCATGGTACTGTGTTTTTGTTTTGAGTGGCATCATCATTCATTTCTGTATCTTCATCAGAAGAGGAGGCAATGTCATATTGTTGGCTTGTGTGGGATAGAGAGTTTGTCGTTTGTTGATTGTTTTGTGGAGGTGCAAGCAGTTGCAGGTTTTTAGTGTGATGTGATGGAATGGAATGTTGTTGCGGGGGGTATATTGCGGACTGGAATAGTTGTGACGGATATAATTGCATATTATTCGTTTGTAAGTTAGTAAAAGCGTGATTCTGCAGTGAGTTACTTTGGGGTAAGCTTATTTGTAATTGAGGGATCTGGTTATTTATTGTTGACTGGCCCTGTATATAAACAGGTTGACCATTATTGTCAAACCTGCTAAGTTCCCCGAAGGGAACATTTTTGTGGATTAAACCTTATACCAAGTATATTATTGCTTGACTTTTAGGTAAATAATTTAATGTAGCACTGTTAATAATATTATGCAGTTAGAATTTTAACATTTGTTTTATACACTTATCTCTTGTAGGCTTATTATCACTTTTGCACTTTCACTTGTAGAGATAACAGAGCGTTCAGGCAAATGTTTACTCTTGGAAGGTCAAATGGATACTATAGGAATAATAGTTGAAAGCCAATTTTTTCTGCAGTCTTATTTTACTAGAAACATGTCGGTGTCTAGGAAGTTCGCTCTGCTCTCGCTAACACATTTCGAAGGTTTTTAGACAACATTGCAGTATTAACGCACAGCCCTCACTCTGAAGACCTGGGCGAGTTTCTGAAGGCGGTGTACACCACCAAGGTGGCCGACCCCGGGAAGGTGTTCCAGGTCTACTTCAACAGAGGAGAGAGTGTATGCAAGCTGCGCTCTGACAGGTCGCCGGATTGACGTGTGACTGATTACAGGTGTTCACAGTCGAGTGCCCCCGCCAGTTCCAGCTGCCCAGCATACCAGAGAACGTGAGTCCTCGCTTCTTTCTCGCGAATTGAAATCACTGTTATCCCTACTTTGCAGAGGAATCTCACCGAGTACTACAACGCGGTGGACGCGAGCAACATGATGCTGATATTCGCCTCGATGCTGTACGAGCGGCGGATTATCTTCACCTCCAAAAAACTGACGCGCCTGAGCGCATGCGTGCAGTCCGCCAACGACATAATCTACCCGATGATATGGCAGCACATTTTCATTCCCGTGCTGCCCACGAGCCTCATCGACTACCTCCTGGCGCCGATGCCGTTCCTCATCGGCGTGCCCGAGGAGGTGCTGAAGGTAGGTAGGCGAGCAGGTGCCACCATGTGACACCCCACTGTCATAACTACTAACCGGAAGTAGAACTGTCGCCATCTAGCATTTGAAGAATAAAATAAAAGATGATTAATGTTCCTTAAATAACATTTCCCATATATTGATGTAGTTCTCACCACGAATAGTGCTGGAAGCACCAAAAGTGACTAAAGTTAGCTGAATAAACAAATCGTCCACGACATAATTTTAACCGCATTCCAGTTGTTGGGACTCGGAAGATTTTTGACTTTATTTATGGTATAGACTATAATTGTGAACATTCCAGACTTTGTTAGACTGTTTCACCATTAAATTCTTACACACCGTAATGAAGCAACCTATTTTATAAAGCAAGTAATGTAACGGACTTCAATAAGGTGCAAGGCAGAATAACATATATTTTGACCCTCTTTGGACAACTAAACCAACTAAAGTATTGGTTGGTGGATCACTATCAATTCAAAAAGTTCATTGACCGCTAAATCTTTATCACATCATGCTCTTCATTCAAGACTTCTAGAGATAGAACAACAAGCTGGCCATGAAATAACACGTTGATCTGAGATGGTTCAAGCAAGCCGATCATTTTTTCTTGTTACTATAGACAATTTGGTTATCTAAAAACATAAGCAAGTTCTAGCCTCTAAGCAGCTTGACCTATACATAGCTTTCTATGGTTTATAATAATGAAACTTTTATTATCATGAAGTTTATAGCAGCATTACTAGTTTTATGACAAGACGGCCAAAAGCATAATGTTGTTTTCTCTGTAATATTCCAAACAAACGTTTGCGTATATCATAACACCAAAACTAAAACAAAAGAACGGAAGCTAATAGTCACTCTAGCGCCCCGGTAGGTAAGTTTTAATTCACATTTTAGTCCACTTGGAATTTGTCATTGCATTCTGATTAACAGTGACGTATGTCGTTTAATGACATTCGAAGCACGTGCCCCTTTAAATCTGAAAGCGTCCATTGAGAACAATGGATGGAACAACGTATTCAAGCTAATTAGGACAGGTGCATGCATTCCATTGACATCGACTTCCTTAAATTAGACCTCATTTAGCTAGAACCAAATTAATAATTTCGCCTAAGGCTATCCAAACCACACATTTTCTTTAAAAAGATAAAGGACCCATAACCGCTAAATTCTTGTGGGTTGTTTTTGATATAGCGAGTCTTTTTGTTCTTGTTCTCACAACAAACAAAATCTAAACTAAAAAAAGATAATTTCTGTAAAGATGGTCATTTTAACTATTTATCAAGTTAAAAAAAAACGAGCGCCATAGGCAAAAAAGGTGGGTAGCCAGATGCTGCAATCCCAAAGAAGCTTTATAAAACTGAAAATTTTGAATTGGTTGTAGATTCGGAATTTTCTAATATGCACTCTCCTTTCCCAAACTTGTTTTTTAATTTCCAATCTTTAATATCCCGCCCCTTCTCTTTTTTTTTCGCTCAGGGTATGTCTTCCTTAATGGATTCATGTTCACTGCAGCCTATGGCTTATTGTGATTACCCTAATCAAATAAATTCACAACCAATCTGTAATTGATGTCCCCTGAATCAGAAGATGCAGGTCCTTTGCAGGGTGTCTGGAAATCTTCCGGTTCCAGAATTGGTTTCCCGAATATATGTTGCCTTTTGTTGCACAGCGCATCGCACTTGCATAGGATATGTAAGGCTGTTTCTGGTTCCTTGCTACAAAGTCTGCATGCAAGGTCACCATTGAATTTACCAATTTTCCAGAGGTGTTCTTTTACAGTCGCATGTCCTGTAAGAAACCCTATGATTATCTTTAGCTGTGACCTGCTTTTGGCAAGGTCCCTTATTGAAGGTTTTGCTGTAATAATGTCGTGGTCGGTTCTTCCAGTACATTCGATGATGAGTGCGTGCCCTCTCCTTAATAAAGCTTCGGACAACACTTCGTGAAATTTCTAATGCAAGTTCTGGGCCTTTATAAGCCTCACTAGATCCCTGCCTGGCCAGTTCATCGGCTTTCTCATTGCCGTAGATACCGCAATGCCCAGGTGCCCATAACAGTTTTACTATGTTATGTTCTGCCAGTGCATTGAGTTCGTTGATGCATTCCCATACCAGTCTAGATGATGCTTTAGTGCTTGATAAAGCTTTTAAAGCTGCCTGGCTGTCTGCTATAATATAGATCCGCTTGCTCCTGTAAGCCCTCTTACCGTTTTCGGGTACACACTGTAGTATGGCGTATATTTCTGTCTAAAAGACAGAAGCGACTGACCCAGGGAAAAGCTTAGCTCTATCCTGGGAGTCTCAACATATATTCCAGCTGCGGTACCCAGCTCGGTTTTAGAACAATATGTGTACCAGATTAGGTTAGCAGGTGCAATTGCCTGTCTAAAAGTCTCGCTCCTATTTCGATCCTGCATTATCAACTCGAATAGAGAGTAGTCACATATTTTTGAGGTCATGTGGTCCGTCCTCATTTCAAGCAGAGGGCTTCCCAGACTGCCAATTATTCTTGTATGACCTGTACCCGTGTGTGTCTTGTACAGCCTGTAGTGACCCAGTCTTGCCTCCTCCTAAATTACTATATGCAGAGGTGGGAGGTCTAGAAGAGTCTCTATTGCTGCAGTGGGCATGGCTCTCATAGCCCCTGTAATGCCCAAACAGATAAGTCTTTGTACCTTTCCTAGTTTTAGTTTGGTGGTTTCTTGTATGACTTCGGGCCACCAGACCAAAGCTGAGTATGTAAGAGAGGGTCTAACCACTCTGGTGTAAAACCACCAGTGCACCATACCTGGTTTTAACCCCCACGACTTGTACATGCGTCTGACAACTGCTAGAGTTGTCACCAATTTGTCAACCACTTTCTCAATATGACGGTTCCAAGTAAGTTTAGAATCGAAAACGACTCCTAGATACTTTACTTCTCCCGATATGGTGATTTCTTTTTCGCCAAGGGAAAGAGGTGTAAGCCCCTCTATTTTTTTTTCTTCGCGTGAAGGGTATAATTTTGGTTTTTACGGGACTGACTTTGAGGCCTTCCTGTTCAGACCATTCAGTTACCATTTCAGAGCCCTTTGCATCTGTTCCCTGATCGTGCCTACAAATTTTCCTTCTACTAAGATAACTAGGTCATCGGCGTAGCCTACAGAAGAGAATCCTTCGTCTTTTAAGCTCTTTAAAAGTCCATCTATTACCAGATTCCATAGCAGGGAGGGGGGAGAGAACTTCTCCCTGAGGGCACCTGGACCATAATAGTTTCGTCATACATAGACGAATAAACCCTTTTTCCTTTGAGCATGCAGTCTATCCACCTGTAGCAGGTCTCCTCTAGGCCACGCCCTCTCAGGGCCGAGGTTATAGAGTTGAAAGATGTATTGTCGAAGGCCCCTTCTCTCTCCAAGAAGGCACACACTCTTTGTTGTCCACCGTTTTCTCTACTCTCCAAGTGAGGTAGTAAAGTGCTGTTTCAGTTGGGAGACTAGGTTGATAGGCAAATTGGTTCTCATATAGTGGATGGTGTACCAGTATACCTCCCCTAATGTGCTTATCAAGCAATTTTACCAACGTCTTAAGCAAAAAAGACGTAAAACTAATTGGTCTGTAACTCTTTGCCTGCAAATAATGGGCCCGACCAGGCTTTGGTATAAATACCACTCTGGTAAATCTCCATAATTTTGGCAAGTAGTTTAGGGCCAAACTGGTTCTGAGTGCCATGCAGATCTTTATCATTAGAAGTTCCGAGCCCTTCTGTAGCATGGCAGAAATAATTCTGTCTGGTCCCGGAGATTTATAGGCTTCAAATGAGTTTATAGCCCATTTGAGTTTATTGAAAGTTATCACTTTTCTTGCAGTCTCCCAGTCTTCCTTTGATGCTATGTTGCCAAGATCAAGGAATACCCGCTTTCTCCAGTCTGAGGGCAACTGTTGTATAATTACAGATCCAGGAAAATGTATCCGAATAAGTTCGGTCAGTGTTTCTTTTCCTGTTTTGGTGTATTCTCCGGATTTAGATTCCAGAATGCCAATCAAATTGCAGTGAGAGTCTTTTGAGAATACTTTACGGAGTCTGACACATGCTGGAGTATTTCAATCTCTTCACAGTACCTCCTCCATGATTCTCTCTTGGCATCTCTCAATGATTTATTATATTCAGTTAGAGATGCTTTATAGGTATCCCAGTCACCTGACGTTTTGAGTCTGTTAAACAGTTTTCTTACTTACCTTCTCATGGTTGGCAGGGGACGTTCCTGCTGGAAGCCTTTACAACCAGGGGACAGTTTTCATTGTACGCTGAAATGACTGCCTCAGTTAACTGATCCACAGCCATTTGGAGTTCAAGGTTATTGTAAACTTTCCTTATCGTACTCGCCAAGTTTTGGTCTAGGTCTAGCTTATAGGCTTATAGGATTATCTGTGGTCTGAACAACTCTCCTCATCAGATACTTGCCAATTTCTAACAAAGTTACTTACGAAGGAAGTACCAAATGTTATATCAATTACTTCCCTTCTTCGTCTGATAACGAAGGTTGGTTTGTTACCCTTATTCAATATGTCTAAATTATTTGCCGCAGTGAATTGTAAAATTAACTCACCTCTGATGTTGGTGTCGGTGCTACCCCATGAGAGGTGGTGTGCATTGGCGTCGCAGCCAATGAGCATCTGCAGACCAATGTTTCTGCAGTGTCTCACAAGCTCATCCACTGCCCTAGGTGGTGGAGGATCCGGTTCATCAATAGGGAGGTACACCGATCCTAGTACCATCTTCCTCGGTCCTCCTCCACTTGTTGTTAACATCACTGCTGCCATATCCTGAGAACAGAATTGCAGTAGCGGCAGACAGTTTATGTATTTTTTAACTAAAATGCAGCTTCTGGGTCTATTTGAGGATCTGCTATATATTAGTTTTCCTCTAATTCTTCCCAGACCTTTTACCTTGCCTTGATGGGTCCAAGGTTCCTGGATGAGGGCAACATCGCAACCCTCCATCATCTTACATAGGGCCGCCGAAGCAGCCCTACTGTGTTGAAGGTTTATCTGAAGTACCCTCAGCATCTCGAACACTTTGAATGTTCCTGAAAGTAACAGTTCTCAGTCCATAATAGGCCTTGAACTGTTTACTCTCTAGGACCTTGAAAGAGGCACCATTGATGGAGTAGGCCAGGATAGCTCCTTCCTTATCCACCTTCTCGCTAAGGAGTCGCCAGTCTTCCGCTTTTAACCCTGGGTTTTGAAGCCCAAGTCGGGTTCTGGCAATTTTCTCGTCGACTGGTCCGAGAAGCCAAACGAGAACTTTGTGGCGCTTGGGTAGGTCCTTAACCTCTACCACTGAAAGTTTAACCTTTCTATCAGCGCTCCCCAATTTGAGATGGTTCTGCGCAGCCAGTCTCTAGTTAGCTCGTTGGCACACGTGATCCATAAGACACCTCCCGTGTACCTCGAGCTTTCAAACTGCGGTGGATTAGTACTTCCCGAAGGAGTCTGGTCCAGAGCAGTAACAAGTTGTTCCTTGATTTAGTGAAATTCCTGGATAGCGTCTGTCCAGCATCGCCATCCTTAACCCTTTCATTGCGGCACTGTATTGACCAGTCTGCTCATCGCTCCTGGGCTTTTTTGTC
Organism: Sinelater perroti; assembly: GCA_036346155.1. NCBI lineage: Eukaryota > Metazoa > Arthropoda > Insecta > Coleoptera > Elateridae > Sinelater > Sinelater perroti. The sequence continues at coordinate 2,292,532 of JARFIY010000008.1, forward strand.
GGTTGCTTGGATTTCGGGGTTGAAGAGTCTGAGCGGAGTCTCTTGTTACCCTCGCTTTCCTTCTTATCCCCCTTTAGGTCTCTCTTTTCACGTGCTTTCCTTGATCTTGGCTTCTTTCTTGGCCCTTGTCTTTTGGGACCCAGAAAGTCTCTTGGATTGCAGTTCCTCGGTCTTCTTGCCTGCAACCTCCCGACCCTTGTCTGACGGTTCCGCCTCAGGTCTGACAGATAATTCTGTCTCCTGGATTGGTTCTGCCTCCAAGGGCTCAATATGTTTTGTCAGGGAGTCGCTACTATAGTCCTCCTCTGATAAAGTAAAGGTTTGATATTTTTGTTTCTTCGGTGTCCATATTTAATCCCACGAGTCTTAAACATTGTAAAAGTTAATGGCTATATACCATGGGGGGCGCCTGGTGCCTAAGGGAGGTTCCGGTAGGGGCTGATCTTCTATACAGCTATGCATACCGTTGGCCTGGTCTCACTACCGTGGTTTTTAAGATTTTTATTGAGGTGATATCCTCTTGATCCGGGCGGTTAAGCCAAGATCCCCCACACAGGTTTTCCCCCGTAATACATGTCTACAGCAGAGATATATATCGCCAATGGCGTAACCTACGGTTCGCCTCTTGCCGGCATCGTTAGCTCAAGTGCAGACCCTTAGCCACGACATGACAGCTGGGTTGGGGAATGTTAGTCGACTTTCCAGTCTAGATCCGCAGGGTTCAGTTAAAACAGGGTCACCATGAGAAGGATGCAATCTCTAGGATCGCATATCACTGTTCAAGTGAGTGATACCCAACGGTCTTCCTCGTTGTTAGGCGGTGAGTGCAAGGCACAAGCAACTCGGCTGCACTACCTTGGCATGAGACTTCACAGCGTTTATAGCCGTCCAGTTCAGTTGGCAGTGCTTGACCCCTTCTCTTCTTTTGATCGATCTACTAATTTGGGCCATCGTTCATCAGTAAATATGGATGTCTTGATTATTTTTTGTTGCTGTACTGAAATTTCTCCCAAAGACGAGGTAAATCTTGTTTTTATAGATTATAGTGATCGTGTTAGTTTTAGAGAAGTGGGCAAAGCTATCGCTTTCCTTGTGGTTTACTTTTCAACTAATTATTCTTATACGTCTCTGAGGTTTAGCCTCTACTATAAATTTGAACAGAAAGTGAACAAAGACAGCCTATACATTTAAACAGAAAGTAAACAAAGGCAGCTGATATGAAATGTGTCGTGGCTATGCTCTGGGTGTACGTTTTTTGCCTTTAGGATCGTTTTGCATATATTACTTTCGTAAAAACATTGAGGTGGTAGGTAGAAGTTAGCGTTTGTTTGTGTTGAACACTAGGTGGTAGGAAATTACAATTTGAATCTGCTGAACCTCAAGAAGCCACACAAATTTAGGAAATTGTGCAAAATCTGGGAACAGATGCAATAAGCTGAAGGATTGTGCTACTTTCAGCTGTTATTGAATTATTAGGACAGAGTGAACTCTAGTGTGCTATTATTACTGCTAAGATCAGTTAACGGTTCCTTGATGGTGGTTGAACGATCATGAGATTTTTGGAAAAATATAGTTTGTAGACGTTTATAAATATGAAAATAATTTTAATAATCCTAATTTTGGCTCACTGCTCTAGTAGCCAAAAAGTCAGTGAGTCGTTACCTGCAAGAACTTGAAGGACATTAACAGCAGTCCTGAAGATTCTTCAGATCTTTAGTGCAGCGGTGGATGAAACGTCAAAAATCATAATAGCATTTATTGTTTTCCACATAAGTTGTATCCTTTCTGTCCATTTTAGTTTGAAGTGCGTGTTTTTCAACAAATTATTGCTTCTAGAAAGTGCAAAGGCACGAAATCGGAGACGTCGTGATACTGGACGCGGATTCGAACACCGTGGAGACGCCATTCGACGATCTGAACAATTTACCGCAGGAAGTGGTAGGTCCCTGCACTCCCGCACTGTTCTGTTCTTTGTTAACCAGGCATTTCTCCCTCTTTCGCAAGATCAATTCGCTTAAGAAGCAGCTGAAGAACAGGTCGGCCTTGCTGGGCGATGGCGTGTCGAGGGCCTTCCTGCGCGCCCTCGTGCAGCTGATAGGGGGCTACAGAGAGGCGCTCCACTTCCAAGCCGGCGAGAAGGTCACCTTTGACCCGGACAAGTTCATCGACTCGCGGCCCGTCACGCTGCAACCGTTCCTGAAGCAAATGCTGCACTTGCAGATCTTCCAGCAGGTGATTTTCCGTGCAATTGGGAGAGGCCCGAGTAATGCTCCTATTGTAGTTCATCGAGGAGCGCCTACAGATGCTGAATTCGGGGCTGGGGTTTTCCGACGAGTTCGAAATCGAGGCGTGCCGCTACTCGGAGAAGTCCAGTTCAAAACTGAAGCAGCAGTACAAGGAGTGGACGTCGACGATGAAGAAAGAGGCACGGCGTTTTTTAAAAGTGTGAAAGAGAAGGTATACAATTGCACTCTACATACTTTAAAGTGACTTTTATCAAAAAGCATCACTTTATTTTACTCCTTTGTACACCTTTATTGGTCCCCATTATGTTTAAATCTTCAGACTAGGCCTTTAGACCTTTTTTGCTTTTACTTCTGCATTATGCCATATGGCATGAGGCCATGGATCATGTATATGTGCCATTTATCCAATAGTAAATTTTGTTTAATTTAATTGATTAAACTGGAAATGTGAATCACAGAACTTCAGAGACTTATTAATTGTGAATTCCACATATAATTAATACTTAACGGGTAATAATTGTTTTGCAGGCCAATCCGGCCATGAAGTCGGCTGTGAAAACCGTGAGTGTGACTACTTTGGACTATAGTTGTAACAATTCAAGTTGTGCAGGTCAAAGACGGAGGCAAAGGCGTCAAAAGCGCATACAAGGGGCTGAGGTCGAAATTGCGGGAGAATCAAAATCCGCAGCAGTTGGAGAACGGCGTTGACAGTCCAAGCGATAAGCCTCGATCGGCGCCCAATTCGCCAACAGGGAAGCGACGTTCACTTGGGTTTACAGTTCCCACAACTACATATCGGAAAGATTCACTCAACTTTAAAGGGTCAAATAGCGAGAGGTGAGCTATTAGTGCATTATCTCATGTTAACTATGTTTTCTTTGCTGTATAGTTCAATTTGTTGATCATAAGTTTGCTTTATACAACCATTGGTATGGCCCATGCTTATGCAGTGCGAATGCATATATACATAATCTGTTCTTCTTCTACTTTTAAATGTAGAGGTTATTTTTTCTGTGTTCACTCTCTGTCCCCATTTACTATTTTTCTCCAATTCTTGTCTCTTGATATTGTTTCAGCTTCCTTCCATATTAGTCTTTTTTCTTGTAGTAACTACTTTATTCCATGTCATCCTTGGTCTACCTCTCTTCCTCCTTACTGGTTTATTTGAATTCCATATTTTCTTAATTTGTCTATTTTGGTCCATTCTATTTAGGTGTCCCCACCTTCTGAATTGTGCTCTCTGAACAAACTTGCTAATGTTTTCCACTTTTAATCTGTCTCATATAGCATCATTCCTTGTTTTATCTATAATAGTTACATTTGCTAATCTTCTTAAGTATTTCCACCATTTGTATCTTCTTTTTTTAACTTTTTCCTAAGTACCCAAGATTCACTTCCATATATGAGTTCTGTACATTCATTTTTGTCTTGTCACTTATCTCTTACTTTCCAATCATAGAATGATATAATCTGTTTGTTGTTATTCTATGATTTATATCCTCTTTTATTTGTCCTGTTCTGTCTATTACTGTTTTCAGAAATTTTGTTTTCCACTTGTTCTACTGTTTCGTCCTTTATTAACATTTGAAAGCATGTAAGGTGTAGGCGAAAGATAATGTGATCACGATCCTGTCGTGTATGTGTCTGTCAACACGATATATCCGGAACTATCTGATTGATTCACTTCATATTTGGTCAGTAGATACCTTAGATCGGTATCTTCCTCGGTATTGAATTTCAGACCTGTAGCTCTCATTTGCATGACTTGTTCCACTTTCAAAAGTTGTCTTTCCAGATTTTGCATCCATCTTGTTTTTATATTATGTTAGTCTTGTTATTGTTGATTTTAATTCCTTTTTCTTCTAATGGTTTTATCCATATGTTAATATTATGTTGTCATCTGCAAACACATACTTATTTGTGTATTCTCCATTCTTCTGTATCTCATATTTGTTTTGATGCTTTGCCTGCTACATTCCCTAATTATTGGATTTATAAATATTAAAAATAGTATCATACTTTAGAAACTTCTCCACTAGATTTCTGATTGTGAATATATGACCTTGTGTGCTATGGTCTGGTTTGAATCCACTCTTCATTTCGTGTATTGTGTGTTTTGTTAATTCTCTTAGTTTTTTTTCAAATACTAGTAAAAAGCCCCGTCCCCAGGATGGGCAACCCAAGCTAAATATTGGTTCAGAGCCGATATTCGTTTTATCAGTCATATCTAAGCATGGTGACATTCGTTCAGCTATATTCGGTTTCACATAAATCAAAGTTGTGCCTCATGAGCCTTCTAATGGCGAGAATTGGTGTTGTAGTGCATGAAACACCGATAGGTGGCGCAAACGGTCTAATTACTTCAAGATAATTTATGTTTTGACCTATAACAGGTCAACCGGGACCTAAATCGAAAACCTTTATGCGAGGTTTGACAACAAACCAGTTCGAATGGGGTATAGACCTTTGAAATTAGTTCATAACTGTAGAAGAAGCTGCAATGTTAGTTACAAACAAACACACATAGTTACATTTTTGCAATTTTATAGAGTAGAAGATTTGTTTCTTTTCCCTTTCGTGAATATTGGTACTGTTACTGAGGTTTTCCAGTACTTTGGTACTTTCTTTGTTTTCCATGCTTCATCTATAATAGTAAGTGATATCTTTATTCCTCTTTCCCAAATACTTTATCATTTCCACTTTTATGTAGTCAACGCCAAGTGATTTCTCAATCCTTAGGTAATCTTTTTATCACTTCTTCTACTTCATCTAGATATATGTTACCAGTTCCTTCTAATTTGATGGTTATGCTGTAAGTTATTATCTCCTCACCCTCTGTGTTCTCCATATCTATCATTTCCTGGAAATACTCTTCCCACCGCACCATTATTAGTATAGTAAATGGCATAGTAACCATTACCGACTCTATGTTGTTCCACAAACTGATATTGTTGGTTTTCGCATTAAAAATTTCATAATTGGACTCTGAAAGAGTAATTTGATTCTATTGGCATTTTCTTGTTTTGTTTGTCTTCTTATGCCCATTCTGCCGCTCTTTTTGTTTCCTTAAAAATGATCTATCGACTCTAAAGCTGGGTGCTTCATATATTCAGGCTATGTAAAGTATATGGGCAATTGAAAAACGGCTCAACAAGATCATGCAAACTGATAAAAATTTCATTAGTTTTCTTCCTTAAAATTGTAGTCTTAAAGACGATGAGAGGAGGCTTCAACTGTGCCTTACAAGTATCTGTCAACAAATTTGACGTATGGGGTTCCACAGGGATCTATGACATGGAACTTGATTTTTGACGAAATATTTGGTACCATCATCGTTCAAAACATGAAAATTTATTGGTTTTGCCATCAAAATGACTCGAGCAATTCAAATAAATGGAGAAACTGGAAACAAAGACAAATATCGTGCCCTGTGGTGGCAGGAAGCATAAAGAATTATCAATTCAAATATGAAAAGAAGAGATGAAATCCACAGAACCACTTTTACATGTAATGTTTGGTAGAAACAAAAGATGAAAAAACAGATGGATTGTACGATAACTAAAGTGATCTGCTCTTTAAGTAGCCTCTTACTTAGATTACGAGGAACCTAAGCCAGTAAGACATTTTATTTTGCTACAGCATTAGTATGGAAGAAATATTGGAAACAGATGAGCAGAAACTACTGCAGCACAAATTGCAGAGTTTTAACTGAGACCATTCAGGTGATCACAGCACACTGCCTCTCCACCTCATAATCGAAATATAGATGGAAGTATTATGTAAAGGAATAGACAAATAAATGTTGGTTGGGAAGGCAGAGTTAATCAATGATCTTAATGCCTGTCAGATCTCAAGCATGATAAGACGAAAACTTCCACCTCGCTCCATTTTTCACTAGCAAACGGTATTTCGGCGGTTACCTTCAGTGAACAGGAAAAAAGAGGAAGTGTAAGCTGATATTGTCACCAGATGGATTTCGCTGAGCATATGAAATAAGGAGATCTATAGGGTAGCTCACCAACAAAGAAAACATAGTGAGGGTACTACTGGGAAGTACAAGGTTTAAGCCATCATATCCACATGCTCAAAGAAATATAAGTCCATAAGCGCCCATGAGCATTGGATGAATGGGAAAGAGTTTATTCTTCTAAAGAAACGCCTGTGCAGATCTAAGAAGAGGTTTTTAGCTAGTAAGAGTTTTGTACTACCTGGTATGTCGATGAGGATTTCCTCTTTTCTCCACATCACTGAAGAGGTTTTTAACTAGTAAGAGTTTTGTACTACCTGGTATGTCGATGAGGATTTCCTCTTTTCTCCAGATCACTGACGAAAGCTTTCAGATATACCAAACTGTGTTGTGAAGATTAAACCATGAGAATTAGAGAATCACGGCCACCTCTTCTTTCTCTTTTTGTTTTTTTTTCATTTTTTGATAGAGAACATATTGATCTTGGTAAAATTCATCTACCTCAATTGTCCTGATTGGAGCAGGCCATTAAGTGCAGTGTGTGAATCCTTATACGGAAATTGCTTGACCAAATTTTTCTAAAGTCCCATTGATTAATTGTAGAGTTAATAAACTTCACTTCACAAAGCATTCTAAATCCTAAGACTTTTTACAGGCCGTACAGTCCGTTGACTCCAAGCTCCCAACCGGTATCACCAGATGCAACAGAAAAGTCGAGATGTGGCACACCGGGCTTGGAGATTCCTAGGATAGACCTAATGACTGAAATGCAGGATCTACTCCAGCTGCGGCTTGAGACGCCCTCTGTGGACCGATCGGTATAACTTACCTTTCAGCTGTTTGACCTATATGTGCTTTTCCTTTTTTCACTAAACCGAGTCTGGAATTTGCTTAGTGCCAGTGTATAATAGTTTTCTGTAATTTCTGTGTGATTTTTAGCTAGTGTGCCTAACGCAGTGTCCCTTTCAGCTAAAACCTGTTAGAAGCTTAGAGAATTTCAAGCACTCATCCCCCCTCTCGAGTCCCGAGCACTGGGCCTTCCCCTCCCGGAGCGGTGCCCCCCTGTCAGTTCCTTCAACAAAGCTGTTCCTGCCCAACCACAAGTCCCAAGAGACCCAGAACCTCCTGCAGTCCCCCGACGACGTGTTCTCGTCGCCGCCTGTGCCCCCGCGCGCCTCTGCCGCCGAAAGCGAGTTCTTCGGAACGACGTCGTTCGTAGTGGGCGGGGGGCGCAGCGAAAACGGCGACCCCGTCTTTCTCGTTGCCAACCACCACACTGTCGACGTCGTTAAGTTGTCCCCGCCGACCGTTTCGCCCCGGCGAAAGGTAAACCACCTTTGTTGTATGCATGCTAGCGTTATTGCATGGTGCCGACGGATGCATTATCATCTCATTGATAATCGTCATATAAGCAGTGTTTTTTGCGTAATTAGACCATAATGTGCTTGCAACTGCATGTGTCGCTAAAAGTATGGCTGAAGAACTCAAAAAACACATTGCTGGATTTAATTTTTGCTCTGCTGTATCCTAACAACAATAAGCGAAAAAAATATTAAGTTAATGAAGATTTCGTTTGGTACTAATTCAAATAACCGATCGGGTGGTTTTGTCTGCAACTAATTCTTGTAATTCACTTTTTTGTTCTGCTATTAGGAAGTCGGTTATTGCTCCTAGAATTTTATTCTCGCCATTTATGTGACAACTTTCAGCCATAGAAGGAAGTAATGAGATCAACAAATATGTCGGACGCGACGTTTTTGTTTCTTTGTGAATCTCTTGGTTTTATCCACGTTGATATGTTGATTACTACAAGCATATTCTGATAAAGTATACACCCATAATTTTTGTTTTATGTGGAGTAGAATATGGATGCCGTTTGCATAAAGTACTTTTAAGTGATTTTTAAAAGACTCGAAGAGTGGGGAGATCCATTGAGATTTACTTGTAGGTTAACAAGTTGATTGGCGTTCACAATGAACAGTTACAATTTTTCTCAAACATCTCATAGGGCTAAGACATTTATAGTCCGATGGAGGATAAAGGACACTTTTCAATGGATGTAGTTAAGTTTTCATTCAAACAGAGATATCCAATCTGTCTTACATTGTTAAGCATTGATACTTTACAGAATGTCTGCAACTATAGCAGTGTTTTTTGTTTCCGCCACTTCTTGTTGAAGCCTTGATTGGAACGAAATGTGTGCTGTACAAACCATTAGCAAGATCAGATATGTCTGTTGGCGCCGCTTTTGCGCCGTTATCAGTTTTTTGGCCCCTTTCCCATACTTTAAAGGAAATTTTGGCCAAAGTTAGCCAAAACTGCTCATGTACTGCATTTGAAGGTTACCAAGTTTAAATCTGATAGTATCTTCAACCGTTTGTCTGCTACTAGGTAAATATATTCCAAGAGTCTGCTCCTATTAGGGTTGACTTCGACTTTGCAACAGCTGTCTGTAACTGAATTGACTTATGATATAAGGATTAAATGGTTAGTCATGGATCAGGTTATATAAAAAATTAGCATTAAATACTGCTACCATGAGAAGTAGACTTTAAATGTGTTTGAGATTAGCAAAACTAAGTTACGTTCCAATGCTCAGCTACTGCAGCTATGGATGGGCTATGATGTGTCGATTGTTTTGCAATCATAGACCAAATCTCTCCGATTGGTAACACAAATTCAGTGAACATAGAGACCATGCTTCAAGGCATAATGGAATACTCGTTCAATCTTCTAGAGAACAGGTGGAACAAGATTCGTACCTGTGGTGGTCAATTAAAGATGGCCAAACCAATGAACATGTTACACATGCTGAACCGTACATGTGAATGTGAAAATCTTCACTTCAAGGCATTTCATTCTTATGAGAAGCTGCTTCCCGAAAGGTTTATTCACATACTAAGCAACATCCTTATGCTTTCTCTTCCTTTCCTTTTGTATTTCGTAAAGTCTATTAGAAAAGTATAACAGGACGTGTTTGAATGGAAAATTTTCCACAATGATCTGTATGTAAATCAAAATGCTTCCATCTACCCTCATAAAGCAAACTTGTGAAGCAATTTATACGCAAACAGTTTGCATTATCCAGTTTGTTCTGTTGCCATGATAATTCAATATCAAATCAAACAAGCGGTCAAGTGATCAGCATTTGGTCACAACTGTTTCATATACATTTATAAATAATACAGGTGTCATCAGGGCAATGAGTTATATTATCCATGAATTACTGGAGAAAGCTTTAAATGGAGCTTTTAACACTATTTATCCATTATAGCCCTCACCCTATTTTGAAAATTTTATCATCCTTTTTAATAATGTACCAGTGCCATCTCTTTAAGCCTTGTGGCTTTCAAGTTAATAGACGCACACGAATGGACAGATAAACCTAAACTAAAAATATAACAAGACAATGCTTCTAACAATATTTTATATTTCATATAATTACTTATCACTTCTACGTAATTTAAAATGATACAAGAACAATACGGTAATCGCAATGAATCAATTACAACATTTCAAGACTGATGAGTACAATTTATTAAACATAATATCTATTTATGTGCTTTCAATATTACTAATTTACGAATAAAAAACTTCAAGCCTCACAATTGTCCTACTCCCTTCCATTTCGGTGCTATACAAGGGAGAAACGAGTACATCACACAGCATAATCAATTGCAGAAGGACGACGCGACCGAAGACCTCATCCGCCTCGACTCGACGTCAGACATCGACGACTTTGACCCACTCAAACCTAGCAGCAGGAAATCGTCAAGCGTGTCTTACCTGCAGGGCTTGGACTTGTCTCCTCCCATGGACACGCACGCCCCGCTGAGCTTATCGAACCCACTGTACAGCTACTATGAGCCACAGAGCCTGCGACAGAATGGGAGTGTACCTGCCAGCAACGCACATTCTAGTTTAGGAGAGAGTAGTCGGAATGACCAAGACCTACTGCAAGAATATGGGATCGACTTCAATCATTTCAACGCCAACTTTGCCAGCACCCAGAGTGCAGCGGCATTCGACCCCTTTCAGACACAAATGCCCAGCACAAACAAAGTCAGCTCGCAGAATCAGTGGACGAAGTTTGAATAGCAACTTAGAGTAATTTTGGACACGGTTGGTTTGCAACTACTACGTACTACACTTGAATATCAGTTTATCTGTCTACAAGGTACTGAGCATGAACAATTGAGAATTATAGAATTAGCTGTGATATATTATGAATTATGCAAGCATTGTAATCAATTACTATTACTCTTATTGTAAGTACTAAATTATGTCTAAATTATATATGCAATTTGTTTTTGTTTTGTATAAATATTGTAGCTAAATAAATTTTCTGATTACACTTTTTTCAATAAACGCGATAATGTAATAAAACATTTATTAGTTCGAAGAAAGTGGTAGAACAGTTTAAGGGTAACAATTTTCTTTTTAAATTATGGTAATACTGGTTCTTTGATTCCTGTAGCATAGTATGCAATGCAGACACAACCAGATTCGACATAAATAATAATAAATAAAGATCATCTACGTGCAAAAAAACAATAATGTAACATTTAAGTTTATTCTTGCCGCTCAATCAATTTCAACGCCTTGAGAGCAGTATGTAACCGCTCCAGTTCATTTGTAGTTTGCTGCAATTTTTCACTGTTCGACTGCTGTACCTCTACAGGGACTTTCGTCGCATAGTCGGTACTATCCATCACCTGGCGAAGCTTCAACTCGGTGCTCTTCAAGAAGTCCAGCTTTTTCTGCAACTTCGCTACCTCTTTGCTCACATCAATGAGGCCCTTCAACAACAAATTCACTTCGCACTTGTCCGACACCGTAATGATTGTGAAGCCTTGAGGTGCATTTGTATTGACTTCGATCTTGGAGCAGTAGCACAGGGTTTGCAGTGCTGGAATGTAGTTTTTCACCAGGGTTTCCGTTGCTAGATCGGTGCATTTAAGGTAAGCTGTAACAAGGTTTTTAAATTAGTTTGCATTGCCACTTACATTATGACTAACAATGATTATGACACAACATACCTTCTGTTTTCACCTTGTTTGGCAAGTTGTAGTCACTTCGTGCTGACCGAATCGCCTTGCCAATTTTCTGCACAAACTCCACCTCTTGTTCAATTATCTCGTTCCTCCAAGCAGAATGTTCCGGTTCTGGATACATCGCCACACTAATACTGGGAACTTTTTGGACCTCTACAGCTAATCGTGGTAATCGTTGATAAAGCTCTTCAGTAATGAATGGCATGAAAGGTGAGAGTAGCCGCAGCCCCATTTCTAAAGTTCTATACAAGGTTGCACGAGCACCCGCCACTGCTGAATGATCGCCAGATGTAAAAACAGATTTTAAATGTTCCTAAAAATTTAACAATAACCCACTGCATATTTAGTACTGAATTATACTAACCAAATACACATCACACAGATCATACAGCCACAAATTGTAAATGCTAGTTGTAACGACTGTAAACTCATATGTTTCAAATCCTCTATTTGCATCAGCAATAGCTGATGCCAGCCGGCTCAACATCCATCTATCCATCAGGCTTTCTCTTCCAACAAGACCATCTCCAGCAGGAGGATTAAAATCATTACCTAAATAGGCGAGACCAAACTTAGTCGCATTCCAGATTTTGTTGCAGAAAAATCGGTAGCCTTGTACTCGCAGGATATCCAAATTGATGTCTCTGCCTTGGCACATAGCACAAAGAGCAAACCTCAACGCATCAGTGCCACACTCTGGAATGCCTTCAGGGTAGTCTTGTTTCTGCCCTGCTTTAGCTTTCTCAATTTCCCTTGGATCTAAATTACTGTCAAGTAGTTGGTTGTGCAGATCTTCTAAGCTTATGCCATAAATCACGTCGGTGGGATCAATCACGTTACCGAGGGATTTACTCATCTTACGGCCATGAGCGTCTCGTACAATCGGGTGCAAATAAACTTCCCTGCAAGTAAGAAATCAACAAGTACTCTACAACACAGAATCTAATTTTACTTGAATGGTAACCGGCCCAGCAGTTTCTGGCCAAAAAACACCATCCTGGCCACCCAGAAGAACAAGATATCATGACCGGTTTCTAACAGCGTACCCGGATAAAAAGCTTTGAGGTCGTCGGTTTCATCTGGCCATCCAAAGATCGAGAATGGGAAAAGTCCCGATGAGAACCAAGTGTCAAGCACGTCATCATCCTGTTTTAATGTTATTTTAGAGGGTAGCACTTTAAATTTTAGTGCTGCCTTCTGTAGTGCCTCCTGTTCTGTCCGTCCAGACACCCAATATTCATTGTCAGATTCCTAAACAAAATTATTTCTTTTAATTTATCATAAAAATATTATAAAAACAACTTACTTGCTGTATCACAAAAGATGCATAGAAATGCAGAAGAAATAGTGACTAGCATATACAATTCCAAGTAATGCACCTACCTGTCCTACAGCTATATTTGGATCATCAACAGTGACAAAGTAGGCTGGAATTCTATGGCCCCACCATAGCTGCCTGGAAATGCACCAATCCCTGATACCCTCCAGCCAATGGAACCAAGTTTTCTTGTGCATCTCAGGTATTAGCTTCAGCTCACCAGAACGAACTGCCTCTGCTGCCTTTTCAGCCATGTCACCACATGCCACATACCATTGTGGTTTGAGCATCGGCTCCACCACATCCTTGCTTCGGCTGCAAATTGGGACAACCATAGGATTATCCTTGGTATCAACATACAGCCCCTTGGCTTTCAGCTCATTCAAAACTTCTTTACGCGCATGAAAACGCTTCATTCCCTGTTTAAGAAAGCAGTGATGTTGAGAATCAATCAAAGCAAGCAAGTGCAATTAATTACCGTAAATTTGCCATAGTTTCCTTGGATATTTCCAGAATCATCAAAGATCGTAATCAATGGCAAGTTGTGCCGCATGCCGACCTCATAGTCGTTCGGATCGTGTGCAGGTGTAATTTTTACAGCACCTGTGCCAAATTGCATGTCCACAAATTCATCGGGCACAATAGGTAGCTTGCGGTCACAGAATGGATGCGCTACAAATTTGCCATGCAGGTGTTTATACCGGTTGTCATCAGGATGTACTGCTACAGCCACATCGCCTAGCATGGTCTCCACACGGGTGGTGGCCACGATGATTTTTTCATTACAGTCGACCACTTGATATGCAAAAGAAACAAGAATACCGAATTCTACCTTCTCTTTATAACCAGGAATGGACAGCATCGTACGTCCTGGTAGTTCTACCTTATCCACCTACGGTAATATCATTAATTTAATATTTTCTTGTTTATAGAGTATAAAGGTATATATAAAGTACGTGTAGAGGGCATTACGCCAAATAAGTTTTCCTTTTTTGTTTTGTGATTGTGAATATCTATAATATTCAGAGTGACTAACAATTATTCTTACTTCAATATCAGAAATAGCAGACTTTAAGGTGCAGGACCAATTTACAAGTCTGTTAGATCGATAAATAATTCCCTCTTCATGGAGCCTCACGAACGCTTCCGTTACAGCCTTGCACAGTTTAGGGTCCATCGTGAAAGCAGCCCGGTGCCAATCAAATGACGACCCCAGCTTGCGCAGCTGATGATATATCCGATCTCCTTTTCTAGACAGTCAAATTAATTTTCTCCTATTAGTATAATTCTCACACTTTCACTTACTCGTTCTTCCAATCCCAGATTCTCTTGATGAACTGCTCTCGCCCCAGATCATGCCTTGTTTTCTGCTCCTCGCGCCACAATTTCTTTTCTACCACTACTTGCGTTGCGATGCCGGCATGATCACAGCCAGGATTCCATAGGGTCGTTCTTCCTTTCATGCGATTCCTGCGTATGCAAGCAGATTAATTTGCAGAAAATTATGTTTACTTTATTTACCATCGCACTAATGAATCCTGAATTGAATTAGTAAGGGCGTGTCCTAAGTGAAGGGAGCCAGTTACATTAGGCGGGGGAATAATAATTATGAACGATCCCTTCGGATTCGGTTCCAGAACAGACTTCCGCTAAAAAAAAGTATAACTTTGATGTCATCATGTTTTTAGTATTCAAATATAATTGCTCACGCTGTATTCTGGCTTGAAAAAGCCCTGCTGTTCCCACCAGCCGTACCATGCAGCCTCGACGTACTTGGGACTGTAGGCGTCTGGTAATGGTTTCGTGATGTTCTTCTTCTCGCCCGCAGGTGTTAGAATGTCGTAGATAGCAGATTCTTTGGTCTCCTTCTTCTTTTCCTTTTTCTGCAAACGATCATCGATTTCGCAATTCCTTAACAGCATATGTTATCTGCACGCCGCGACTTACATCAGCTGGGTCTTTCTTCGCCGGAGCGACGTTGCTCTGCTTCTCCAGTTTCTGCTTCAGCTTATCCAATTTGGCCTGCTTCTTCGCCTCCTTTTCTAGTTGCTTGGCGGTTTTCGGGGGCGCAACTTCACCGTTCACTTGGACATTTCCTGTTTCATCAGCCATGACCGAGCCGAAAACTAATCTTCAATGGAATGACTTGACGTCCGACTTCAACGCTGACATGCGATGAGGAAGAATGAGGGGCATGCGTTGTAGTGTCTCCTAAAAGTCTAATTTTCATTTGACCTAATTACACATTAATATAAAACATCATTGTGGTGAAGATAGCAAATGATTTATAATCTAGATTTTATTACATAGAAAAAAACAAATACGGACGTGGAACTCCGGGGCTTTTATAAATAAACAAAAATTTGCGGCCACTTCTGGTCTTGAGATTATCTGATCAGGCTGATTTTTGGCGTTATTTTTCTATCAGATCAAAAATTATGACTTCACAGATGTCAGAAACTACAGAAATAGAAACTTGTCTCCAGCTTGGAAGCTGCCTTGATCAAAAGTTGAAAAATAAATGGACAGACAGATGACATTACTCTCTACATAAGGCTTTTCATTTTAATATATATAGTCACTTCACTCTTTTTAATTAACTAATTGTATTATTAAAATATGAGAATAATCAACATAACTTACAAGAAATTTGTAAATACTTTATTCTCGTTCAACTATATGGCCAGAATCAATTAAAATACATAGAAAGAAAGGTACAAAAGTACAAATCACTAATAATTGCACGGTCAAAATTAACTAGGAATAGGCCCTGCCAGTCTGACAAAAATAAAGCCTCCAAATAAAACGCTAAATGCACAACACTGCGCTGCACAATCACGTATCTACAAACAACAGCTGCAGCTAAATTGTCTGAACGTTGCCCCACACAGGACTGCCTCCGCCATCCTTCTTGACGCTCTGCATCTTCATCTTGGTATTTTGCAGCCTGCAGTTCTGTAGAAACACAGCCAAGGCGTGGTAATAGCCCTTCACAGTCCAGGTTTCGTTGTGCGTGCCCGTTTGCAGCTGCAGCAACTGCTTCCAAGCGCTCCCACATCGATTATGCAAGTCCACCATCATGCGCGGGGGAACCAAGGTGTCCGACAAGCCCGATATAAAAAGAGCAGGCACGCGCAGTTGTAATACTTTGAATAATGAAAGAAACTACAAGCAATCTGCATGAGTTAGTTAGCAAAATTAATCTATGACACAGTACCTTGTTTTTATAACAAGCTAATGGCAAATATTGCAGAAATCTCCATCCCAACAAAACCTTTGCCATATCTGGAATGCTTGTAAACGTATTTTCTATTATTAAACACCAAATTTTGTCAGCATACTCGGCACGACTGGCTAAATCTATAGCTACAGCACCACCTGTGAACAAATCTCTTAACCTGGAGTAAAACCGTGATACATAAAACATACCTAACGAACGGCCAAACACAATTATTTCTGACAAATTTATATCGTTTCTAGTATATAAGTAATCTATGCTCGCTCTGGCGTCTATATACAATCCTTCTTCAGAAGGACTACCTTCCGACAACCCATAGCCTCTATATTCTACTAATAATATATTGCAATGCAAATTGTGGTACAACCCCACAGAGTTTTGCAGCCGATGGCCCATGTTCCCAGCATTTCCATGCAAGAACACTATAGTGGGCGACTGACGCTTCCTTTCCGGCGGCTGATATATAAAAAACATATGTAGCATTATTCCATCAGATGCACGCACCTGTACATTCTCATATGGAAGTCCATACATGGACGGTATAGGCACAAATACTCTAGAGTGACTTGGTAGCTCAGGATAATACAGAAAATTATCCTCCGCATGGTATAATATACCTGCAATGTCAGATTCTTAATCAATCTGACAATACGACAATCCGCACTTACCTGTGGTAGCAAAAATTAACAGAACGAACGCAAATATGCCACCGTAGAAATAATAAAGCAGGAAGCAAAACACCAACACCAAACCCGAGTAGGCCCATACTTTCAGCGCAATACTGATCAGGGCTGCAATGATTCTAGACACTCTGACACAGCCGCCCATGCCCTCTTCGTTGGGTTTGCCGCGCAGCTCCAGGATTTTTATTTCCTACTGTGCCGAGTTACATCTTAATGAGCTTAAAAATATCTCCAAAAAAATATAAAACCATTACAAACTAAGGAAACAGCTTTTTGACAGTCGACGACATTTCTGCTGTGAACGTCGACAACTTCAGCATGAAGTCATTGACGGGCGATTAAAATTGGCTAACTTCACCAGGAAGTTTGCGTAACCTAGAAATTTACATGGTAGTAAACATAAATATTCTCTTAAGAGTATTTTATCATTATATTGATGGCTGAAAAGGAGAAACTGAAATCATCATCGCCGCCTAAAAATATCCCAAAAGATGGACAGGTCATAATGGCAATTATGAAAGACATGGGCATCACGGAGTATGAGCCTAAAACCATCATCCAGCTGACCGAATTCGTCTACCGCTATGCCACATCTGTTTTAGAAGAAGCCCGCACTTTTGCTAATAACTGCAAAAAGAAATTCATTGACGTGGAAGACGTGCGATTAGCCTTGCAGCTGGCTAACGAAAGTTGCTTCACTACACCACCTCCTCGTGAAGTTCTGTTAGAGTGTGCACGTAACAAAAACAACAGCCCGTTGCCGTTAGTGAAGCCTCATTGTGGATTGCGGCTGCCTCCCGACCGCCATTGTTTGTCAGCTTGCAACTATGTATTGAAAAGCAACTCGACCAAGAAAAACAGTAAATTAAACGCTTCCAGCTCGCCGGTAGCTCCAGGAATTAAAATCGTAACTAAACCGACGGTCAGTTACATAAAACGTACAAATCCTACACCGAACAACAAGCAAACCATCACCATCCCCAAACCAATTACGAACGTTACTTCTCAAGCACAGAAAACCATACTGAAACCGAAAATTCAGATTCAACAGAGTGTACAAAATATTCAGGTCGTTACGTCGATAAATAATGCATCTATGGAAATTGATAATATTGGTGGTATGAAACGCAAACGTGAAGATGAAGAAGGCCTAACATAACTGTATTTGCATGCTATTACAAAGCGTCTCAATATGAGATTGTTTTCTTTTTGCATATTAATCAATAAATTGTTTCATAGATTTATGTTTATTTAGTCTCTCCAATTGTGAGAACAAGCGTGGTTACAACAACGATAAAATGTGGTCATCGGTTCGTCGGCAGAGCGCGTTTGTAGTTGCATAAAATATGCTCTCGGGTGGCTACACTTTGGACAAGTTTCTTCCGTGGAGTCCACGTTCTTCCAAGCTTCCTCTCCCCCCAGCACATCGTCGATTTCTTTTAACTTGTAGTAGTTCCGGCTGGCCACGGTTTTTGTGATGTTCCTAAAGGTTGGACATATTTTGCAAGCAAGTCGAAGTCGAGCGGTTGTGGCTTCTTCCACGAACAACAAGTTGCCGCAAACTGAACAGAATGGTATCATCTCCGATTACTTGCAAAGTTAAATCCATTAAAAATGTTACCCAAATTTAAGAAATTATGATTGTTATTATGCTGTGAATGATGTTTTGAATATTGGCAACATTGGCACTAATACAGGGCTGAAAGAAAATTAATTTTTTTTGTGGTAACAGCAAAGATTAGAAATGGATCACTCGCGTCGAATCGTTTGTTCTTTGGCATATCGCTCTGTTGACCTTGAAGCGTTTGTCCCTTTAAATCTGAGTGCAAATGATGCTTCCGTGGTGAGTTATTGTTAGCAGTGAACACAAACTCTAAACTTAACACTATTTGTTAGGACCACTACAGAGGAATAAACCAAGCTCGTGTGTATGCGGGTACAAACTGCAATCTTATTGGTCACCATTTTGAATTATCAGTGTTTATTAACAAAACACGAACGTTCCTTCTCTTTCCGATCTTGTCTCTTTAAAATGAAAGTGGTCTTTCATATTTGTCGCTTTGAGCTTCCGTTTTCAGTGACCCATCATAGTTTCTAATTTTTGGTAACAGATAAAATAAGTTTTTTTTTTTGGAATCCCCGGTCTTACAACCTTAAAAAGTTGAGCATCTCCTGTCATTTTGTTTGAATTCATCAGTTAGAGGTAGTGGTTGGCGGTTTTTACCATTCAATATCTTCTTGAATTTTTCAATTAAAGTGACTTCGAAACACCTTATATGTCCGAGATAAAATTTGTCTAAAGTCGATACATAGAAACGTGAAGTATAATAGTCGATTTTCGATGTCTTTTTATTATCAGTTAGATGTAAGTATATTCGATGTATTCGTTGAACCCCCCCCCCCCCCCCATAAGACGTTCCGCGCACTGACCAATCACAGGAGCGCATGGCACGACAAGGCGATTAGGTCGACTGTAAAATTGCCAACCAAGGAGCACCACCTGACAGTTTTTGGTTACGCGATCAGGGATGTGTCAAAGCCGCTGTCGTGCGTCGTTGCGCCCGGTGTAGTAGTCAGCCCCGCGGCGATGCGAGTGTGGCTGCAGCGCGCGCCTTAATGCGTCAGCAGCTCGAGACAGTCGTGTCCCCTGATACGTCCTTATCAGCAGCGCTTCCAATCGCGATTTTCAAGCGTCAGCCTGACGTGCGCTGCAATATGCTGGAGCTGCTAGTGATACCTGGAACTTCTTGACGATTTCCCCCTCGCCACCCGTTACCATGTTCTGTTTAGCAGCCACAGCGGAGGCTCGGTTAGCATGTGTCGTAGCGGTGCTGCTGGTCCACGTTCGGTCGTGCCTGTGCGAGGCCGCGATCCCCATGCCCAAGCAGGAGCGGCTGGCGCTCAGGTGAGACTGCCTTAATGGTGCTACTTGATTGTTGATCGGCTTGTTGTTTCAGAGAAGAGGCACGCGATATGTTTTACCATGCGTATCGGGCCTACATGGAAAATGCATATCCTGCAGATGAACTCATGCCCTTGAGCTGCGCGGGAAGGTACCGCGGGCTCACTCCAAACAGGGGTGACATTGATGATTCTCTGGGAAAGTGAGTGGTTTTTGAGTACTTGGGCGATAATTTTTATCTTCTAATAGAAGTCAAAAATATATTTAATCAGCTTTGTGTTGGATTCAATTGTTTTGATGACGCAGCTAAGATTGCCAATTGTAGTATGTTAATAGGTCACTACCTATTAGCACATTTCTATTATGCAATTGGCTAATATAAACATTGCAGCTTTTCGTTGACGCTCATCGATACCTTAGACACTCTTGTGGTGTTAGGAGATTTGGAGGAGTTTGACCATGCAGTAAGGCTAGTGATAAGGGATGTGTCCTTTGATAATGATGTCGTTGTGTCTGTTTTTGAGACCAATATACGTGTCCTGGGGTAATTAAGTGCCTTGAGGAATGTTTTATTTTTCTATTATTCACATTGTAGAGGACTGTTGTCAGCACATATCTTGGCAGGCTACTTGCAGCAACGTATGGACATATTGCAATGGTACAGAGGGGAGTTGTTGGATATGGCAAAAGATCTTGGCTATCGATTGTTGCCTGCTTTTAATACCACAACTGGCATCCCACATTCAAAGGTGAGAAAAATTGGAGCTTGTATGTTTCGCTTTAATTTGTGTATTAAAAAGACTGTGATAATACCATCAAGTTTGCATTAAGCAAGACATTAATTTGATGATATATGAGATTGTAATAAGAACCGATAAACGCTTGATTAATTAGCAAGCTGATAGTTATTTTACCATATGGTGATATTGTGCTGCTTATTTCCTACTAATCTACGCGCTTTTTTTCGTTCTATTAGTGCCAGGATTTATTTAGGAATGAATCACATGATAGATTGTGCCGTAAGACTCAATTTCCTTATTATAATGTGGTTGCAACAATTAAGAAATCTGACAGCACAACGTTAACAAAGAATTTCTAGTTAAAAACACTTTGGGCAAATATTGCTTAAGTTCATAACAATGTAATGTTTACAAATCGTCTGCATGTTATTATGATTAGGCATGGTTCTACTTTTTTATTAGAGCATTAAGTGATGTTGCCTGTTGTATCTGTGTCAGTTCTGACGTTATGCAGTGTGATGCGCTGGACGGTGTTTGTATTTTGTAAAATTACAATTTATTAGTCTTTGCTCTGCTGTGATTTTTTGTAATAGTTTCATGTTGGCAGTGATAAGAGTGAGGCTCGTTTGCTAGCAGCTACCACAAAGTGCATCTTAAATACATTAGGACTTGTTCTATATTCGTGATAGTGAACCAAGTTAAATGTGTATTCTGATCAATATGAACAACGATCTCCCAAAACAGAACCTCCCAGCACCCTAGATTTGCTTGTTCTTCCGTGGAGAGTCTTCATTTGCATTTTGATGTTGTTGCGAAGCATACAGGTTAAGAACAACTTACAGGAAGAGATAAAACATAAAAACAGGAGGATAAAATAACACCGAGAATGACAAAATGTCTACGAGAAGATGGGAAGGAGTGGCTATGGGAAATGTTAAAAGAAACCTGGATACAGAAGAGGATTTCCAGAGACTAGAAAATCAACTTAATTATACTGTTTGGCTTCCAAATGACCAAGATACAGTGAAAATTAAAAATGGTTAATTAGAATTACTGTAAGGGTGAGATTTAGTAAGGGTTGAGTGAGCGCAGGTCCAATCAATAAAACACATAGGGTTACGCGAAAGTTACTACTTGCCTAGGCATAAAACCTCTCGCGATTAGAGAGGAAAGCCGGGGCAAGAGTAGGCTTTATTGGTAGTTGTAAACTTAAGCTAAATGCAATTCATACAAAAAACAATAGTAAACGACAATACAAATCATCGTGTCGCAACGTCGCTAGTGGCGCGAACGCAATTACGCAAGCCGCAAGGTACCTTTCCGCACGCAATGAGCTCTCTACCTGGGCGAGTGTATGCCGTCCCGTCCCGCTCCCTCGGACATCGCTCCACTGAGGATGACCAGCTAGGCGGACGAGGCCAACCCCCCACGGGGCTCCATAGAAGGGACACGGACCTCCGTGCTTCCTTACCCAGGAACACACACACCGCCCTTAGAACACAATAGGACGCATACGCAACAAACGTACAGATTTGGCTCTGAGCTGTGTCCTTGTCACGCAGGCTCGGGCAACACGGGGTTGCCGCAAAGCACTACGCCGCAGAAGGGCCACGACCGCGCCGTGACTCCTTCCCCAAGGCACACATACTGCCCTTACAATACAATAGGACGCATACACATCAATCACGATTACACACTGACCTGTTTCCCTGTCACGCAGTCCTCTATCCCTTGAAAGCAGCGTACTGGCGCTAACGTCTGGAAGGCTCAACGGGCTCGAGTCAAGTCCCTGCGCTGAATGTAGCGCGGCGCCACCCGCGAGCGCGTGCACCCCTTCTCGCTAAGGCCCAGTGGCGGCGCGTCCGAAAGAGGGGTCCAGCGTCTCCGATACAGCGGCGGCGCCAAGTTAAGTATCTTTTGTAAAGGCGCACGGGCGCCCGGTAGTAAATCCCGAACATATACTAATACATAAGAAGGAAGAAACAACAAATTGTGAGAATTATAGAGTGATCTGTTTAGAGCAAACTACATTAAAACTATATATAAGAATATTGGAAAAACGACTAAGAGCATATGCAGAACACAAATTAGAAGAAGGGCAAATGGCATTCAGACTGGATAGACAAATAAACAACATTTACATACTAAGAACTTAAGAGAAAGAGCAATATAAGAAAGAAAGGAGATGTTTCTGACATTTATTGATTTAAAAGCGACATTCCACGGAGTAGACCGACAAATAATATGGAGCAGCCTAGTAGAATTAGAAGTGCTGTGACAACTTATAATAATAGTTCCCTGTAACAGGCCTTGAAGGCCTTTTGGGGTCGTAACAGGATAGGTCTGCTACAATCTAGAGCCTACGGTACACAAGGGTAGTAACGTGGCTAGCGCTATTATTACCCCAGAGTTTGACCTCCAAGTACTCATTTATTGCAGCCTGAGTCGAGATGGGACATAAAAATGCCAGCGATTGAATTGGCGAGAGTGGGATTCGAACCCGCAACTCTTGGTTTCGTAGCCTAGCGACCTATCCACTAAGTCACCACGGCTCTTGTGACAACTTATTCAAATAATAAAAAGCCCGTTTAAAACATTGAAAGGACAAGTACAAATTGCGGGACAACGTTCAGAATTTGAAATAGGAAGAGGGATAAAACAAGGTGATAGTTTAAGTCCACTGCTAGTCGCGATAATGAATAAATTAACAAAACTAATTAAGACTAAAACAGAACTGAATGCTATAGTTGAATATATCAATCTAAAACCTATATCAATGAACAGCCTACTGTACGCAGATGGTGTGTTAGTAGCAGACCCAAGAAAAACATGCAAGAACTAACAAATGCCTGGTCAAAGGAAGTAAACAAATGAGGATGGAAATGAACAAACAAAACAAAAGCAGTGGGAAGGAAACAATGCAGTGACAAAATGCAAGAACATAAGAGATCACGGGTATAACAAAATGGGATCATTTTAAGAATTAAACAATGAGGGGGGAGTTAAAGCAAACGCCAGTCCTAAAAAGAATTAGAAAAAAACCTACTCTGATATGGACACGTCGCTAGAATGAGCAAAGGAAGATGGGAGAACCGGACAAGAAAAGAAGGGGCAGACCGAGAAGAAAATTGTCAGATCAGATAGAGGAGCTTGGAAAAATAAAAGGAAAAACAATGGAAGAAATGAGAATATTAGCAAGGGACTGGAAGGCCTCGAAGAAATGGGTAAAAGAGGACCAAGACACATTCCGACTCCTGAAAGGGCATGTGGAACCCGAGAAAGAAAGGAAGAAGACGGATTAACATTTTAGAAGTGATACTCACATTTTCGAAAGAAGTTTGTGATTCTACAGATCTATACTCCGATTGTGTTTTATTGAAAGAATCCAGAAGTATTTTATTAATTACAGCGGCCTTGTTGCTTTTTGTGCTAAAATGTTATGTTCACATTGTGATTATATTGTGAAAATGAATTTTAATTTTATTGAGTAGCTCACACTCTCTACAAGATGTCTGGACAGGGCTTCTAGCTTTCTTCTTATTAGCAGACTGTGTGAGCCATTGTCATAGCTACCTATAGAAAAATTTTATGGGGTGGACTGGTCAGCCTGTTATATTGCTGTCTGCTGGGCTATCTCAGGAATGGTTTGGGCAGCATTTTTGTTATTAAGTGTCTAGTGGGATTACTGTTGTTGTGAGTTTGTGAATTTCTAGGATGACCTTTTCTTGTTTTCTTTTGGGAAAACCGGGCATTCTATGAAATTGGCAGGGTGCGCCCCTTGCAGTTGATGCAAGTGGAGCCCCTGGCAGTTGCTTGAGTGGTACCCTTCTTCGTATTCAATACACTTTAGTATTATGTGTCACCACTGCTGTGCATGACCAAACTTGATGGTGATGGTAACATTGCCCTGTCTCTTTACTCTTTAATTTCTTAGAACTCGAAAATGTTATCTTCTTTGCAGGTTTATACAAACTTGAAGGGCATAGGATGTTTGGTCCCTTGCTTTGCATTTGCCTGCTTAGTGTTGATGTTTTCAAGGTCTCGGGAACTTCCTTGATGACAGCCTCGATTAGCTCTTTTTTTCCAATTAATAAACGTAGAAAGGAAATTGATGTGCTTCCATCAAGTGTGTCAGTTCTCTATAGTCTTCATTCATTAGGGTGACAGTGATGGGATTCGCAAGATTTCTTGCTCTCACGAAGCCCTTTTTATGCACCTGCTTTAGTAGTTCAGGTCAGCAGTATTTGTCTCTTAACTATTTTTAGTGATGTAGGTGCTAGTGGTCATTGGTGAAATTTTCATCCAATTCTTCAGAAGCAGATGCGTTTTTCATGTTTTTTATGTGGACCTTTTCAATACTTTTGCATTATGGGTAATGGCAATGGTGCTTGGACCGCTCTTGTTTTTGATGAAGGTTTTGGACCACCTTCCTCAGTTGACCCCGAAGTTTTCGCTGTTGTTTACTTGCCTGTATTGGTGCTTGGAATAGAGTTGCTAGCCAGGGATGCTCTTTTGGTGTCTTTAGCCTAGTGCTCCTATGCGTAGGGATTTTTTGTATCACAGCTTGTGGACAGGTATTCAGGGCTGTGCCTTCTTTTGAAGGGATGGTTACTTTGCTTCGAAATATTCTACATTACCAATTTTAATAAGTTTTGAGACGTTTCTGAATGACTGCCCATAAATATCATGGCGACTAAGTTCACATTTCTCTAGGTAGTATTGGGAGAGTCTGCTGGAAATCTCCAGTCATCATCTCATTATTTCCTGTGCTGTTCCTAAGATTCCCGAAACCCTCCCTCCTCCTTGTATGTTGTAGTACTGTCATCTCAAACAATGAGCTTGCAATTTCACATTTGGACCAATTGCTCGGAAGAGTTGCTGTATAGGTTAGGTTGACAGGCATCCTTCAAAAATGTAGCCTGAATGACAAGTCAAGGTTAGTTATTCAAGGCTACTTTGAGTTGGAGTTAAACTGTCTAAATCTGCTTCAGACTGCTGATGCAATTTGAGCAACGCACAGCTACCCTTTCAACTCATCGTAATTCTGATTCTCTTGTTACCAAGCTTTTTTGTAACTGACTTTAAAAGGCGCAACACTCAAACCTGTGAATACGATGCAGCTTTTGCAGGGACCTGTAGTACATAAGGATTAAACAACCCACTTGTGGACTGGTAGTTTTATCGTGAGGTTCTTACTGTAGTAGACATTCTAGATTCCATTTGGTTTTGTGTTAATATGGCGATATTTATTTGGTCTTTGGAAGTGTCGTCAAGATCTGATCCATATTATACTTCCTCACATAGTTTGGTCTAGTAGAAACGAATTTAACTTTTTGGGCGGTACTAATATTTCGTCTATCATAAGTATGATTTCCCAATCAAAAGGACTTGATTGTTAAGGTTAATCAGTTGATTTACGCTTGCGCCTTTTTTTTAACAATCAAGCTTACAGATCAAAGTTTAGAACTAGAATTGAGTTTCAGTGTTAAGCACCTTCACTTGTTCTCTCCTCAAAGTTTAATAAAAACACGCAAGTGACATAGTTGTATATGTATATGTATGATGGAACTACAGTTACATTATATTTTTGGTGCTGATTTAGTATTTAGGAAAAGTCAGCCAAAAATAGACAAAACAATCTGTAGCGCTTTTTAGGTTCTCTAGTATTTAAGCAAATGAGTATCATCAACTCAGGTTGACATCTGAATGCCATAAAATGTAATTAATCGGAACTTCATTGTAAAAATTTAGAATATCTGGCCACATGAAGATTTCATACCAGAAAAATTCAAAACAGAGAATCAAAAAAAGTGACACTCACCAATACCAAGCAATGTACAGAGAATGAAAGAAATTAGTATCAGTGCATGGAGTGGAGTCATGGCTACTGAGTGTGGTGGCGCCACCTTGTGTGTCGTAAAGCTACTTGTATACCAAAGTGGTACCAATAATTAAGTGTGTGTGATAGAGAATCCCTTAAACCATTCAAACGATTTGGATAATTTTTGAACCATCAAAAAACTCATTTCTTTCCAATGGATGTATAAGTTATGTATCTCTACCATAACATAAAATAGCCTCTCGGGTAAGATAAATTGTGAAGTTTTTGAGATTTTGTAGGTCTGAGAGTTGATTACAATATTCTGATTTTTACGAATTGATTTGGCTGACTTTTAGATTTGTGACTGAACGTTAAGGAACTTTTAAATCTGGTTTATCATATAGAGAAAAATGAGTCGCTCAATTCCTGCTTCGTGGGTTTCTCTGGATTTTTGCTGTTCTGGTGCGCTAGACCGTTTATTTGAGTTAAGTATATGCGTACTTTTTATTTTAATGTACACTCACGTGAGTGTGAGGAGCTGATAACTATCTTTTAAGCTCCAGAGGCTTAGTGCGTGGTCCATTCAGTCACAAGAAATAAGGGGTAATAATAATCACCTCATATCAGAGATGGTGATGACCTTCTAGTTTACAGGCCATACCCTATTGCGGGATGTTGAGCCTTTATTAGCTATTACATTTTTTTTCAAATCCTTGCACTTCAATAATTTTCTTGTTATTCTATAGTTCTTAACCAGAGTTGATCTCGAATGTTTGCATAGTGTGCTCTTCATATCTCTATTAGAGGCGATCAGTTGAGATTGCTGAGGAAGTTGCATTCTCCAACTTTGCCAGCCGCATAAAAAGATTGTATGGTTTAAAGTTTGTTGAAGATAACTAACTAATTCTGCTGAGCATCAGCCTTGGTAATGTCTGTCTGATTTAAATAACGAATCCAAAGTTTGCTGAACTTACATCACAACCGTAAAGAGTCCTGTTAGCCCCTTTTACTGACTTAAGCTAATAGTGTTCCACTTCCTGGATTTTCCTGTATTGTCTTCTGGTTTTCCACTCTGAAGGAGATTTATTACATTTCTTTGTATCAACGATTATATGGTTGTTCGATTTAACTTTGTCTGTCCCATTTCTTTCTTCTTTCTGAGCTTTTGTAGTCATTTTATTGTAGGTAAGACATTTATTGACTTCCGTGTTTGTAAGAGATTGGATCGGAGCACAGATCTTCTAACTTAATTTGGATGTAAATGAATATTTTCTGAGTCACTGTAGTTAGGTTCACCTTATGAAACATTTTGAATAATTTTCATCTTTATCAATTTTTCCATTTTGGTATCAAGTGTTTATTATATGGAAACTGGAACTGGAATACTTCCATTTGTTTTATATTCTACCATGCGTTGTTTAAGCATGTAGCAGGCCATACTAAAACGTAAATACTTGTATGACAATCTAGAAAAAATTGACCAATATGAACGAACTTGGTATGTTTCCGCAGTTCTTATCTACCCCCCCCCCCCCCCGTGTGTTCATCTGCATCCTCTTCTCGCCTTTTTATCCAGTCACAGTGGTGGCACAAATCGGTGAGAGATCTCTATGACTAGAACTGACAAAAATTAGAAACAAAGTATTGTTTTTACTTTCCAAGCAGGAGTAAGTTTTGCAGGAATTTGTATCACCATGACAATGCTCATTGTCATAAAGCGAGACCCATAAAAAAGTGGTCTGCCTACGATAATATTACGCGAATGTATTGACTGGCCCAGAGCCCTAACTTGAACCTTGTTGTATTTTTTGGAGTGAATTAAAGAGCTGCTCTTACTCCAGACTACACTGACACATATTGGGAAGTGCTGTTCAGGAAGAAAGGGCTCTGGTGTCTCTAGATATATTCCGACACCTAATTAAAAATCTTCCCCACAGAGTTAGGACTATCATTTAATCTACACTTCACACACCCAGATTGCCTGGCATTTAATGAAGTTTTTTTTTCTATTAAAGAATATCCTCAAACGTATGCAAAAGCTTTTACAGTCGGAGTTTTAATTATTAATCATTTTTATGCTTTATTATATCTTAATGAAATTAAAAACTGTATTTGTAGTCGAAAATGCTTTATAGGTGAACCTCAAGTATGGGTTGAAGAGCGATCGGCTGGAAGCAGCGCGAGAGACGTGTACTGCCTGTGCGGGTTCTGTAATCCTGGAGATGGCTGCACTGTCGCGACTGACTGGCGAGCCCGTATTCGAAGAAAAGGCGCATAAGGCGATGGATGAGCTGTGGAAAATGCGCCACCGCAGCTCTGACCTGATGGGAACCATACTAAACGTGCACTCGGGCGACTGGGTGCGGCGTGACTCTGGCGTCGGCGCGGGCATCGACTCCTACTATGAGTACTGCTTAAAGGCGTATATTCTGCTTGGCGACGAGCAATACCTGAACCGCTTTAATCGGCACTACAATGCCATCATGAAGTACGTATCGCAGGGCCCTATGCTGCTGGACGTGCACATGCACAGGCCGCATACCAACTCGCGCAACTACATGGACGCCTTGCTGGCGTTCTGGCCCGGGCTGCAGGTGCTGAAGGGCGACCTAAAGCCTGCCGTGGAAACGCATGAGATGCTGTACCAAGTGATGCAGAGGCACAAGTTCATACCCGAAGCGTTTACCATTGACTTTCAAGTGCACTGGGGTAACCACCCGTTAAGACCAGAGTTCTTAGAATCCACGTACTTCCTGTATGCTGCGACAAATGACCCATATTACCTAGAAGTAGGCAAAAACGTTCTGAGGTCGCTGCAAAAGTACGCCAGAGTTCCATGTGGCTATGCAGCTGTCAATGATGTGCACACAGGCAAGCAAGAGGATCGAATGGATTCGTTTGTGCTTGCAGAGACGTTCAAATATCTTTACCTTCTTTTTGCTGACAGGGATGACCTCATTTTAGATTTGGATGAGTTTTTGTTTACAACCGAGGGTCACTTGCTTCCACTCACGCTGGCGTCGCACACAAACAGGTCGCGGGTGAGGTTGGATGACGATCTGGACAAGAGTGAGTTTGCACGAACTTGTCCCAATACCCTGCAGTTGTTCCCAGAATCTGTGCGGCAGCCACTGAAGAACATGGTGGATGGCATGTGCCCTCGCCGGCCTAGGCGACGGCTTACTGCTACTGAGTTTTCTGCATCAAATTTGAATCATCTTAGAATTATCAAGGACATGGGCATAAATATAATTGCCATGAACGATGGAAGAGTGCAGCTTCTGCATACTATTAATGCGGTAAGTTGTGGTAGCCACTTTTATCTTCTTTTTTTATCACCTTTTCTAATCCCCCACCTGTATGGTCAACAAAAGAGTGATGAAATATTAAGCTCCAGAAATCAAAAAATGATGTTCACCTAATTATGAATGTTTTGAGCTGTACTTGACTGTAATTGGTAAAGTGCATATAACTCCAAAGAAGAAAGAAATCCAAAAGACTCATAGTTCCGAATTTGAAAAATTTTGGTCTAGAATTTATCTTAAAAACATCTGGATAGTTACATATACAGCTTATTGTAAATACTTATTATTATTATTTAAACTTTGTTTTAGGCAAAATCCCACACAGATGCTGAGGAGGGTGCCATTTTCATGCAGGAAATGCTAGAGCTTTCTAAGATACAGGCTCAGGAGTCGGATGCGGCCCCTCAAGCTATTTCCTTCCCTGTGAGGGACCGCAACGGCGTCTTGAAAACGGCAATGATACGTGCAGGGCCCTCACACTTTGGCATCATCTTGCAGAGAGACCAGAAAGTCACAGCGCAACCCTACCTTGAGTACCCTGGTAAAGCGTGCAAGGACAAGAGTTACTCGAAGGACATGCGGGGGAAGATAGTGATAGTGGAGAGGGGCAACTGTATGTTTGTGGAGAAGGCCAGGCGCATGCAGCAGGCTGGCGCTGTCGGTGTGATCATAGTGGACAACAATTCTGGTAGCAGCGCTCACACATCGCCGCTCTTCTCCATGTCTGGCGACGGGACCAACGATATTAAGATTCCTGTAGTGTTTGTGTTTGCACAAGACGCTTCCAAACTGTTGCTGACTGTCTCCACGAATCCTACTGCGGAAGTGACATTGAGTGAGTACAAAAATGAGGCAGACGATGGCTGGCCTACGAATATGGAAGAAGAGTCTATGTTCTATAAACTGAAAATATCGGTTCAGGAGTTTCTAAACCGGCACACCGGCATTGCATTCACTGAAACTATTTCAGTAGGGAAATTCAAAGCTCATGTAGGACCAAATAAAATCAGAATCGTTCTTGACCAAAAAGCCATCGATGAAGGCGTCTATATCGAAGCAGCCACTAACCAACAATGGAGCCGGATCCGACGAGACTTCCTAAGAACTCTTAGGGAATCACCAATGAATGAGCTGTATGTTCCTTTGGGTATTTTGCAAATTTATTATGAAATGCTCAGTGGCAACAAAGCAAAGAGCATGCACAAGCCAGATGTTGTCAAGCAAGCCGAGTGGCTGTTGGCAGAACTACGCATCGAAATGCATAGGAAGCATGATGACTTGGTCGAAGCAAGCACCGTTGAGCCACTGATTGATTCTAAGCTAGAAGTGGAAATGAAGGGGAATGGTAAATTAGACGAGGCCGACATCCTTCTAGAAAGCAAGAAAAAGCTTGAAAAACTGAACTCTATTCTGGAGACCATTAGTGAAATAGAGAAGAATGTGATCAGTGAACACAAAAAGAACAGTGATGATTTAGTAATAAACAACGACAAAGTGAAAAGTGAGAAAGTTATCATTACTGCAGAACAGTTGGAAACAGCTGAGAAGAAGGTGCACTCCCATAAAGATGTCACCAAGAGCAAGCAGAAGCAGTTGACAGACGAATTGTGATTTTAAGAAAATTTAGATTCTGTTAAGTCAAAAATTAATATAATGTTTAAGTTCCAACAGATTGAATTTTGACGGTAGAATAGTCGTGTGTCTGAGGCGCGTTTGTATTCTTTTTGGTTATGGAAAATTTACAATGCTCTGGATAGTTATGTCAGAATCACTAATGCTCCACTGTAATTTTTGTACATTGTGTATTAAAACTGTAAATACGATTGTTTATATGTGAAAATGATTACGTCACAGAAGCAAATTTATAAAATATTTTTATATATTTATCTGAAAAACCAATAAATAACTATAAATGAGAGGTGTTGTCATTATTTCATAAAATGCACTACCGTATCGAATTAAAGTAATTCTGTAAACTCTTATAACAGGCGTTCGTGTGTATAGAAATTTATCATTTGTCATGTTTCATTAGTCTCAGTTTTAATAGACCCATCTCCTAGAGATAGTTAAAAAATGCGTTTATTTTGATTTTCATTTTTGTGCCTTTGCTATCAGGATCACAGAAACTTTAGAAGATCATAAAGGCGCAAAATTATTTTGTCATTAAATGCTTGTGCCCTATAAAATTCCTGTACTATCATACTATCAGGATCACAGAAGCTTGGGGAGGTTGACGAAACGAAAATTTATTTTGCCATTAAATACTTTGTAGTACAGACAAAGCCAGTATTTGTTATCAGGATCAGAAAAGCTTGAGGAGGTCGTCAAAGCGAAAATTTATTTTTGCAATTATATGCTTTATGGCTTATACTAATCTAGTATTTGCTATCAGGATCACAGAAGCCATAGGAGGTCGTCAAAGCGAAAATTTATTTTTCCATTAAATGCTTTGTGGCACAGACAAATCCAGTATTTGCTATCAGGATCACAGAAGCCTGAGGAGGTCGTCAAAGCGAAAATTTATTTCTCCATTATATGCTTTGCGGCACAGATAAATCCAGTATTTGCTATCAGGATCACAGAAGCTTGAGTAGGTCTCAAAGCGAAAATTTTTTTTCCGTTAAATGCTTTTGCGGTACAGATAAATCCAGTATTTGCTATCAGGATCACAGAAGCTTGAGGAGGTCGTCGAACCAAAATTTATTTTACCATGAAATGCTCTATGGCACAGATAAATCCTGTACTTGCTATCAGGATCACAGAAGCTTGAGGAGGTCGTCAAAGCGAAAATTTATTTTGCCATTAAATGCTTTATGGCACAGACAAATCCAGTATTTGCTATCAGGATCACAGAAGCTTCAAGAGATCGTCAAGGCACAAATTCAATTTAGCGTTCGTTGGTGTAGATTTTAGCCAAAATAAGCATTTGCTTATTATATATAAGGAGGAGCTTGAAAAGATCGACGATTTCAAAATTTATCTAAACACCAATTTCTGTAAGTTTTGCGCCGAATGCACCTTTTTCTATCAGGATCGCATAAGCTTGAAGAGATCGTAGATTTCAAAATTTATATGCACATGATGCCTTTTCTTGCGCACATCATAATGTTTAAATTATGTTAATAATTATGATTATAATTATGGCACACTATGCGTGCTGCATCACGCTGCAGCTTACTTAATCAATAATTTAAATCATTGTTGTAATATTGCGCCACGTGTACAGCGCCAGCCGAACTACGGGCGCGTAATAAAACGATCTCCTACGAGCTTGTGTTACAAGCTCGCCAATACTGCGCAATGCTGGCGTTTATTCAAGATTTCGCCAACAGTCCGAAAATCGGCGAAAATCGACTTGGTATCAGAATCACAGGAGGCAAGGAGATCGTTTGGTTTGAGAATGATAGTTCGCTTAGGATTCGGCAGATGGCGCATTTTTAAAACGATATTTATTATTATTGTTAGAAAAGTGCGTTATTCCGTTGCGAATTAATTGTTTTAACGTTAATTAAACATAATAAATTTAGGCGTTTCCATATTTTTAATGAGGGGATGTTAAAATAAAATAAAAATTTAGCAATGGATGGTGTTTTTTTGCGCATGTCATTGTTTAAATTATGTTGATAATTATGATTATAATTATGGCGCACTATGCTGGCCACGCTGCAGCTTTTAAATCAAAATTTTAAATCATTGTTGTAATATTCCCACCTGTACAGCGCCAGCCGAACTACGGGCTCGATCTCCTGAGCTCATGTGCCCTGAAAAGCTCGCCAATACTGCGCAATGCTGGCAGTTTATTCTAAGATTTCCCAACAGTCCGAAAATGGCGTAAAAGTCGACTTGGTATCAGGATCACAGGAGTGCGAAGAGATCGTTTGGTTTGAGAATGATAGTTCGCTTAGGATTCGGCAGATGGCGTTTTAAAACGTATTTATTATTATTGTTAGAAAAGTGCGTTATTCCGTTGCAATTTTGTTTTAACGTTAATTAAACATAATATGTAATTTAGGGATCGTTTCCATATTTTTTAATGATGGGATGTAAAAAAAAAAAATTTAGCAATGGATGGTGTTTTTGCGCATGTCATAATGTTTAAATTATGTTGATAATTATGATTATAATTATGGCGCCTATGGCTGCGTCACGCTGCAATTAATCTAAAAATCATTGTTGTAATATTGCCACCTTAGCGCCAGCCGAACTACGGGGAATAAAAC
Organism: Sinelater perroti; assembly: GCA_036346155.1. Lineage (NCBI taxonomy): Eukaryota > Metazoa > Arthropoda > Insecta > Coleoptera > Elateridae > Sinelater > Sinelater perroti. The sequence continues at coordinate 2,326,026 of JARFIY010000008.1, forward strand.
GATTTACGAGCTCATGTGTTGATACAAGCTCGCCAATACGCGCCCAAATTTATTCAAGATTTCCCAACAGTCCGAAAATCGGCGTTTCGACTTGGTATCAGGATCACAGGAGGCGAAGGAGATCGTTTGGTTTGAGAATGATAGTTTTAGGATTCGGCAGATGGCGCATTTTAAAACGATATTTATTATTTTTGTTAGAAAAGTGCGTTTTCCGTTCAATTAATTGTTTTAACGTTAATTAAACATAATATTAATTTAGGGACTTTCCATTTTTGTAATGTACTGGGATTAAAAAAAAAAAAAATTTCAAATGGGCTTTTCGCATGTCATAATGTTTAAATTATGTTGATAATTATGATTATAATTATGGCCACAGGGCTGCGTCACGCTGCAGCTTACTTAATCAATAATTTAATTCATTGTTGTAATTTGGGTACAGCGCCAGGAACTACGGCGCGTAAAAAAACGATCTCCTGAGCTCATGTTGATACAAAATTGCGCATGCTGGCAGTTTATTCTAAGATTTAACAGTGAAAATCGGCGTTGGATTTCGTATCAGGTCACAGATTGAAGGCCCAATTTTAAAAAATTATTTTATTCTAAAGATTTAGTTATTTCATTTTATTTAAACAAAAATTTTGGGTTTATTAAAATATAAAATTAACAATTTGAAAAGCGAAAGCAAAATATTGATTAGATTTTGAAAATTTAAAAATTTCTTTATTTGCTTTATAGTTCGGGAAATTGAGGCTTAAATATTCAAAAATCCATTATTTCAGGAAATTTCTTCAATATGTTTAAATGTTTAAAATTTTTTTGATTTAAATTTCATTATGACAAACACAGGGTTGGGAAAAAATGAAAAATTAATATTTTGCTTCTTTATTAAAATTTTATAATAATCACTTCCGAATGTATTTGCTATGAAAATGAATTTTAAAAGTTTGGGACAAATTAAAACAAATCGGAAAACAAACTAAGATTTGCGTGGTGAAAATTGTTAATCATAATTTTTAAATCATTACCAGATGGTCAAAAGCGCCAAATAAATTTTTGTTTTTTAAAATTTTAAAAATTTGCCAGGATCCAAAAGACGGGAAATGCAAATAAAAAAAATAGTGGAGTTTCGAAATCACTGCTAAAGGATCAAGGAAAGATTGGGAAGAAATGTAAAAAAGCTTTAAATAAATTTTGACGAAATTTATAAAAATTTAAACTGACAAAAGGTAAAAATTTACAAAAAGGAATTTCTTGTTCGCGGGAATTTAGCACGTTCGGTGTTTATCATTTTATAAAAATTTGGCAAAATCGGAAGAATAAATTTTGTGATAACATGTTTTTTTTCTTTTATTGCTTTCAAGGTTATCGAAATTAGCGTTTTTGTAAATAAACCCTTATGGGAATCAAGAAAAAAAAAAATGTTTTTTGCAATTTTTAGCAAATTGCCTGAAGAGGAAGAAACAAAAAAAAATAATAAGTTTCTTTGTGAAATTTGTGAAAGGCATTAATATCAAGGAATCTCAAAAGGAGAGATCGAAACCAAAATATTTTGACGTTCTTGGGTAAATTTTAGCCAAAATCCCATTTGCTATCAGGATCACAGGAGCTTGAAGAGATCGTCGAAGCGCAAAATATTTAGTTCTTTGTAAATTTTTATTTCTATCAGGATCACAGGAGCTTGAAGAGATCGTCGAAAGCAAAATATTTTGACGTTCTTGGTGTAAATTTTAGAAATCCATTTGCTATCAGGATCACAGGAGCTTGAAGAGATCGTCGAAAGCAAAATATTTTGACGTTCTTTGGTGTAAATTTTAGAAATCCCATTTGCTATCAGGATCACAGGAGCTTGGAGATCGTCAAAGCAAAATATTTTGACGTTCTTGTAAATTTTAGCAAATCCCATTTGCTATCAGGATCACAGGAGCTTGAGATCGTCGAAACAAAATATTTTGACGTTCTTTGGTGTAAATTTTAGAAAATGCATTTGCTATCAGGATCACAGGAGCTTGAAGAGATCGTCAAAGCAAAAAATTTTGACGTTCTTTGGTGTAAATTTTGAAATATTTGCTATCAGGATCACAGGAGCAAGAGATTCGAAACGCAAATATTTTGACGTTCTTTGGTGTAAATTTTAAAAACCGCATTTGCCAGGATCACAGGAGCTTGGAGATCGTCGAAAGCAAAATATTTTGACGTTCTTTGGTGTAAATTTTAGCCAAAACCGCATTTGCTATCAGGATCACAGGAGCTTAAGAGATCGTCGAAAGCAAAATATTTTGACGTTCTTTGTAAATTTTAACCAAAAACCCATTTGCTATCAGGATCACAGGAGCTTGAAGAGATCGTCGAAATAAAAATTTGACGTTCTTTTGTAAATTTTAAAAATCCGCATTTGCTATCAGGATCACAGGAGCTTGAAGAGATCGTCAAAGAAAATATTTTGACGTTCTTGGTGTAAATTTTAGCCAAAACCCATTTGCTATCAGGATCACAGGAGCTTGAAGAGATCGTCAAAAAAATATTTTGACGTTCTTTGGGTAAAAACCAAAATCCCTTTTGCTATCAGGATCACAGGAGCTTGAAGAGATCGTCGAAACGCAAAATATTTTGACGTTCTTTTGGTGTAAATTTTAGGAAATCCCATTTGCTATCAGGATCACAGGAGCTTGAAGAGATCGTCGAAAGCAAAATAATTTTGACGTTCTTTGGTGTAAATTTTAAAATCCATTTGCTATCAGGATCACAGGAGCAAGAGATCGTCAAGCAAAATTTTGACGTTCTTTGTAAAAGCCAAAATCCATTTGCTATCAG